>JANCMC010033613.1:59131815-59176629 GCA_024363005.1 Charaxes varanes
AATATCTAAGGATCGCCAGCTATGATGCTAAGCCAAACAGCGTCGTTACATGGAAACCGGTAAATGATTCACTCGGTAACAATCAGCGCCAGTGTGATTGTCGTATGTATTTACGTAGGGACCTACATTTTATTCATGACTATCTGAAATATATGTACCACTAGCTGTTCCCGCTTCCCGCTACTTCGCCCGTGTGACTTCAGTAATATTGTTAAATTTTGAGGGTATTTTTTGCGAAACCTTAACATTTTTTTCTAAAACAGTAGTAGCCTGTGATAATCTCTGCAACGTCAGCTATCTGCCAGTGAAGGTCCTGTTGAAATTGTCTGGCCCGTTGGCGCAATGGCCACTGACCTTGCTATCCGCTCCGGGGGTTGTGGATTCGATTCCCGCATCGAGTCTGGGTGTATATGTATTTATATGTTTCTACAAAAAAAAATGTGTGTAACAGGCGTCTTTTACCCATAACACAGGCATTAAGTTGTCTACCTTAGGAATAAACGTCCGTGTATCATATAGTCATGTATATATTTATATGTTCATAAATATAGGAGATTACAGTGTTACTAATCGCATGGTTGTAAATTTTTGTATGTTTTAAAAAGTGTATACGTGTATCGAACTTGAATGTATATGCATACATTCAAATGAGAAATCACGTGTGTATTAAATTCTGTATCGACGCAAAACTGTGAAAAGTTAGATTGAGTTAATATTTCTTGAATCCCTTCCAGTAAAAGTACAAATAAATTTTATGTCAAACCTGAGAGGAATATGTTAGAGTTACTTTTTATTTTCAATCCAATGTTTAGATGGAGCGTGTAAAGGCATTGACATACTCAATAGATCTGGTTTATTATTTTTTTTATATTAAAAGAGGCATAAGGCGAGGCGGTTCGCCTAACTGACTACCGATGCACGCCCATGTACATCTGCTACACGAAGAGAGTCTCAGATGGATGGCCAGTCTTTAAAGAGTGGTTTAGGCCACCAGGAAATCTCACAAACCGAACGAAACGCGACAACAATACCATCACTTAACATGAAATCATTGCCTCCACTTCACGCTGATATTTTGTAAGAAAGAGGTACTGTTACCAGGACGCCTCGACCTAATTCGGTTGCAGAATATAAGATAAAATATTATCTTATAAAGCGTTAAGTCTAGATTATATGTTTATGATTTTAATTTTATTCGTGCGATGTAACAACAGGATATACTTTTTTTAAGAATAACAAGGAAATAGCGGCTGGAGTTTTATCTACGGCGTGAAGTTGCGTTGCCGGCCTTTAAGAGGTGATAACTTTGCTACTAATTATTATTAAAGACTTCAAAAGCACAAAAATTCCTTAACAAGAAGTACAGACTTAATAATTCTCCGTGTTAAGTCTTACTTATCATCTCTATTTCTTATTATGTTACTTTTTTATTTTGTTAACACTCCCACCGCGACCGAAGTTCCTTATTTCTTCAACTCCGACTGTAATTCGAAATATAATCTTGTAATTTTTATCATATATTTTTTCTTTTTTTATGTTACAAGGAACAAACGAGTAGGCAGCAGGCATCCAAGTGCCTACTGACGCCCGCCCATGGACATCTGCACGACCAGGAGGCAAGCAGATGCCTTGCCGGCCTTAATGACGAGTTTAGGCCACCGGGAAGTTTCACAAACCGAACGAAAAACGACAACAATAGTCGCGGGAAGAAAATAATAAAAATATTTTAGCATTCCATCATCCAAGTATATATTTTAATAACCTGACTGACCCACATTTTTTTTTAAATATATAAATACATATCTATGTACATATACACCCGACTCGAGTTACGAATCGAACCCATAACCCCCGGAACAAAAGGCAGGGCCACTGCTCACTGCGCCAACAGGCTAGTCACCCAAAATCAAGGATATTTTTATCTGTATTAATGCTCAACTGTGCAGACAGTTCATGATGTCGCTTCACTGTCCATCTTTTACCGCATGTATCACGGAGAGTGTTCTGAGGAGTTGTACGGACTAATACCGGCAGCTGTAATCCACCACAGGACATCCCGCCAGAACTTGAAATTTCACCCTCACCATCATGATGTCCTAAAATCCACAACCATGCGATTTTCAAGAAACTTCATACCTCGCGTAATTCCTCTGTGGAATCAATAACCAGTGTCTGTATTTTCGAATGGATACGACTGAGGGACCTTTAAGAAATTCTTTTTGTGCCCGCACAAAAAGAAAAATCCTGAGAATTTAATAGTCACTAAATTCACAAAAGCGAAGTCGTGGGTTTCAGCAAGTAGTACGTATTAGTAATTTCATTATTTACTTACTACTCTGGCGCAGCGACCCAAAGTGTCTTTTCCTCATGTACATTATTATAAGTAATAAAGTATTTTTGATAGAAATACGTTATTTATAATAATATGGTAACCACTACAGGATCATTCAAATGAAGCTATGTCTGACTTCTCCCGTGACTTCGCTAGCGTAAACTTGCAAGAGTGTTTAGATCTTATTAGTGTTTGAAAAAAAAAAAAAAAAAAGTGTCTATAGTGTAGAAGGCTTTCAGATGGCAAAGGAAATATGCCTATTCACTAAGAAAGAACAGAAGTCCAACATTTATTAATTCCAAATCAAAGGAGACATTTGTTATTAACGTTAAATTTAAAGGGGGTAAAGGGGGCATAATTGCGAAAAGTTATTGAAACTTTTCATTCATATTATAGTATACTTAGCGCAGAAGGGTCGAGTAGAGAATATCTGATAGAGTGGAAGTACCACCATTCCAAATTGGCTACACGGGTTGTGAACACGCTATCCCCGCTCTCACTCCCTTTCACCACAACCCGACCACAGTTTTACCTACACGTGTAAAGTATTCTATTACCCCAAAATTAGGCTACGACCTACATACGCAAAGTATCGTATAACACGAAGATTTAATATCCTTTGTTGGATAACAGAAATAAGGGTTCGGATTGTGACCCAGTCACATTTCACAATTGGTACAAAAAAGTATTAGTGCGGATCCACCTGTCCCTAACCTAGGTAATTAGCTGTATCTTAGGTAACAGAGCGCTCCTTATAAAGCAGGTCATTAAAAGAATTATATATACTAAAGTACGATTCGACTGGCCTGTTGGCGCAGTGACCCTGCCTTCCGCTCCGGGGGTTCGATTCCCACCTGTTTTATCTGTATATGTGTATTTATATATTTCAAAAAAAAAAATTTTTGTATATGAGATAGGGCACCAGAGGATCGCTGTCACATGCCACCCTGATGCCCCGGATGAAATCTCTATCGCCCTATAATCTCACGTCTGCGAGTAGAGACGCGCAAAATGGCGTCTTCTTTCTCCCGTTCTCCTCCGTCTGGAGGGAGGAGCCTCGGGCGCGTTCTCCCACTCCCTCTCATTTGCCTCCTTCAGTGATATAACGCTTTCACTGAAGGAGGCCACAGCGTGCCATCCTGCCTCGCTGGAGAACATTGCGTCAATAATATTTTAAATATAGTTTATGAAATCTACACATATGGACAAACTTGACACCTATATACAAATAATCTTTTATTATTATACGAGTTCTGCCAGCCAACATCTCATTTTTAGGATTCCTACAAGGAATCCTTTAAGAGCTAAGTCCTAGTTTTGCTTAGTCCGTCCGTCCGTCTGCCCGACCATGCCTAGCTTATGAACAGAAATACAGTATTGCAGATAGAATTTATGGCTCTACTTTTTTTATAGCAACAGGATTCCATGGCTTCCCCGTGCAAGCGCTGTGGCTTACGCATTTCTCTGATGTGATCGGCGCCACACACCCCAAAAACTTTTCCTTCTGGGGAGAGGGTGAGATTGCTACCGACGGTTTTAGGTTAGTCTGTCATATTCTCCACTAATAATAATTGAATTCATATTTTTTTTGTACTAATAAATTACCATAATTGTAGATCTTTAGCGGAGTGGGGTTCAGTGGGTCTGCTAGAGAGGGAGCTGAGGCAGCAAGGAGCGGTGCTACGTTGGCGCTACCTCTAATTACAAGGCGTTTTTTCTCTTCTCTTCTTCTATACTAATATTACAAAGCGTTTAATAATTTGCCTGCATTGATTAGGCTCTGAATTTACTGGTCCGATTTGGAAAAATCTTTCACCTTTTGAATCCACATTATCCCTGATCAAAATAGGCTATTGAAAATTTCAAAAAAAGTTAGGGATCCCTATGAAACCTTGATAAAGTAAATAACCGTACGAAGACGGAGCGGGCCACTAGTTTTATATAAAATACTTGAGGTTTGCCTACTATTGTTATTGCTTCTTTAAATAATATAATTTAAAATAATTAAAGGAGACAAATTTATTTATTTATACACTTTATAGTACACCGCCATAGAAATTAACAAATAAAAATAATACAGCCGAGAAAAGAGGTATAAAAGACGGACGGTGTTATCGCTAAAGGGCGATTTCTCCCACACAACTTTTTTTGAATTTCTTGCTGGCTCTTCTCGGTACTTTTACTTATCCAAACCAATGGTTCAATGTCTTTTTATCCAAATAAAGTACCTATCTTTAAGTAAAATTCCACTTTATCTTTCTATTCACCTGCTTTTGAATTCACGGGTAAGACGCCATTATTAAATAAATAAAATAGACTTGAGCCGAATATTTACTATTTACCAACAGACTACTCGACATTGGCGTTTTTAATGTCAAACTAGATTACTTCTTTAAAATAGATCAAATAAAGTTCAAAAAACTTTCAAAGGTTATCCGTTGTAATAATTTCAAACCTTCTACTATAAGAGTGACTTTATTTATTCGTAAAATTCAAATGAAAGTTCAAATTTCAATTAATCAATTTTAATACTAGCTGACCTGATACATTTCTAATATCGGTGTTTTCTTTAGGGCGTTGCATACGGATTTATTAATTTTTTCATTGCCTTAATTTGCAATCTGAGAAGCAATATATGAGATAATATATTGCTTCTAAAATATTTTGTTCATATTTTTTTTCGTTGCTTTTTGATGCGGAAAAATGACAGACAAATACCATAAGATTAGATCTTTCTTCGATCATTCATACATTCATTCATTCATTCATTCATTCATAAATGTTTTCATTCATTCATTCATCTAGCCGTTTTAATGATGTACCTAGTAAGACAAATGTAGGAGAGAGAAATTTATAATTCTCTTCAGTATTAAAGTCGGTTATTTGAAAGGTAACAGGTAACTAACTGAATTCACCAAATTAGGTGGTGCCTCGTTTTGTGTTTCGGCAGTTAAAAAGTACGACAGTAAAAAGATCAAGTCGTTAGACAAATAAATTCTCTCTTAACATTGTTAACAACTTTGACTGGATATTATTCCATTACAAATGGACAGAGTTTTATTTCTACGAACATGAAGTCTTTTTAAAGATTCCTATTCTTTAAAGATTGTCATTTGAGAACAGAAGTGGATTTTCCTTTTTATCTGTCGATAACTGTGCTGTGATCCACTATGGGTACGCGACACCGGATCACCCTAGCTGTTATGACTCCCCCTACATCATCCGTGACAATAGTATCCGCATCCTTTTTCTCCTCTCCATCTACCTTTATCTCGTATCCTTCTACTCCATCCCTTTCCTTAACTCCTGTCTTTCAAATTAGAGGTAGCGCCACGCTTGCATTCCTTTTGGTCAGTAGCCGAAATCGGCCTGCGAGTCCGGGTTCCAGTACCTCTTTCTCACATAAAGTCGACGTGAAGTGGCGGCAATACTGTCACGTGAAGCGATGGTATTGTTGTCGCTTTATTATGTAGCAGACGCTATACCTCTTTGCATAAATCTTTAAAAACAGTCGGAACGCTTATTAAAACGGGCGCCTCAAGGACTTCAATCCAATCCATTTTACCGTTGTTTAATGCTCCAATTTGCTTCATATATTAAATTATCAACATCGTTTGCTTCATTCATCAGCATTTCGAAATACGTTGTTAAAAAGCATTGATAACTTAGTACTTGTGAAAATTGCCGTAAGGAAATTCGTTTAAAAAGTAAAAGCATGCATTTTCAAGTAAATTTCTTTTATTGGTGATAGTTTTTCCGTTCTGCGAGCTTTTTTGCCTCTTTATGAAAGTTTTAAAGGAGCTCTTGCACGCCACTGTTTGCTGTGCGAAATCTAAGGGATTCATTAATACGGTCTGTACACACGATGGGTTTTTAAGGTGTCTTACCTGAAAAGAACTAGAGCGGGCAATGTTGGGCTACCATTTAAAATAGGGATGAATAGATAAGAGATAGGTTATAAGAAATTTAGAACCTCAACAGCTCAACGGTATAAGGACTGAAATCTGCAAGGTAACCGGTTCAATTTTTATAAAAAATATTTTTTCGTATTCTATTAATTTATTACATTTATTTTTTGTTATTTCTATAATTCATTTGTAATATTTTATCTGAGTGGTCTTTAACAACTTGGGTGTACAAAATTTTGTAGTTCATCCAATCATTATGTTCACGATTTTGGTTCATTGTTTTTATGTATTTCGCCTTGCCATATCATTTTTGTATATAAGTTTTTATGTATTCATAAAGCTTAATAGGACAATAAATATTTAAGGTTTCTTCCTTTAATAGATTGTAATTATATTTCGTGGTGAAAGTGGATGCAACTTGTTTATTAGTTTCACCTATAATAGTTGCAATTAAGTCCTCTAGTATCTCTAGTGTTAGTTGGCAATCTAATACTAGAGATTGCCGGCTGGTCGAAATTTTCCCACAAACGTACAACAACATATATTGTTAAATTCACAGAAAAATAAAATTTGACTATTAATATAACATACGGCTGTCACGATTAAGTCTTGATATCATTCAATACATAATAATGATAAATAAATATATAGGACTATATGACACACGGACGTCTGTTCCTAAGGTAAACAACTTAATGCGTGTGTTATAGGTAACAGGTAATTGTGTAGTTTCATTTTTAACACACGACGCAAAAAGAGGTATGTTGTAAGTATCACGTTTCTGTGTGTTGTGAGCGTGTGAGTGTGTGTGTGTGTCTGTCTGTCTATGGCATCATAGCTCCCGAAGGGATGAAGCAATTTCAATTTAGTTTTTTTTTTAGCGAGTATTCTTAGACATGTTCGATGAAAATTGGTTGAGCCGTTTAAAAACCAGACGGCAAGATTGGTACTTAAAGCTATAGATTCTGCTGGCGAATTTCGCTCCGTCCGTCCGTCCGTCTGCCCGAAAGGTGGTCCCCCCTAGCATTTCCAAACTAATAGACGTAGAGACTTGAAATTTTCCATGTTCATAAACTCACTAGGAAAATTATTTTGAACGAAATCGGACAACAACTTTTGAAGTTATTTAACAAACACGTTTATAACGTATCAGATACCGGAACCCTTCTATATAAGGTCTGGACTACTAAGATTATATTTAGAACCCAGAACCATATATTAAGATTTACTAGAGATCGATGCATTCAAGGCCCTTTTGGAGTGAGTAAGACGATAAAATATACTTTTTGGAATAACTATTGACCTATACTTTTCAATACAAACATTCTTGATTTACAAAAACAAATTATAAAGTTATATTGTATGATTAATGTATATACGAACACAATGTGATAATCACAGTAAAAAGTCTAGATTATTAGAAAACTTGATGTTTATTTGTTCATATAAAATTTTGAAATATGATTAATTTACTAAATGCATGTTACTATGTAGCATCTCCAGAGTGAACTCCTGCATTTTCTACATGTTCTGAAACAGCCATACATAGTAGTACTCCATCTGCTGCTACAACATCAACGTCTATTTCTTTTGCGTCCAATATATATTTTGATATCACAACAGGATGATCTTTGCTCACTTTACTTGCTGATTTTAGGTACGTTTCAAGGTCTTGATGTGAATATGCTACGTTCATTGCTGCTCCACTTAATACGTATGAGGGACGCACCAAACATGGATATCCAACTCGTATTTCGGCAGGCAAGTAAAACACTGGGACCCTGAGTCATTGAATGATATTAGTCGTGAGTTTGTAGATCGTGGGGTTCCATGGATGACGTCAGAAATTGTGCGAGGTAAAAAGTGTCTAGAAAAGCGCACATGGTCATACTAACACTGGTTTATATGTATCTGATATCCGATCTAGTCCGTATTTCGGCAGGCAAGTAAAACACTGGGACCCTGAGTCATTGAATGATATTAGTCGTGAGTTTGTAGATCGTGGGACACCAGCGCCATTTCGGTGAATCTTCGAACGATAATTTTGCTGTTCACAAATGGCCACTCTTTTGACTAAACCCTCTTAAAACATGATTTTCCTTATTAGAATTACAGTTGAAACATTTTGAAATTAGTTTGTTTTGTTTTATTCCCCTTATTTCCGGGAAGGTTTATTAGAAAAGAAAGACACCAGCGCCATTTCGGTGAATCTTCGAACGATAATTTTGCTGTTCACAAATGGCCACTCTTTTGACTAAACCCTCTTAAGTAATTTTCTCCGCGACCGGCCCCACTATTTTACGTGCCTTCCGAAACACGGAGGAGGTCGGATATCAAATATAAACCAGTGCTAGATTAGGTCACCCATCTATCACCCGGTCGCAACCAGAGCAATTTAACTTCGCGATCACCGACACCGAACTTTCCAGATTGCTTTCACCATATTCCTGGACTTGGAAGCCCTCAATACACTTCTAATTTAATAATTCTACATCTAAAAACAAAGGCCTTAATTTGCAGAGTATATAAGAGTCAAATTCAACTTTATTAAAATCTGAATATCCCGATAACTGGTCAGATTCGCCATGGGTACGAGATCCCCGACTACACTAGCTGATATTGTTACTCCCCCTGCATCGTCCGTGACAGTAGTATCCGCATACTTTCTCTCATGGCGTGAAGTGTCGGCAATGCTGTCACGTCAAGTGATGATGGTATTGTTGTGGCGTTTCGGTTTGTGAGACTTCCTGGTGGACTTATCCCCACACTGAAGCTGGGCACCTAGTAGTATTGTCGTAAGAAAAAAAAAACAAAAAATTTATTTGGACGTCGAGTTGGTGACGGTGAATATTCGCGTTGAAAAAATATATAAAAATTTGGATTGTTATGTAAATAAATTTCATACGGCCCCGTAAATTTTTAAATTAATTAACGAACCGGTTATTAATTAAAATAATACCACTGGGATTTAATAAACCATCCCCAAAATATACATGATCCTTCTTTTACAATTTCGACAAAGAAGGGTAAACGAATATAAATTCAACCTTAACGTGATATAAATAGTGACAAGTAATCATTGAAATATAATCAAACAATACCTATATATTTAAACTGACTGATGCCTCGATTGCGTTTCGTAAATTCTATATAAAAGAGCTTTCGCTTTAATATTGAATTTCATAGGTATTCCTTACCTTCCAAGTGACAAATTAAGTAGAAGTTATAACTCCTCATTCAGATCTCTTGTCTCTTTTAACTTCCAAGGTCCTAGATATAGAGCACAAAATACCTAAATAAGGTATGGACTGATATCCGCAAGGTACCCGGTTCAAACCCCACCGCCGTTGGGGTATTGTCGCACCCACTCCTAATACAAGCTTTGTAGGAGGAAAAAGGAAACATAAGACATACCTAAAAAGTATTCCTAATATTCTTTAAAAAAAAGTATCTATAGCAATTTGGTCCAACTTGGAGATAGGATAGTTTTTATATTGAATAATGCCCTTTTTAGGGTGCCGTAGTATTACAGGGAACTCTTATAATTTCGCTCTGTCCGTCCGTCTGTCTGTCTGCCCGAAGGTGGTCCCCCCCTAGCATTTCCAAACTATTCGACGTAAAGACTTGAAATATTCCATATTGATAGAACATGCTAAAAACTCACTAGGAAAATTATTCTGAACGAAATCGGACATTTTGAAGTTATTTAACAAATACGTTTATAGTGTCTTAGATACGGGACCCTTCTATATAAGTGTGTCTTGACACGCTTGTGGCCATTTTTATTTTAAAATGGGTCTTTCAAATCTTTCCTAAATCACTCGGTCGTAGCAAGTGGCGGATTTGAGACGTTAGCCGCCCTGGGTCCAAGAAACATTGAGGTAGCCTTTATTAGCTGCAAAGCATAAAAATTAAATGATTAAATTATCATAATCAGTATTTAAGATAGTGATTCTTACCATTTCGAGAGCCTTCTGGTGTTTTAGTTGTCCATGGGCGACGTTAGTCAGTCGCGTGAAGCGCCTGCCCGTTTGTTCTTTGTTTATTTTATATTATTTTAGTTTGAAGTTTTATATTATTTTAAGTTTTAATTCTTTAATTATTTTTCCAATAGTTTAATTACCATGATATTTAAGAATTTTATTTTAAATTTGGTCTAAACAATTATTGCATGCGCTTTAGCGGAATTTGAAGGACATTTTCGTTTCTTTTTTTTGTAATAACCCTGTACTAATATTCGCAATTAATTAAATTATTAATCAAATTTTGCCTATTGGAAAATCCGCCCCTGGCCACAGCAACGCGTACCCGGTCCGCTAGTAATGAAAAAAAGTCAAAGGTAGTAGAAGAAATAACAAATTAAAATTAATACCGTTTGAAACTACAACAATGTTACTGACAATGTATTCACATAATTCAATAAAACATAGTAGGTACATTCCTATCATACATTGTTTAACATAATATGCTACGAGTATGACTATTCTTTAACGTCGCCGTCTGTGCCACTCTCAGTCCGCTATTTATCGCGGCGATCTAAACATGTATGTTTATAAAAGTATAATATTTTTTATACTGTTTAACGCTAGTGTGCTGTGCAATGCTTATAAAGTGCTTTTAGTGTTTCCAATACCGGGGAAAAGCCATGCGATACTTGGTGAAGGGTACGTGAGACACCTACTGGAAGCTGGACACGAGGTAGGAATATTTATCATTAAAAATTTTCCAAGTTGAAATTTTTTTTTCCAAGATATGAGTCCTTGCAGATACTTTATAACTAAACCCTTTTTTCTTATTGTTTATTCTATAATCTATGCGGGAGCTTTTTTTAATCAAAGTTCAACCTACCATCGTCCCTTTAGGCTGTTTAGGTCAAGTTATATTTAAAAAAATAATGCTTTAATTTATTGTCAAAGATGTACTTTATATTGATAAATTAAAAAAAAAACTGTCTTCCGAGGTCCTATATTACCATTAAAATAATGCGAGTGAATGATGAGCAGTTTTGCACCAGGAACGATCAGGGGTTATTCATTAATTAGTTTTTATGATTTGGTATAAATATAGTATTTTATGTAACAAAACAAAAAAAAAATGTATATTTTGACATTATATCTATGATGAGCCTTTTCAATCAAAAACGAACCTAATAATGTTATTTTTCTAGGATTTTTTTGAAGTTTCGAAAGTATTTTCGAAGGTATGGGACTTAGAAGTAATATATTATTTAATTTCAACTATCTTTTTTGTTCTATAATACATGCGGAACCTTTTTTTTATCAAAAACAAACGTAGAATCTTCTTTTTCGGCAGCATTTTTTTTAATCTTCACATCTTAGTGTAACAGTAATAAAGAATGCCGCATAATCTATAACCTTTAAAAAACGTATTTAAAAAAATATAAAATGCTAAAATATTTGATGGAATTTTTAAAAACATTAAAATTATAAAATAAAATTGACAAAAATAATATAAAAAAGGACATTAAAAATAAATTAACCTTAATAACGTAATTGTTTTTGTTGGGTACCATTAATCTATACGTTACTAAGTTAATATGAGTTCAATAGTGAAGTACTCATAGGTATGAAGGTGTCTTCTGAAAATCAGTGTTGGAAGTGGTAACTCACTTCCAACAACATACTGAGAAGACGTCCCTTTTTGGGGCATCACACTAATAGGTTAAGTTTAACCTAGTTAGTTTGTTAAGTTAGATTTAGTTTGTATAATCTAAGATTACTGTTTTTAGTTGTGATGTCACAAATAAATATCTTTCATTTCATTTCAAGTAAACAAAAAATTTCACGTAATTAACATAAATTATTCACTTTAATAGAGTATAAGATATATTTACGGTTGTCTACCGTAGAAACAGACGTCCATGTGTCATATAGTTCTATATATTAAATATTATTATTTCGTTATAAATTCAACTCTCACGCCCGGATACATAATAAACATATATAAATAGTCAAAGAGAATATTAATAAACTTATTTATTTAAGTTTATTTATTTTATGCATTTACATTTATTAAATACACGTTATATTTATTAAATAAACGTATTATTACTTAAATACACGTTACATAGCTAAATTATATATATAATTTACCACGACTTCGACCGCTTATAATTAGGTTCTTTTTTTTTTTTTAATATATATAATAAGGGGCAAACGAGCAACCGGTTTTCACCCAAGTGACTACCGACGCCCATGGACAACTGCAACACCCCACCTGCCATCACCACATCTAGCCAAGTGTCCTGCCCAACTCCATTTTAGTTCGACCATCCTGTATCCGACGTCCTTAATCTTAGTGCGTAGTCGGATTTCGATATTTCGAACTCGATCTTAAAGGTTGATTTATTTAAATTAATTCAAATCTACACCTCAATATTACGACAGGCCTGTTGACGCAGTTGACAATGTCCCTGCCTTCCGTTCCGGGGCATGCATGTTCGAGTGCCTCTTTGAGTCTTGTTGTACACTAAATACAAATATTCATATCTATGCAATTAAAAAACAACCTATCAGTAGGAAATATAAATGAACATTCCAAAACATTATAAACACTGTACATTATAAAGAGTGAACTCTATGACAGAAGGACATTTAAGTTTCCCCAAAAACAGTGTTTGAGCCTAATTGCTTTGGCTGTCTGGGTAGGATAAAGGCACTTTCGCGCTCATTTTGTATCGATTAGACGCAAAAAACTGAATAGACGCGTACAAATGCGACATGTCTGATAAAACAACGAAGCTGGTAACTGATTCCACAAGAAAAATTTTTTGACGTACGTACGAGTTAATGGAAAATTGCGTGCCTTTGTGAACTTCAGGACATCGAGGTGATTAAGAAAGACTTTTTTAAGAACTATACCATCGATACAACCAACACATTTTCCTTTTCACATAAAAAATCGGCGTAGAGTTGTCACGTTGAGTGATGTTATTGTTGGCGCGTTTCCATGAATCGTTAAACCTTTCGGCAGTCGATTGGTAAGCTCTTTTATCGCTAACAGATCATCGGTACTCGATCTTAACAGTGGTGCAACTCTTGAACGCCAAAAAATTATTTACGTCCGCAGCATATTTGAGTTTTACTCTAACAATGCTGCGTTCTCATGCTTTCCAAGTTTTCTGACAGTTTATCCTAAATATATCATCATATTTTTATGTATATAACAAGGGGCAAACGAGCAGCTGGTACTCGACTAAGTGACTACCGACGTCCATGAATAACTACAATACCGGAGGGCTCGCCAAAGAAATTAATATATTACAAATTTATGTTAAACACATTAATAATAAATCTAACTGGAGTCCGCCAGTAAACAATTTGGTACACGGTCAATATGCAGACCAATTGTTTGTGTGTGTGTGTATTGAAAAATATATAAGTTTCATTTCATTCGCAGACTACCCGTTCGGCATACGTCTGTCGCGTCGCGTGGACGGCCGCCGACTGGCGACGTTCAACGCCCGCAACGAGCACGACCGCTGCAAGTTCGCCGAAGACCTGCCATAGATTGTGGAGGATTTGGCTGTGGGGCGAGTTAAGATGACCGATTGCCATCTGACATTATCCTCGAAGCGCCAAAGATCTCTACAACCTTACGACCAATATCACAAAGTGACATAAATCGGGTCAAACTCTTTTACGTGCCTTCCGAAACACGGAAGTGGTCGAATATCAAATATAGATTAGGGCTTGAACGGGTCCCCCGTCTATCACCCGGTCGACTCAAATGCCGACCACCGATTAGGGCACGACCTCCTCATTAGTTATAAGGCTTATTTTTGTTTTGTTGCGTGCTATGTTACTTTTTTTTATGTTACAAGCGGGCAAACGAGCAGGCAAAATGCACCTAAGTGCCTACCGACGCCCATGGGCATCTGCACGACCAGAAGGCCAGCAGATGCGTTGCCGGTACTTAATGACCAATTCAGGCCACCGGGAAGTTTCACAAACCGAACGAAACGCGACAATAACAGCTTTCGGCCGGTGAAAAATTCAATTACCGACTTCAAAAATATTAGGTGTTTTTCTAAGAAGCTGTATTAAAGCATATATTTTTTATATTCTAATTCAATTTGACTTATGTTTTCCTTTTTTATATCATAAATGGATATAGCCTGCAAAAAAAAAACAAACATGACAAGTAATAACGCATTCCGCATTAATAAATATATTCGTAAAATATATACATACGAAGCATACGAGCTTAGTGTATAATGGCGAACGGAGCCTGGAGAAGGTTTGTCGATATTGCACGTGGCGACGCATCACCACACTATAGAGATAAAGTTTGACAAGGAGTAGTTTATATTTAGACTGACCCGTTGGCTTGTCGCAGTGGGTAGTGACCCAGCCTTCCGCCCTTGTGGTCGTGAGTTCAATTCCCACCTCGAGTCTGAGTGTATTATCTATATGTATGTATTTATATATTTCTACATAAAAAATATTTATGTATAACAGGCGTCTGTTACTTATAACACAGGCATTAAGTTGTCTACCATATAGGAACAGACGTCCGTGTGTCATATAGTCCTGGATTCCTTCCCATTTCGAGTCTGGATTTCTTTACATTTATTATATAAATATTATGCAAAATATATACATATTATATTTGTGTATACCAGGTAGCTGTGAGTTACCTACCTATACGCAGTCATTAAGCTGTTCATAGAAATAGAGACCCGTGGTATCTCTCTTTGCGATACCCGCCAAGGCTCGCTACGCCATTCACGTCACTCACCTTTTATGAGCCCTCTTTTACAACCGTTGCACAAAATACTATTATTTGATCATCGGTTTCACTTCTGTCGGCATTTTTCGTGACTGTTTTGTGTTCTTTTTTATAGAGTAAGTTTATTTCCTGTAAGATATTATTTTATATATTTGAAGAGTCTTTAATTAGACTACAAAATATATGACAATTAGTTGGCTTTTAACTTTAATTGTTTTTTTTTTTCAAGAATATTTTGCTTCAAAAATTTTTTAAATAACATTAGGAAAACGGTCCTATCCATTTTCCTAATATCATAAAAATTCGGTCTCACAGATATTCACGTTAGATGCATAAAAAGAGAAAAATTTGTAGTGTCAAAAATCTTGTAGAGGGAACTGTGCCAGTACGAATTTTTTGAAATTTTTGTACGTCCGGAATTTTATAGATTTTATATTTTCACAGATTTAATCATATCAGAATATTTTAAAGCAAAGTCGAGTCTAGTCAAATCGATCCGAGGTTATCTAGTTACGCGAGCTAGGGTTGCCAACAACTTTATGAAAGTATTTATTTGCATATGAAAAATTTTACTTTGAAACGATATAATTATACAGAAATTGAATTTTTTTTAAGAAACCCAAGACGTTAACACAAATAAATAAGATTCACATATTTTTTTCCCTTTTTTATTACTAGTGAACTATACTTTTAAAATATTTTACGATTTTGAAAAGCAAAGAATCACTTTAAAAAAAGGCTCTTATAAATACAAAATGTAATTATTTTACAAATTATGATTTTTTCTATGATGTATGACCGTGGAAAGTGTCGATGTAAAGGCACCGAATATTAAGTGTTATAAAAAAGAAGAACTATAAATGAGATCTGTATCAAGTAGTATTAAAAAGACTCAGTAAATACATATTCTATACTAATATATAAAGCTGAGGAGTTTGTTTTTTTGTTTGAACGCGCTAATCTCGGAAACTACTGGTCCGATTTGAAAAATTCTTCCAGTGTTAGAGAGCCCATTTATCGAGGAAAGCTATAGGCTATATATCATTACGCCAAAATTTAATCTATTTTTTTTTTCTAATTTTACGTGGACGTTGTTGCGGGCACAGCTAGTATAGCATATAATCGAATAATAAAATCGCTTGTCAAAATAGTGACAACCCTACATTGAACGGACGTACGGACAACAGAGAGTTATTAATGCGGTTAGCATTTTTTGCGATCCTAAAAATTCTATCTTGGATAAATTCCAGGCTGTTTCGAAACGGATTTTCGATAGATGTATGTAAATTTTGATAATAGTTCAAAGCTAAGGGAAATTTTATTTAACGGGGAAGCGCTTAATAATGATTCTATTTTGAGGTACATTATTATTTTTGCCTGCAAAAATATAGCCTAAACGACAATAGTATGCAAAATCAGCCTAACGAAAGTATTTTATTTTGAAAATTAAGTCCCAAAGTCTTATTTTCAGAGAGGTAAGAAAGGAGGTAGAAGGAAGTTCAGAAGAGGTAGGTTTTAAGACATAAATAAGAGATTCCACAGAGAAGATTTACTATTACATATAATTTTTAGGGTTCCGTAGTACTACAAGGAACTCTTATAATTTCGGTCCGTCTGTCCGCCCGTAAGGTGGCCCCCCCTAACATTTCCAAATTATTAGACATAGATATTTGAAATTTTCCATGTTGATAGAACATGCTATAAACTCTTTAGGAAAATTATTGCGAATGAAATCGGACGACAACTTTTGAAGTTATTTAGGGGATACGGAACCTTTCTATATAAGCGTATCTTGACACACTTTTGGCCATTTTTATTGCATAGCAAATCTACTGGTTCCGTATGTAACAGAAATGGTAAGTTTGGTAATATATATAATTAAATCAAAGTAATCGTCCTATGAGAGAAGAAGATAAGTAGCAAAAAGAAAGTGAAGACAATACCTTTTCTGCGACATTTTTTTCCACAAAGCGATATCTAAAGACAGATAGATACCAACAACTCCTCGTATAAATTAGACCTCAAATATTAATAGTATCTTCGCAACGGACTCCAGGCTAAAAGTCTGTAATTACAAACGGACTGTTTGCGGCCCAACTACTGCGTATCGGCACAGGCACGGACTCAGGTACCTACTTTTTGGTAAGTCAAAAACAGTTGCCATAACCAATATGCAGAGCCGCAAAAATCCAACGGCATGAATGTAGACTAAAATCCGTAAGTTCATCGGTTCAATCCTCGACTCCGATTTCTAGTGTAAACTTTTTTATCAATCGGTTATTTGCTCTCCCGTAAATTTGTATGTAAAATTTATTTGAAGAATTATGATGTTACCAAGTGCTACTTGTGTTTTTTTCTTTTTAGACCAATAAAGCTGAAATAGCTGGGCAATATGTAAATAAAAATAATTAGATAGTGATGAATGCTATATAAAAATAGAGAACGGAAGATACCTAACGATCTTTTTTATTCACTTTATTGCACAAATAAAAAAAATCGTATTTGACGTTAATACTGTAGGCCAGGAAGTAACCCATAGGTAAAAGAAGCGAAAGGCAACTTATTTCCCGAGTCCATGCCTGTGCGGATCTATTAGAAGATCAAATATTTATTCGCCTTCGGGAACCGTTGTTAAGTTTGTGATCCTCCGCGTGAAGGGTGAACCTCGTTACATTTTAACGTTCGCATGCAAACTTGTTAGGACGTCTATACAATTTTCTATTTATATTTTACCAGTAATAAAGGTAGGGAATGGTAACAAAATTTCTCGCTTGCAAAATTCTTTTTATTGACCATTTTTTTATATTACAAGGGGCAAACGGGCAGGTATTTCATCTAAGTGACTACCGACGCCCATAGACATCTGCACCACCAGGAGGTTTGCAAATGGGTTGCCGGCTTATAAAGAGGAGTTTAAGCCACATGGAACCCCCATAAACCCGATTAAACGCGACAAAAATACTATCACTTGACGTGAAAACATTACCGCCACTTCGGCTGTTTTTGATGTTACGCGATTATTCCGCCATCTATGAACCGATACTGGTGATTATTCTTTGTTTCGTATAACATGCTATACAGGTCGTTATGTGTTAAAGTTGGTGTTATCGGCTTAACTGAGAGCTTTTTGGCTTTATACCGACTTTAGCACTTCAGTAGGTGTCTTCTAAAACATGAGTACAAATGACATAAAGTACCAATTATTTATTACTCTTTAGGTCCTTGGTGTTATAAGGGGCAGACGAGCAGGCAGCAGTTATAAGCGGAAGGTCACTTAACATGAAATTTCGAAAACCACGGGCGTCCAAAGATTAAAGCTATGTATTTTGCGACAGGGCCGGATTAATGGGGTATAAAAGAGGTCTTGAAACTGTTACCTAGCAGATAGCCAATTTTTTGCTTCCTTTTCGCCTGCCTTGCCAGATTGATTATGATCTTCTTAGTGATCTTTGACTGGCCCATTGGCGCAGTGGGCAGCGACCCTGCCTTCCGCTCCGAGGATCATGGGTTAGATTTTATTGAAAGAATTTTATTTTTACATTTAAATTTTATCTACATATATTTATACCTCCTTAATATAAGCAGGCTTCAAATTGTTTATTTACTCGAATTCATAGCAAGTTATGACGACAATTTATCCCGCCACAATCGGTTAGCTTGTTAGTTTTGGAAATGGGTCGTAATTGAATTCGATCCCATCCAAAGTTGTGAGCTCGGAAATCATTTGGGCATTTGGGTATCGGGTGTCAGCTAATATGACAGACGGTCTCTAGATTTTTATTTGAGGATGTTCTATAACGTAGTATACTATGACGTTATTATGTTATTGGTACCGTGAGACCTTGGACTGATGAAGCAATATATAATCCATAACTTCGCCAACCTAAACGATAAATACGAATCATAAAGACTTTACGAATAACCTTTATATCTTCTGATGATGCTTCGGTGTCGAAGCGAAACGTGCATTGAGGCACATCGGAAAGTCAGTGCAGTGCTGTGCTTTTGTGGCGGATTCGGTGGTGTAGCTTCGTTAATGTTAACATAACACACACATATACATGCATTTTTGTATTAAAACAGAAAAGTAACCGCGAAGCGGCCATGGCTATTGCGAGCGCAACGTAACTCAGTTGCGGATAGGATAGAAACGAACGGGCGACGCGCAACGAACATTCGTAACTCAAAAACTTTACACGGAGGGGCTACTGCGCAGCGAGTATTTCTAATTTGAAACTATAGAACCACATAAATCTTATCGGTTTCATGAGAAATGTCAGCTTTCCTCGGCTCTTGATGTTTTGTTAATTGAGTAATTTTCTATTCATACAATGGGCCGTGCGTATTATATCACTACTGAGGGTTTTTGGGACTTTGCCGTTTGTGTTATTGTTTATTTGCGTTTGAGAATGACGGATAAGTATGTGTTGATAAAATTACTTCAGAATAAATTTAAATATTAAGACACATTTTGTAGGTATTAATTTTACTAGAGATCTCCGCGCTGGCTGGTCGAAATACGCCCACAAGTTTTTTTGCGTAAAATGCTGCCTTCTGCTCCGGGGTCGTGGGTTCGATTCCCACCTCGAGTCTGGGTGTATTATCCATATGTATGTAATTATGTATTTCCTAAAATAAAATATTTGTGTATAACAGGCAACTGTTACCTATAACACAGGCATTAAGTTGTCTACCTTAGGAACAGACGCCCGTGCGTCATAGTCCTGTATATATTTATTTATTTATATTACTTTATTGGGGCGATTCAGCAACCCAGAATGCGTTTTGGCCTCTGACAGGATTATGGTCTAAGATATGCGTTGCCAATCTCCATTATAACGAGTCATTCCTCAATCATTCCTCCATCTCATTCTTAGTCTGCAGCGATGTTGTTTCCGATTTGGGGTCCCTAAAGTGGAGACTTAGGCCCAAAGAACATCCGACATGTGGTAGTCTAGCACATTCGTACTTTAACTAGTCTTATCATGTAATATCTATTAATAAATATTAGATGTCATAATGCCGGAGCCAGATAAAACTCAATGTTTGAACATTTTTGTTCTGCGGACGAGAAGTTGATTCATTATTAAACTTTTATATAATTTTTGATAATGTTTATAACTAAGTTAACACCACACGGCCACTCAAGGTAGCATTTGCATAAAAATACTCATAATTTTAAATAAGTAAAGGGCATTTAAAGAATATACAAAATGTCTCGTCGATCTTGCTTTTATGTACCACTCGGAATATAGAGCCAAGTTTTAATGAACACCCTTATATTGGCAAGAAACCTTCAGATGTAATATCCTCACTGGATTCAAATGAAGGGTCGTGCTTCCAATTTGCACGACTTACGCCGGAGCCAGATATAGCTTCATTTGAATGATCATGTTGTGTGGCCAGGGACTTTGTGTAACTTCACAAAGTTTTGTTGTACTTTGTGTACTTCAAGGTCAAAAATGTACAGAGAATTTGAGCTACGTCTGGCTCCGATGTTACACGGATGGTCGTAAAGTCGAGGATTGGATACGTTCGAGTTCTGATTTCATTCGTGCTAACAATATTTGGAAAGTAATACGTTAAAACATATGTTCCTGTTATGGACACACGCCTTAAATTTTTATTTATTCGTATTTTCTTAATTAAATAAATGTTCACACCATTATATAATAATATTGTATGACACTGTTAATTGTATACCTGTTACGGTTCAAAAAATGTGGATGCCGGTCGTACGAATAATTATTTAATATATAACTTTCGTACGACTCTAAAATAATATAAAATATGTATATCTTGCCATTAAATCCCTTAGAGTTATGACATAATCGTTCGGTTTTGTTTTTTAGTTTATTGATGTTAGAATAAGTTAACAACGATTTCGTACAAATCTTAAAAACAACCTTATAAATATTGAATGAACGTCGTTTATTAATCTAAGCTTTTATGGAGATCCACAAAGAGGGACAATTATTCTCTGTATTCCCGTTATATAGCCACTAGCTACTTCCCGCGACTTCGTTTGCCTGAAAATTGCGACATTCCGCGGTCGAAAATATGTATATGTATGTACTAAACTACCTCCCTGCTAAATTTCATCTTTGTAAGACCCGCGTTTTTTTTTAATTTCGTGTTATTTATTTAATTTAATTTAAAATAATTTTACATGTTACCCTGTTAGGGCGTTTGTAAATATATTTTATGAAATTATTTAAATTTTATGTCTTACCAAATAATATTATTATATAATGTTAAATGAATGGTTTTATATATTTCTGTAAGTCAATTTAATTTAAAATAATTTCAAACTTACAATGTTAGGTGACCTTTCCGCTATATATATAGATTGTCTGTACCATTACTTCTGTAAAAAGCCATTCATATTGAACGTTAATATAATTCCGAATCAGCGAATCAGTTGAGTATCTCGGTCTGTTGTTTTTTCGTATCGACCTTGAATTCATTTGCGCGCCCAAAGCAAACCATGTCAAAG
Source organism: Charaxes varanes (assembly GCA_024363005.1). Classification (NCBI taxonomy): domain Eukaryota; kingdom Metazoa; phylum Arthropoda; class Insecta; order Lepidoptera; family Nymphalidae; genus Charaxes; species Charaxes varanes. The sequence continues at coordinate 59,153,303 of JANCMC010033613.1, forward strand.
TAAAATTAGCATCAAACTGATTGAGACATACATAAAGATGAAGATTGTTGTTTTATGATTCTGTTTTAAATCACTAATTATTCATAACAAGCTATATATCATCACGCTGAAATTGAATCTATTTGTTGACTAATTTTATGCGGACGAAATCGCGGGCTCAGCTAGTCTATACTAATATATAAAGCTGAAGAATTTGTTTGTTTGCTTCAACGCGCTAGTCTTAGGAACTACTGGTCTAATTTGAAAAAATATTTCAATGTTAGATAGCCCAAATATCGAAGAAGGCTATATATCATTACGCTAAAATTTAATCTATTTTTTTTACCTAATTATACGCGGACGAAGTCCTGGGCACAGCTACTAAACATTATGGTACAGGTTGAAAGGTAAAATCTACAGATCATAACTCCCAAATACGTCTATATTGAAACCCGTGCGTTTTTCTATCTATTTACGCTATATTTTGACACAAGGAAGAATTACACATTGAAAGGACAACACTTAAATATAAAAAGGAATAAGAAAACTTTACCGAATTTATTCCATTGTGTCCGAAAGATTGAAGAAATTACGCTAGTACGCCCTTTTCAGTTCAACTTCTCGAATGTTTTACTGGATCTCCATTTGCAAAGCCGCCTGAACAGTGGTTCGTTCACATCACGTCTCCACAAGGCAATTCCGAGGGACGACAAAAACACCTTATTCAAGCATTGCACGCACCCATGAATACCAATCGAAAGAGAGGCTACAATCGAATTTAAAGCGTGCCTATTTAGAGCGCACAGTTACCACAGCCTTGAGACAAAAATGTATAGGTTTTGATATTATTTTTTATCTTTTAAATATAATCGCGACTACGCTATCGCCTTAATTAATGAAGCCTTTAAAACTTATACCTTATTTTTATTGACTGTCATGCACATTTGATGGAAGTACAAACGTCTCAATAACCTTTTTGGTAGTACGTTGCCGACTTTAGACAAATTTGTTAATCAGTCCCTTAAAAATCCACATGTCAAAAGTTATTACAAACATCTAGGAAGGCAGCTGATTCCTCAGTTTGCACACTCATGGGAGGAACGATCCAGCGTACTGGACAGTGGTCCCGTGCCACGGCTCAATGTAATTGATAAAGTATTTATCCAAAATCAATAAAAAATGACAATTAGAAAAATTTGTCTCAAATTTTATCTAAAATAAATAGAATCTCATTTATTTGTTTATCCTAAATATAGCGTGTTACATAAAATTATATTTCTATATTGTTACCTTTTATCATTTACTCAAGTGATGAATATTTAGCACTAATTTTAAGTTATGTTAATAATAAAAATATTTAACTCAGCACATCTCCTACTATTACCAGGTTTTATACAATTGATAAGTCCGACTGTCTTGTCTAGTGTTTGCGCTTCTTTAATACTTAACGTACAGCGAAGGACGAAATGCGTAACGACTAACGTCAAAACAGACTTCGTGACATCCTGTTAACATGCTAACTTCTAATTTCTAGAACAATTACGATATGAGTAATCCTCGGAACGGAACTTTTTTTAAGATTTCTTTTAGTTTTTACTATTAATTTTTTACTTGAATAACAATAAAAGTATGAGAAAGTAATTTCTAAACAAAAGACCTACTACATCTATACTAATATAAAGCGGAAGAGTTTGTCTGTTTGCTTGAAGGCGCTAATTTCAGGAACTACTGGTCCGATTTGAAAAATTCTTTCAGTGTTAGATAGCCCATTTATCGAGCAATCTAACAACTAATTAATTACTAAATAATTTAGGTGATGGATCAGTAATAGAAAAATATGATATAGGCAGGACGCAGACTTCTATACTCAAGATACTTAAGTTTATAAATATTGAGATATAATTAAATATGACACATAAAAGAAACACCCGATGATTTCCTTACTCGCCGTTGGTGCAACTCCAATATAATTGGCCAATTCGAGTCAACGGGGTATAAATTTAAAACGACCAGAGCAGACATGTCCTTTTAGAGACAGCGTGTGTTTGATAGTTCGTTTTTGACGAGACCGTTACACGTTTGCCTCCTTCTTTTTTGTAGTCAGTTAATAAAAGAAGTAACATTTTCTCGTACAAAACGAGAAGTTGAATAATATTATATGATAATAAAATGTAGTAAATAGTAAGTACCCCAACATTCGAGCAGGACAACGTCTGCCGGGTACGCTAGTTGAATAATAAAAGACAAGACATCTGCAAACCGACCGGTGATGCAGTTATTCATGGGCATCGGTAGTCACTAAAGTAGACTATAATTTTTCACATATTGTCTATGTAGGATTGAGCAGGTCGTACCTTAATCAGTTGCAGGCATTTCAGTCCATCTCGGGGTTAAGTGGGTCATACCGCGGCCGGACGATAGATGGGTCACCGATTCTAACACTGGTTTTCAAATATTCATCCTCCGTGTTTCCGAAGGCACGTAAGACAGAGTGATATTAGTCGTGAGATTGTGGGGATTCTGGAGATGCCGTCAGACGGCAGTCGTTTATCTCATCCTCGCGCGCGCACACGCACCCATTCGGACCCCATCCCATCTTTTCTAAAATAAATATTAATTCGATGTCTCCATAGTGGTGTTATTATCAAGCCACCATGCGCCATGGTCGTGTACAAATTCACATTGACGTTCCATCTTTCAGTTTAGCTGCTTTTTTCTAATAAAAATGACTCAAAAGTGGTCTTTTGCGCAATAGTGTTTGAGAATTAATATAGTACCAACGAAGACCAAACTCGAGAGCGGAAAAGTATTTGACCTGTTTCGAACGTGATCTTGCCAGATCTACACCCACAGACATCCAGACGTCCAAAGAAATACATATTTAATAAGTTTGCTTCTTACGCTAAACAAAGTATATATCCTTCCGAAGTATCAAAATTGATAAAACATGACTTTGACATAATCTGTGTGTATTTATATTTAGTAAGTGCCATTGCAAAAGAATAGAGTTACTTCACGAAGTCGATCGATTCTGATGAAGTGGGAGTAGAGCACTTCCCATAACGCTATGCGTGTTTTAAATGTTCGTTGAAGTCCGAAGATGGTTTTTACGGCGAGAAAAATCGAATAGTTGCCGGAAAAAGCCTAAAAGTGTTTTATCTATAATTATAATCTATATATATAAAAATGAATCGCAAAATGCGTTGGTAAGCGCATAACTCAATAACGCCTGGGCCAATTTTACCAATTCTTTTGTTTTAAATGTTCGTTGAAGTCCGAAGATGGTTTTTACGGCGAGAAAAATCGAATAGTTGCCGGAAAAAGCCTAAAATCTTTTGTGCTCGCCCCTTACCTTGCTCCTCCAGCTAAAAGGCTTAAAAAACCCAGACAAACAGTTCTATGATCGCCTGCAACCTGAAGGAACCGCAGTCTTCCGACCTTGGATAGGCCGCCGAAGAGATTCATTCTCATTCTAACCAGCCCAGCGCACTCGCACAGCAAATGCCCCATCGTTTCTGCTATAGACCATTGGTTCCCTAAGTAGTTTTCCAGGACCCTCAGGGATCCGCAGGAGACTCGACGGGGACATCATGGACTCCCACCAGTAGCCACCGATGACCAGGTGGGCCGAGGAAGAGGTGGCAAGATGACTTGAACCTTGGGAAAGAAGTGGATTCAAGTAGCCCAAGATAGAGAGGTATGTTTGGAGAGGGGCTGGAGAGGAGAAAGGGGCTGGAGAGGAGAGAGGGGCTGGAGAGTGGTTGGTGAGGGGAGGTAAAACCCCAAGGATCGTTCAAAAAAGACAAAAAAAACTCGCAAAATGAGTGGCCAAACATAGTTTTGATTTTTCAGTTAATCTAGATGCCCATATATCAACCAGTCGCAACAAGTGCAACATAACCTAGCGATCGACTCAAATGCCGACCACTGGTGACCACACTTTGTTTTAATACGTAATGATTAAAAAAAAAGAAATTAAAAGTTTTTTTATTCCAACATTAAAAAATCCAATGGCGTTTGTCCTCAATGTAAACCTATAAGGGTGAGAAACGTGAACGTATATATATATATATATATTTTTAAAGAATATTAGAAATACTTTTAACTCGAACAGGTATAAATTATGACCTTTCGTCAATCACACAACTATAATAATCCTAACACTTATTTCTTCAACTCCAAATGAATTTTTTTTTTTTTATGTTACAAGGGAGCAGACGAGCAGGCAGCAGACAACGCAGTGCCTACCGATGGCCATGGACATTTGCACGGCCAGAAGGCCAGCAGAAGCGCTGCCGGCCCTTAATGACGAGTTTAGGCCACCGAGAAGTCTCACAAACCGAACGAAACGCGACAACAACACGTACCAGTACCTCGTTCTTACATAAGATCGGCGTGAAGTGGCGGCAATGCTGTCACGTCAAGTGATACCGATCCTAATATAACGTGGTAAAGTATTACTTGATGGTAGGGAACGTTTAGTGTGCGAGTTTGACGCGCATTTGCCCGGTTTATTTGTTTTTTAAAGTTACGTGATGGTAGACCCGTAACTCTAACGGTCTTTGCAGCGCACGCCAGAATAGCTCACAGATGGCAGAATTTTCTCCTACTTACTGGACATTTCAGGAAGGTTGCAGTCTATCGATGGTTTGCATAACTGAAATAGGCCCAAGTTTAAATTAAAATATTGAATAACTGCGATAAATATCCTATAATTAACTGACAAAAATATATTGTCCTTTTTTAAAAATGCCCTATTTTCCACCCATTATTTTTATATCGCAAGGGGCATCCGAGCAGACGTTTCATCACCTAAGTGATTACCGACGCCCATAGATATCTACACCGCTTGAAGGTTCGCAGATGTGTTGCCGGCTTTCAAAGAGAGGTTTAGGTCACCTGGAACTCTCGCAAATCGAATGAGACGCGACATCAATACCATCACTTGAGGAACCATAGCCGATCTTATCTGAGAAAGAGGTACTTCTGAGTCCAATTCGGCTGCAGACCAAAAGGACTGCAACCGTGGCGCTACCTCTAATTATTCTAAATAAATACATTTTTACCTTCGATATTCACGTAAGTACCGGTGTTTCAAGTAGGTACACATATTACTTGGTGCTCAATTTTTTATCACTAGATATTATGAAGCTTAAAAGTATAAATTGTATTTTCTCAAATTTTTTTTTTTGATTAAACACATCTCTTTATTTGTATTTTCAATAATAAATGAACCGAAAGTATTGGAACTGAATCTGCGACAACGAATTGTTAAATATTTCCGTATTATACCAAAATTAATAACTACTACGTAGCTAAAATGATAAGACAGCTTACGTAATTTTCCAGATTACAGTAATCAATTATAATTAACTTCGCTTAGATGTTTGTTGCTAACAGAGTTAGCAAAAGATAAAGAGATATCGTGGTTGAATAGTAATTTAAGAGTGACAAATGCAAATTTGATAATTTCATAGAAATATTAATTAATATTTTCAATTAGGAAATCCACGGGCTCATTAATCATGTTATCTACTGATGGTTATTAACATCGTCGACAGATACCACTAGATTAAATGAATTTGATATTAAATTGAAACCTTATGTATCATCGCCAATATAATATCGCTGTGATGTATATAGGATATAATATATCTAAGCATTAAATCTCTAAGTAACTACTGATAAAGAATAGCTACAACGGACTTTATTCTTTAAAATTCTCATTGCAGAATTTATTCCTTTTTTATCTTTTGTTGACAGAATCTTTTTTTTAATTTAATATAGGTTACTCCCGTTTCATTAAGCGAGCACAATATTTATTATACATTTATTCAAATTCTTCTTGACTTAAAAAACTTTGGGACTTAAAGATTAGTTGGTTGAATCTATACTAAAATATAAAGATGAAGTCTGTTTGTTTACTTGAACGCGTTAATCTCAGGAACTACTGGTCCGATTTGAAAAATTATATCAGTGTTAGATAGCCCATTTATCGAGGAAGGCTATATATCACCACGCTAAAATTGAATTTATTTTTTTTTACCTAATTTCGCGTACCAAGTCGCGGGCACAGCTAGTAATATGTATAAGATGATGTTAAAGAGAATACGGTTTATTAATTTAAAGGTACACACGATTATTTGTTAAGTAGTCCTGACAACGTCTATGACATAAAATTTCATGATGTTGATTAATTTAGGCGTGAAAGCGTTTAAAACACACAAATCTGCATCTGTAAGTTATATAGAGGTAGACTGAGTAGCAACTTACATCAAAGAAGTGCGGTCGGGGTCTGCCAATAACATTTTTGGCAATATTTGTGGTAAGCTCGATGAAGCAGGTACCGAAAGCGAAGGACGCGAGCGGACAGTAAAACCCGCGCAACCAGGCAGGGAGGCAAACGTTCAGGATTCTTGGATCATCAGACTCTTTGCGTAGTAATACATATTCGCAAACAAGGAACTGAAACAAAATATAATGTATAGAATATAAGTTATTCTTATTATGTAATTTGAGACTCATAAGTTTACATGAAGTAGCACCACTTTTGCAGTCCTTTTGGTTCGCAGCGGAATTGGGCCGGCGCGTCCGGGTACTTCTACTAGTACCTCTTTGTCACATAAGATCGGCGTGAAGTGACGGCAATGCTGGCACGTCAAGTGATGGTATTGTTGTGGCGTTTCGTTCGGTTTGTGAGAGTTCTCGGTGGCCTAAACCCCTATGTAAAGGAAAGCAAAGCATCAGCGAGCCCTCTGGTGGTGCAGAGTGACATTTAAAGAGCATGAAATATTGTAATTAAAAAAAAATCATATTCTTTATTTCTGTCTAAATTTAATTCAATATTAAAATTTCATTAAATTTTAATTGAGGAAGATTTTTTATATTTCTAATAAATCACTATTTGAATAAAGTTCTAGATCAATATAGATTAGTTATTTTTAATTATTATCGCATTCTTCAATCTAAGGATACATTTATGTCAGCTTGTAATTACTATTTGAGGTTAAGGGTCGATAGAGCGGAGGCAAACAGATGTCGTCAGATTTTATTATGACTTGTCGGGGGGTCATCTACAAAATTACGTCGTATTTTACGATTTTTAACCCCAGTCGTTGTCAAAGGTTGGCATATTTTCGAAGCCTCCTAAATCAGGATTACATAATCAGGAAATAGCAGTTTCTTTAAATTATTATATGCACTATGTAAATTAAAAGAATTAAAATAAATTTCGCTATATGAAGTCACAAAGCTTTTTATCTCTCCTGTCCGTTGTCACACAATGTTATATCTTGGTGATGTCCTCCCCCCTTTTAAAATGTGACGTATTTATGAATGGCCCCTAATTGGTAGCTGAAACCACTTCCAATCAGAAGTTTTTACTAATCCCACGCTTAGTCGTAAACTGACCGATTGCGTTTTAGGTCTGAAGTAAGTTTCAACGTGCTATTCCAGCCAATCTAAAAATTATTTCGATATCTCCATTCAACACTGAGATACAGCTATCTAGGTCTTTTTATAAAATAAAAATTAAGTTATTCAATGAAAAGACAAACAAGTATTTGAGCCGAGTTTGGTTGAGGAATCTGAAAGGAAGGGTAAAGATATGATCTTATTTCTCCTAAAACGTATATATACGCATGCATTGCGTGTAAGGAATCTCCTGTTGTAGTTAATTTTACCGTAAATGCGACTAAAAAAATTTATAACAAAGTTATTTAAGTGACTTGTCGGTATTAGTTACGGCGCGTTACATGAGGGGGGGGGGGTCTAAAATCTTGAAAATAGCGTCACATTATACTTGAATAGATCGGAAGTTACGTACTTTTAAGTTTTATTTACATTGCGGTTTGAAGAAAAAGCCGACGAAAAATTTCACCACTGGGGAGTCGAGAATCATGTACTGAATCCATGGGATGCGTACCCGGAACGATGTCTTTTACACCCTGTACAATTCAATTCAATGAAGTGGAGTCGTGAGAGAAAACTTACCATGTACAGGTCCTGAGTCCTTGATCTCATACATGATGGCATTAGTGTGCTGGAAATATGTAAAGTGAGAGCCATTGTTTATTGATATAGATTTTTTTACTGCATCTTAATCGATGTTAATTAGCTAAGCTTAGGAGACAGGTCGCCTCGCAGTCTAACAGTAGTTTATCTACTTTCTTAACTTTCTTGTAAAAGGGGAAGCACTTTTTGTGTTCCGGGTCTAGTTTTAGACACTCTCGTATTTCCTGAAAGATATACATATATATTAATTATAACAGCAATCCGAATGAGCTTTGTACTGGTTCAATATAGATTTGAATGTATACATCTATAAATTAATAAAATAAAAACATTTAGAAATATATAAAAAAAATAGATCTCCGCCGGAAGCGGGGCAAGGACCCAAACAACCGGTGGTTAGGGCTCCAGATTGAGAAACTTCCTCACAATGCGTGCCATCTCAAGCAATACCGCCTTCCTCTTCGACTCTTGACCCAACAATCAAGCGAGAGCTTTATAAGGTTTATTAAAGCTCTTCGCTATAAGACCATTGACTGAGACAACGATCGGGACAATGTCTGCTGATTCAACATTCCACCCGGGAAGTCTCACAAACCGAACGAAACGCGACAACAACACCATCACTAGACGTGATGTGATGATGATATATGTGATTTGATATCCGACCTCCTCCGTGTTTCGGAAGGCACGTGGGATCCTAGTAAAGTCACTTTGTGATATTAGTCGTGATGTTGTAGAAATCGTGGGGGCTCCGAGGATGACGTCAGATGGCAATCGGTTATCTTAACTCGCACCACAGCCACATCCTCTACCATCTAAACCGATTCTGGTATACGCTGCCTGCTGCCTGCTCTTTTGCCCCTTATAACATAAAATAAAAAAATGTATGGGAATTGTCCATCCGGGCAATGTGACCTGCCCATCTCCACTTTTTTCTCTCAAATTCTTCTACCGCGTCTAGGATTTTACTGACCCTTCAGATCCACTCGTTCTTTTTCTAATGAATAATGGTTATAGTATATATCGAGCATAAGTCTTTCTTTAGCTCTTTGTGCTATACGAAGTCTTTCCGCCAACTTTTTCGTTAACGTGCTTCCCTTTTATGTTTAAAGCTTGTGCTGAGATTTTAGTCTATCCGTTCTACCTATGGGGTATTTAGGCTTATCGTTTTTGTTGCGATATTACTCCCAATGGGGACAGGCCTCATTTTTCATGACTCGTTAAGTCTTTACCAACTGGACTAGCGGGCCTGTCATTCATTTTGGTAGGAGATCCCAAGCGGGAATTTTGTGCAATACTGGAGCGCGTCAGAAAACCATATCGATAGAATCCTCGCATCCCGTATGGGACCAAAAAAAAACGGCAAAACACGAGTCAGACTCGCGCATTAATGGTTTTGTACATCACGGAATATTTTAATTAAGTTATTTGAAAAACATAAGATAAAAGTAATTTCAACTTTATACATCTACGCGTTCTTGTCTTGACAGACAGATGGACACTGTGATCGTGTAAGGGTTCCTTTTTTCCTTTGTAGGTACGAAACTCTAAAAATGTATGCATATTATCTCTACAGTTATGTTAGTAGATATTCAATTCTATTCTTGATTTAAGTGTTATATAAATAAAGTTTTAAATGATGTTTCGCGATTCTTAAGAAACGTGCGAGACTCCAAAACGAAGGATAGAATTCCCAGAGTTATTTGTGCAACCAAGTGCCAGGTACTCAGCGCTTCTTAAAAACTACAAGGTGTTTTGCTTAAATTCACAAGTATGCACGTGTCTAACACGTGGGACCTGTTCGTGTCTCCACGTGGTGGGGGATAAATTGCATTAGTATAAATGTACTTCTTTTATTGTTTAGAACGGGAGGGGGTTCAAAAATGAGGCACGGGGGGGGGGGGTCTTAATACGCGTATAATCTAATTTATAAACATAACTAAAGTTTAAAAGTAACAAGTAAGATGATATTAAAAATCGATTATAAAGGAGTTGCCACGCTCTGCGTTGGCGGTAATTTTGGCATTGATATAATACTGGGCTAAAGAAGCCGGTCATCATCATCATTGCGTACCCTGCATGGATCACATAGAAATATAGTTACATAATCGTCTATAGCTACGCCCGTGATGATATATAGCCTATAGCCTTCCTCGATAAATGAGCTATCTATCACTGAAAGAATTTTTCAAACCGGACAATTAGTTCCTGAGATCAGCGCGTTTAAGCAAACAAACGAAGTTTTCAGGTATAATGTTAGTTATTATGTTTAATAAAGTCAACAATTACGTATAATTACGATTAAATGGGTTTTAATATTCCTTAAATGTATGTACGAGTATAAACAAATTCAATACATATATACATATTACAGGTTTAATTCATATTACAGGTTACTTAAAAAAAAATTGTTGGTATACATTCTGTTACATATCTTTACATGCATATGTATAAATAAAATGGCCAAAAGCGTGTCAAGACACGCTGATATAGAAGGGTTCCGTATCTGATATGCTATAAACGTATTTGTTAAATAACATCAAAAGCTGTAGTCCGATTTTCAAACAAACAATTTTATCTAATTTTACGCGGACGTAATCGCGGACACAGCTAGTTTTGTTATAAAAATCTAGGTCCAAGTTATTTCTGTTCATATTCATAATTAAATAAACATAAATTTTAAACTTCTTATATAACTTCCGAGCAGCGCTTTTAAACAATCATTAAAGAATCGTTTACTGTTGAGGCGCCACTTTTTTTCTTTTTATGAATCAAAGCAAAGCTTCATTCTATTCAAAAGAAATATTAAGTGATATTAATTTTTATTCTCCACTTTGAGTGACTCGCAACGATTGAGGGCAAAAACGTGGAATTACTTTTTACGTTTGTTTAATTTAATTAAATCTATACGTATAAATAGAATTGAAGGGTCTGTTGGAGGCGTAGAAGTTTTTTGTCACTAATTGCACTTGATTCATACAGCAAAAACGCATGTTAAAACATTTTTTGTCTGTCTGTAAGTTCCGTGGAAATACGAAACGACTGGATTGGACGGTACTTTTACTGGTAGATTTTAAAAGGAATAACACAGGCTATTTTGCTTTTACCTAAATATGATGATGTTTTGATTTTATATTTTATTTTTTAGTATATATTTTCTAATTGTCACACCTGCCTTGCAACTGCATACTAGTTAAGTTCAAGCTCGGTTGATTTATAATTTAGTCTATATTTAATTTAATACTAATGTAATATTGTACTGTTTTTTTCCCAAATATTAATTTTAAAATAATTAGAGTTCCGTACAAGAAATAAAAACCCTCAAAATACAATACAAATCACTAAATTAACGCGGACGAAATCGCGGGTTGAAGCTTGTTGGTAACAAAGAGCGCAGTCATTTCATTCCTAAATACTTTGTTATTTGAAGCGGGGCAGCGAGCTGGATCTTTTCGAACGAATTATTTTTTCGCATCGGCCTTTCAAAGTAAACGTATTTAATTCGCAATGTTAATTTATACGGTATTTTAACTCAACCGTCACGCCCGAATTGTTTTGATATTTGAATAAAATCCATTTTTTTTTAAATCGCCTCTCGTTGCTTAAACGTCCTAGGGGCCCAGCACAAACATTCTCGATACTTTTATTTACTCTTACGTTCGAAACGAAACGTCAGTTCAAAGCTCGTGCTTCCATTTTATATGATTTACATAGTCATGACGTCGAGGATTCGATACAAAGCCCTCATTCGCACGAGAGCTAAAAAAGCGTTGCGTTAAATCTTGGCGTTGGCACTTTTTCAGCGTCGTCGGTACGAAAATATACCGTATATTTATATACATAACGTTGAACATAGAACATTGCTCGGTAAAAAAACGTCGCGTTATAAAACCGCTGTCGTGTGAACAGAAACTTGGGAATCCATATGGTCTATTTCAACGCCTTTTTAACGCCCAGTAAAAAAGCTCTCGTTCGAATGGGGGCAAACTTGGGAGTTTGTATGTTCAATTTGAACGCTTTTTTAACGCGCGGTAAAAAAAACGCTCGTGCGAATGAGGGTTTATCGGATTTTTTAAATGTTTTGAACCACATTTTCTGCCGGTAAGTGTAGATTACGTATTATTATGATAAATCAATAACTTAATACGGCTACTTTGGTGTGAAACACTATTGCTTAACACCATCCAAATATCCTGAAATAATGATAGAGACGCTCTATAAAAGATAAGTGTGCCCCGAGGTAAAACCAATTCTGTAAGGAGCGAAGGGTCAAGTGTCCTTTACGTGACGACAAGGGGTCCCTGTGATAATAGAAAGGTTATTATTTGAGATGTTGAATATGCTATCACTATGTATAATATAGGAACGTGCTTAGGGGAATGACAGATAATATAGGTAAGTGTTTAAGGATAGTGTCATGCAAGACTGAAACTCTGTCCTGCCTTGTTATAATAATTATTAACGGACACGGCAGACGTTGTCTTGCTGTTAACGTTGAATTTTGGCTCCTCTGATTAATATAAAACGTGACGCTGACCGAATGTATTGTGAAATAATCATTTTACATGGCACGTCAGTCAAAAGATCTAGCATAAACGTCATCTTTATGAAATATTCGGAAGTAGCGAACAAAACAAAATAAACAGAATACAAAATATGTAGTCCAGTCGTTTCTGAGTTATAGCGAGACTGACGAACAACGACTGATTTTTATTGATTCAGACTGCCGTGTGTATTTATTTATTTACTAGCGGACCCGACAGACGTTGTCCTGCCCGAACGTTTGTTTGCTTATTTTTTACTACATTCTTTTATCCTATAATATTATCCCCGTTCGTATTCATAAGCGCTACGATTACATAAGAAATAATTTAATATGGTGGTTTTCTTAATTATTTTTTTGTTTCATAATTATCCGGTGAAGGCGTTTACGCATGATGCTGGGACGAAGGGGGTTTGGGGTTCGTTTATAGATAAATAAATATAATAAATATAAATATACACAGGACTATATGACACACGGACGTCTGTTCCTAAGGTAGACAACTTAATGCCTGTGTTATTGTGCTGATTGTGAGGCCGTACAAAGATGAAATGTTGCACGCAGGTAGTTTGTAGTTAGTAAACATCTGATTTCGATATCGTAAGGGCAGCAGACATAATATCTGTCGCGGGTCGAATCTGTCCAGATTGGTTCAAGATCGTAAGGAATGGTAAAAGCGGGGAGAGGCCTTTGCCCTGAAGTGGGAGAGAAAGGGCTGTGGATGATGATGATGAAGGGCAGCATAGCGCTGTCTGTATATATACCTATTGTGGTATAGGGCTACCAGTCCGTACTGTTGACAAAAACACAAAAAGGTTATATTTTATTCTTATTGATGTCAAATTCTAATCAGTGGCCGGCATTTGAGTCGATCGCTAGGTTAAGTAGCTTTTTCCGCGGCCTGGTGATATATGGATGACCTCTAATACTGGTTTATATATTCGATCTCCTCAGTGTTTTGGAAGGCACGATTCAAATAATATTTTTTTATTACTATTAAAAACCTTATTTTAACAAAAAATTAAAATGCATATTCTTTCCAGCGTCATCCCGTCTCTCCGGGCCCCTTCAGAAACACGTGGAAGGCCGGGTATTACCAGTAAATACCAGCGATAGAATGGGTCATCCATCTTATACTCGGCTACGCTAAAAGCTACTCAACCTAGCCATCAGCTCAAATGCCGATCACTGTTTAAGCTATGACTTCCTCATCCTAATGACGCACATGTATTACGTTACTCGTAAGAAAAATGGTCTTGCGCAAAATCCCTGATGTGAACCTTTATATACCTCGATTACAAACTGCCGATCAAGCGGAATATCTCTTCCAGACTAGGTAACACAATTATTTTACAACACCTCAAATTTTTAGTCTCAACCTGTTATAACAGGTTGAGACTACTCTAAATACAAATACGCTATTGATATCTTTGGAAATAGTACAATAATAATTCCAATGTAATAGGGAGTTTTTCCCTATAACGAACGACGTTATAAAGATTTTACATTATTAGTATAAAATACTGGTAATTATGCAGTTATGAAAAGGTTGAAGACGTTTTCTTCTACCAGTACCAGGGCCCGCTTGCATTTTTGAGAATGTGGCTGTGAGGCGAGTTACAATGGCCGACAGCCTTCTGACGTCATCCCAGTAAACTCCCACGAACTCCACAACCTCACGAGTGACATCGCTCAGTGACACTGTTTTACATGCCTTCCGAAACACGAAGGAGGTCGGATACCCTATGACCAAAATGTGATGTCTGTAAGCATTGTTTGACAATAAATATATTCTTCTTATTCTTATTCCCTCTTTGGGACCTTAAAAAATATCTTACTCATTCCTCAATGACTGGCAAAGCGTCTTCGATCCTCCTGATGTTGCAGTTTTCCATGGGCGTCGGTAGTGACTCTAGTGATCTGCCTGTCAATTTGCCTCTTGTTATATCTTCTTCTTCTTCTTCCTAGCGTTATCCGCTTAGATGGCATGGATCTTCCTTTATCTGTCCGATAATTGGTCAGATTCAGTACGGGTACGCCACCCCGGGGCACCCTAGCTGCTATTGTAAATATTTTTTGAATAATTCAATTTATGTTAATGATGATAATAATAATACCCACTGGGTTTAGGATGAAAATATTCGTGCTAGGCCCACAGGAGGCAAATCTATCGTGTCACGCTTTTAAGTGATGCTAATGCAAACCGCGTTGACAATAACGAGGGTCCAATGTGCGCCCAGCATTAATATTTTCAAAGTCGGTTCCCCTCGGAACACGTCGCCTTAATCGAGAGGCTTTCATTCTGTGTGTCCTAACTAACACTTCTAGGAGGCCTTTCAGGTCGTCGTCCACCAGTACGAGGACACCATTCCAGAACTTTCACTCCTCGTCAGTGATCAGTTCCGCGAGCTATATGGCCTGCCCTTGCCACTTCAATTTGCAAATTTTGAGGGCAATGTTGGTGACCACTGTGAGATCAATTGTATAAGTGGGAATTTGCTATCCATTTGAAGGGTTAATGTAAATAATAAATAGTAAAGGACCTAGAATACTGCCTTGCGGAATACCGCGTTGTATTATTCTCCAGGTGGACTGACAATCTAGTCCGGGTCGCAGGATGTCGCTGGTTACAAGCGGCACAACATCGGCATTCGTGGAGATCAATGGAGGAAGCCTATGTTCAGCAGTGGCCGTCCCCAGGCTCATCAGATGATGATGATGATATATTTACTATATAAATATTTCTACAAAAAAAAAAATTATGTATGAAAGGCACACCAAGGTGGAAAGGTTTTCGGCGAGGAATGAAAGGTGGGAGCGAGGGTCGATATGCTCAATTACCTGCTGCCTGTTCGTTTGCCCCCTTGTGTCATAAAAAGAAAAGTTGGCTGTATGAGGTTGGCGAGGAATAGGGGAGTGTTAGAAGCAGTGGGAGGACTATTTGACTGTACCGGCGTGTGTGTGTGTGTGGTGTAGTGGGTAGTGACCCTGGCCTCCGCTCCGGGGGTAGTAGGTTCGATTCTCGCCTCGCTGGATGTATTATGTATACGTATGTATGTATATATTTCTACAAAAAAATATTTTTCTGTATCAGGCGTCTAAATACATAGATATAGATAGTCACCCAGACTCGAGGCGGGAATGGGAGGAACACACGACCCCTGGAGCGGAAGGCAGGATCACTGCCCACTGCGCCAACGGGACAGTCAAACGCAACTCCTATAGAACGCAAGTTTAAATGTGCCTACTATCCGACAATGTTTCAATTTAATTATAATTTAAATAAATATTCAACTTATAATAAAAATGACCATAATTTTAGTCCTACAATCTACAAATAATAAACTTGAAAGAAAGAAGAACAAATTAACTTAGTTAATTGTCGATTAACAATTTTAAAAAAAGGTATCACTAAAGCTATCTTGACGACAATAGTTTCTGAGACCACGTTAGTGGTCCGCCAAGAAGAGCCGAGAAGCGAAAAAAAGGATAGCAGACACTAACTACCTTTTCTCGAAATCTTTCGTCGGATTTTTGAAGCTTTATAACTTGGGTTTGAATCTTAATTAGCCATAAAAGTGTGTCAAAATGCTACGACAGT
The DNA here is from genome assembly GCA_024363005.1 of Charaxes varanes. Lineage (NCBI taxonomy): Eukaryota > Metazoa > Arthropoda > Insecta > Lepidoptera > Nymphalidae > Charaxes > Charaxes varanes. Next base: position 59,169,439 of record JANCMC010033613.1, read on the forward strand.
CACAAAAAGATATACCGAAATTTCTAGGTAATATCTATTACTCACATATATTGTATTAATTTCCGAGGCATTAAGGCGCGTATTAGTGGTTTTCTTTTACCTCTTGTTCTTTCGGCTCACAGACGAATATATATGGGGTCGAAGAAATTAATTAGCAATATTGCTTACGTTCAGATTTTGGTTGAATTAAAAGGAAATCAATCATCGTGTATGTTATATGGTAACACGGAGATCCTATTAGTGGATTTCGGCCATAAATCTTTAGATTTGCGTACTATAATAGGCTTATTTTAAGCTATATTGGTACAGTGATATTGTAATATTTGACAAATATTACCCCCGCTTCATAACTACGCTTTGTCACAATCTTATAGTAAAATGTATACATTTGTACGTCAATCGTTTGGTATGTAAGATTTTATGTATATAATTTAATGTATTGATAACAGATATTTTATAGAAAAACGCACACCATACTGTATATAAACTATAATTGTGTCAAATTTCATACTCCTCCGTCCGCGTAATTTTCGTAAAAAGGTACCGAAAGTGACCACTTTACATATTAATGTATAGATAACATATAAATTAACTCGGTGACATCTGCGGTTCCTCTTGCGCTTCTCGACCATTCTCTCGTATTGACCATAACATAAAATTATTTTATTAGGTACTTAGATTACGTTTGTGGCTGAAAAGAACTTAAGGAATTTACCCTCTTTACATTTAATAAAGTTTTTACTTAGTTTAGCCGTTTTAAAAGCAAGCTATATTTTTTTTAAATAAGCCTGTACTGTCCCACTGCTGGGCAAAGGCCTCCCCCTTTTGCAATCATACCTTCCTTTCCTGACCCAATTCAATTCAATTCTTTCTCGCAAAGGCAACCAGGTCGTCTCGCCTCGGCCTACCTGGTCGTCAGCGGCCACTGGTAGGAGCACATACTGTCCCGACATTCGTCCACCTTTGGGCCACCCATTGGCCACCCATTCATAGCTATAATATAAATATAAACATAAGAAAAGTTGAACTTTTCTTATGTTTTTGTTACAATATTATTTCCTGATTCTATTGAATTATTTTTAGAATATTATATGTTAACGAGTTGAGTGTTATCTCTCACTAGCATGCTTATAAAGTAACTCTTACCACTCAAAAATAAAGTTCTTATGCAGAATCAAAGGAGCGTGTAAAAGTCCACTTGAATAAAATATCATTTGAATTCGAATTGCCAACAAAATACATGCACGTTACAAGATATGCGGAACATGCGGATTTCAAACACAAACGCCCATTACAAAAGTTTCCAAAGCCTTTGATACAACACCTCTTTTTGTTTGCACTACCTGTTGAGCGACCATTTTAGTTCGTGATGTGAATAAGAGCTTGTGCAAACACGAAACTTCTACGAAATGACGCTACGTGAAATTTTATTAAAGTACTTACAGGGTTTTTGTACTGTACCAGATATATTTCACGTTTAAGCCTTCACAGCTTAAAGAGCGGACTGGTCTATTGGACACTAGATTTAAACACTAATTTTAGACCCTTCTAAACTATTATAGCGTCCACTTCTAACACTTTTAAATTTAGTTTGAGAAACAAAAAGTTACTCTTTCTAAGGTAGACAACTTAATGCCTGTGTTATAGGTAACAGACGCCTGTTATACACAAATATTTTTTTTAGAAATAAATAAATACATACACATAGATAATACACCCAGACTCGAGGTGGGAATCGAACCCACGTCCCCCAGAGCGACAGGCAGGGTCACTACCCACTGCGCCAGGCGGGCCAGTCGTTAATTATAAGACTTTAAACTTTGTGTTATAATGAAGTTAAAGTTTAAATTATAGCCAGCTTAAATACACGATATGTACCCTTTATAAATAGATAATAGAGAAGATAATGTTCGGGACTGTTTCTTCTTTCCAAATTTATATATAGATAGGGATATTATAGTATGGTTGTTAATCAAAACAGCGTGAAGGTTGTAATGATAGTAATTAACAAGCAGGTAGGAAAGCTAAACACACTCCTTCGTTTATTTAATATAAACATACGCGCTATATTTGGAAACACGCTTAAATAAACCCAATTAAGGCGAGACTTGATAACTTTATTAATTATAGGCTTTCGCCAGAGATTTAGTAGCATCAAATACGAGACGTAATCCCCCTATAACGCGGTAGATTTATTCCGTGTTATAGGAAAACGTTTTGTAGGATTATTCTTGTACAACACGCTTGTACGACCCCGATTGCGCGTAATATAATATTATAATATTATTTATTATAGAATAATAATAATGCGCTATAAGAGCACCGTGTACCAAATTACTGTAGGGGAAATTTAGTTAGTTTAGTGGACTGTATAAGTGGTGAAAGGTCGCTGGTGAGGCGCGAACGAAATAGTCCAATTTGTAGCTAGAAAACTCCTTTCGCCCGAACTTACCTGGTGGCTGGACCACCGCCACCTTACGCAGCACAGTAATCAGGTATGTCTTCCGATCCTTCTTCTACCTAGGTTTTATAGTAAAAGGGTCCGCATGAATTGCAGATATGTCTGTGGGGCGAGTTAAGATCCCCAGAAACCTCACGATTGAGTGACATAACGTGGACCCACTGTTTTATAACATAATATAACATAAGGTTTAACATCTGGTATGTAAATGGTATAACTCGCCTGGCATTGGATTCGGCTACAAGCATGGCGCTACCTCTAATTAGAAAGACAGGAGCAAGGGAAAGGGATGGAGTAAAAGGATATAAAGGTAGACGGGGAGGAGAGAAAGGATGCGGACGCTACTGCCACGGACGGTATAGGGGGAGTGACAATAGCAGCTAGGGTGCTCCGGGGCCGCGCATCCTTATTGGATCTGAACAGTTATAGGACAGATAAAGGAAGAACCAACCCCCCCTCCCTCCCCGAAAGAATTATAAGGACATAATAAAGGAATCATCCATAAATTACGTCACACGTTAAGGGGCGGGGGGGGGGGGAGATCACCAAAATGTTACATTGTGTGGCAATAGGCACGGGGGGATCAAACGCTTTGTGAAAAAAATTTCAAAACAAAATTTTGTTAATTTTTTTAATACATATAAAATTGGAAAATTTTGATGTCACACTAGGGGGGGGGGGGGGGAAAAAAAGGTGGCCCCTGGAGGGTTGGCCACAAAAAAAAAAAAAAATAAATACGCGAAACCCCACTTAGAGACATTTCTAAGAAACTTTCTGGCAATTTTTACATGCGATGACTGTTCACAGGAGCTATATGACCTTTCCCCAATATCCATTTTACCACTGAGCCGCCAGGAGCCGTGCGGGACTTCACCCGTACTTAAGATAGTATGATGCGTTTGGCTTGATCCTTTCTTAAGCAAACGATTAAGACGTGTAACGCTCTTCCGGGGTCGGTGTTTTTGGATCATTATAATTTGGGTATGTTAAGGCTAGAGTGAATAGGTTACTATTCCCACAAATGTATGTATATCTATTTTTCTACTCGAAATTGTTGTTTGCACTCTAATGAGTGATATTCCGTCGGGGGCGGCTGAAATTTTTTTTCGCGTTAGGATAAATAGCGTTAGAATACTAAGATAGGGCATTGGAGCTTTTCGGCGTTAATGTTAACATTATATACACACATATACAAGGATTTCTGTATTGAAATAAAAAAAAATAACCGCGAAGACGCCAGGGCGCGCGATATCGCCCGTCTGCTTTATTAAATCGAATTAATAAATAAATTCCCGCTGTAACTAAAGTAGAAGAATGTACTAACGCAGAAACCCCGAACGAACTTTTAGAACTTAGTTACTTTTATGTATGCTAATGCAAATGAGTTCAGCTATCGAGACCCAAAATATCTGATGACTGACTTTGGTTTCAGATCCTCCCGGCGCTCCATACATTGAGGGTTACGCTGAGGGCGAAACTGTACGTCGTGGACAGAGCCTTGCTCCTGCGACAATCACTCTTGAAAAAACATATATATATATTTATGTATTAGAGGAATATGTTTTTTTTGTTTTAACTCCGAAAAAGGTTTTTACAAGTTGAATTGTTTTAAAAGCTATTTGTTAACCTAAATAATGACCTATAAGACAAGCCTGCCTTGTCATATTTAAAGGTGCTCTCCCATTTTCTTTAGATGGCAAGATACTTTCTGTATAGAGAACAAATCTGGCTCATCCAGTTGGTGAATGCCCTGTTGTACTGCAATATCTGGTTGGATGACAAGAACCCTAATGGTATCCGTAATAGGTACAATAGTATAGGACAATTAAACTAGCAGAAGGAATCTTTTATGCGAAGCGTTTAGGTTTCAAGAACAGTTACCTATCTACAAAGATATTCAAGGGAGAAAATTCTTTGTAACTTGTAATATATAAATAGAGTTGCAGATCTAATTTAAACACAATCAAGGAGAACGGAATGTAACAGAAGACAAATCAGGAGCGCATACTCGCAGAAACAATTCCGCAAACAAAGATTAGACGAACAAAGATGAAATTTGGCAGGGACAGTTTATAATTAGTAGACAGCCGTAGAAGGGATTTTTCGATAGTGCCAAATTAAGGCAAAATTTATCTTACGCAGACAAAGGCGCGGGAAAAAGTCTATATATATATATATAAAAGCAGAAAGTCACCTAATATAAAATCTCGAAAACCGCGGGACGTACAAAGACGAAACTTCTTATAACGGTTTTTTCAATAGGGGCAGATTCATAATCTGCCCCTATTGAAAAAACGGCGTGAAGTGGCGGCAATGCTGTCACGTCAAGTGATGGTGTTGTTGTCGCGTTTCGTTCGGTTTGTGAGATATCGCGGTGGCCTCAACTCGTCATTAAGGACCGGCAGCGCATCTGCTGGCCTTCTGGTCGTGCTAATGTCCATAGGCTTCGCTATTCCCTTCGGTGCCTGCTGCCTGCTCGTTTGCCCCCTTGTAACATAAAAAATAAAAAAACTTATTCTCCTCTCCCTATGATTCTACGCCGACCTTCTCAAATGCTGTCAAAGAGACACCATTGTAACAAACAATTATAAAGAGAAACGATTAACCACGGCACCTTGCAATTAACTTTGTAGCATGATCGAACTTCATTCAGATTAAACCCTCAAATCCCCGGAGAGGAATTTTGGTCATCTCTCCTATTACAATTCCCATATTCGGTGCTGAAAAGTGTATTCCTGGAAATTACGAAATAGCACCGTATTCATAATTTACAGGAATTTAAACATCCAACATTACTGACTTTTTTTGAAATTGTTGCGAAATGGAACTAATATATTGTTCCGCATCATGTATTCATATCTATGTATATATAAATGAGTTCCTATTTCCCGTGGTCACGGCGTCACGTGTGAACGGCTTCACCGATTTTGATAATTATTTCTTTTTGTTGTGTTTAGTATTGCCAGGGGAAGTTCTTATAAAAGAAAAAATTGAGAAAATAGCGCCGAAAATCAGAAAATTTAAGAATTCTTAACCACCATTTTAAATTCGGGATATGTATGATGGGGATCGGTATGAACGAGAACGGGAACGGGAACGAGAACGAGAACAGAAACGGGAACGGGAACTGGAACGGGAACGAGGACAGGGACGGGGACGGGAACTGAAACGGGAAAGGGAGAGGAAACGGGGATAATATTATTGGATAATAAAACGTAGTAATATAAAGTGGGCCCGCACTGCGGATGCACTTCGACCCAACTGGATCTTTTGTACTCGCCTCGTCCTTTGTTCCCGCAGCTACAGGGCTTCAAAAATCCAGACTAGTATTTCTAGGATCGCCTAGAACCTAAAGGAACCGTAGTATTCCGACCTTGGATAGGCTTGGATAGCAAATAGTAAGTAACTCCACGTTCGGACAGGACAACGTCTGCCTCCTCCGTTAGATATAGATAAAAGTGAAGAGTCTAGTTTGTTTGAGATTTTTTATTACTTTTATATTTTCTGTTCATGGAGTTATACAATGATATTGTTATTTTATAAATTAGTTGAGCAAAGGTTGACTAATGTATTTAAACATCAAAGAATTGTATGAAATTTTCCAAATAAAAATTTATCTTAGCCGTCACCTCGCGAGATGGCAGCTTAATTGCTATGAACTTTGGTGCGTGTTAACAAATACGAGGGGAGTTTTGACTGCATAATTAGAGGCTATGGATATCAGTGATCATTTTATAACTTTTCCTTTAGACATTTGGAAATAAAAGTGAGTTTTGGAATATTAAAAGAATTTGTGAAAACATGAGCAAAATGTATAGTCGACCAAGAAAGTGCTTTACCATTTCGGATGACAGCCCCTAGTTTGAAAATTTTGCTAAAGTTTATTGTTACAAAGTAACGTAATGCATAATAAGTAAAAATAAGCTTTATAACTAATTGAGGTGCAAACGACATTCGATCTTAGCGTGGCAAACCAATTTCTTGTTCGACTATACATATAACTGGAAAGTGACGTCATCAATATCGCCAAAAGCTGTAAATACTTTTTTTTTTAAATATTTTGTATATACTTAGGTTTTATAAATAAACCTAAGTATATACAAAATATTTACAAAAAGTAAGTGGATTTGTGGGTTTGATTCCCGCCTCGAATCAGGTGAATTATCGACATATATGTATTGATATATTTCTAAAAATATATATTTGTGTATTGCGGGCATCTGTTAGGCCAGGCACTAATTTGTCTACCTTAGAAACAGACGTCCGCGTGTCAAACAGTCCTATATATATTTAAATTTAATTATTTATATGTTATGTGTATGTCTGTGTGACATATAGTCATATGTATGTACGTAAAGTTAGTCAGAAACACGATTTTAAATATATGTCATTGTTAGTTTTGGTTCTGTTTTCAGTTTTTTTTAGTTTTTTCGTATTTCCCTAATTATATTTATTTTCCTATTTTGCTGATTTAACTTCGTGATCTTTAATACTGCAGATTTTCGGCTTTCTATCGGGCCACAACGAATTTCACCGCGAACGAAGTCGTGTGCATTACCTAGTATATAAATACGCACCCATACAACATTCATACCTTACTGAAACGAATTCAAATGAAAAAAAGCCTTGTAAAGTTTCATTCAGTATGTAAGACATGTAGGTTCTCTCGCTTATCGAAGGTCTTCCGCAAACTTATGAAGGGCCCTTGAAATCATCAAAATGATCTTTAT
>JANCMC010033613.1:59176729-59240618 GCA_024363005.1 Charaxes varanes
CATGTAGGTTCTCTCGCTTATCGAAGGTCTTCCGCAAACTTATGAAGGGCCCTTGAAATCATCAAAATGATCTTTATGTCATCGTAACAAGGATATTGAAAGTGTTTATGTTAATTTGTGCGAATAAGGTGGGGGTACAATGTTTACTCACGCAGCGATCGATCGAAGCCTCCGCGTGAAAATTGCAACCCGTAAGACTTTCGAGCGAAATACAGTTGCTAGATATTATGATTTTTGGGAGTATTGTAAATATTGTTATTAATATATATATTTTTCATTTCTATACTTAATATATAAAGCTGAGAGTTCGTTTGTATGTCTGTTTACTTGAACGCACGCTTAAGTTTAAAAGAAACATACGCAATTTAATTTTCTATTCATAAACTTGTTATGCAATTATATATTAATATATATATGTATATAACTGTCACCTCTTTTGTATAATTATTAGTTCAAACTTTATTGGCTTATGTATTATATAAGGAAAATTGTACTTAAGCGATATTTTAAAAATGTATGTTTTACTATATTAAGTAAATATATTAATAAATAAATATATCATAACGTATCTACGTATAAATTATTTGTATTATTTAAGATGTTAATTTTTATATTCATGTTATACAAATTTTATTGTTAAAAGTAAATAAAATAAAAATGGTGATTTAAAAAAAATTATAATTCAAAAGTGTGTTGACATTCGAAACAATTTCAAATTAAATGACAGACAAGTGTGAAAAAAAATCCGATCGTATGGTATGTCAAAAAAATACATGGAGCGAAGGTTCTCTAAAACGCATCGAACCACCATACCCGCGAGTTTCAAGATTCCCGAACCATACGAGTTTTACAATAAGGCGACTCCATTCGTTCAAAGGACATTGCTGTTCGTTGCCGACGAAAACTCGGGACCAAAAGCTAGTGGTAGTGAAATTGATCAACAAAGTGATATACAGAATTTACCAGAAGAAGCCACTACATCAAAATCGATTGACGAGCCAGAAAAATCGCCTAAAAAGAGCTCATTTTTCTTCTCGCCCTCGAAAAGCTGCAAGACTCATGGGCGCAGCTTTTTCCGGCTTCAGAGTCCGAAGAAGAAATGTGAGAGCGATGTAGCTACGGGCAACCGGGGGAGTGCGCCAGGGGGGCTGATCAGCTATGCCCCCGGGTGGTCGCTGAAGGGCGAACATCTAATGAAATGGCAGGACTCGGGAAAAACAACCATCGAGGTTTGTATTCTTTTTTATTCATTTTTCAAAGTCGTATCGAATTGTTATTTGGGACTTTGTTCGCATGAGATTCAATAATAGTTATCCATGGGCGTCGGTAGTCACTTATCATCAGGTTAGTTGCGTATCTACCCGTTTGTTTCAAGACATGTAAAAAAACATTAGGTGTAATACTGTAGAACCACTGATAGAAACTAAAATTGTCAATGAATTCGTATAAAACATGGTGAAGGAACTTCGAGAAGAAGTAACTTGTTTTGATAATATTGATGTTTTGTGAACGTTTCCCAAAAAAAATCTCTTAAGAGACCTTGTTACGATTTGTTTAAATTTGATAGTTTTGTATCTTGTATATAATACAGAAAAAAAATAATTCGTGACGCATGAGGTGACGTTACGTCACAAACATAACGCGTGTTATTTGTGTAACTGTGTTAAGTAACACAAACACACACACACGCAAACTACTGTTTAATATGATTTTTAGATATTGTTTACTAGCTAACCTAACACCTATTTTACTAATCTAGATACAATAGATATTTTATTTTTGCACAGGGGAAAGGACTGGTCACCCTTAAAACAGATATTTAAATCTAGCTAGAGTGACCAGATTTTAATCTTGTTATTTATGCCAAGTCAACCATTTTATATTCTAATTAAAAAGTCTATATGTAAAATGTGATAACACAGAGAACTATTCTATTCTATAAATAAAACTTTAAATGTCTCACCTCTTGAGAAACAGGTCTAAATTCACTTGCGTTAGATAGGCTAAACAAAATTTAAAAATCAGTTCATCCGTTATTAAGTCATACATTATTGGATACAAAGTGCAAGTCTATCAAAACACTCGATACGATAATGAGATAAGCAGATTAAATGCATGCTACATTTCATGCCTCTCGAGTGGAAATCGTTTATCCCCAAACAGCATTTCTAACCGTAGGAAAATGGAAAATGCGCATGAAAATCTGCGTCGAGGGTGATAGCGGTATAAAATCGAGTGTTTCTAAAAGGGAAAATGAAAAATTTAATCTGCATACGCCCCCGAGTGGCTTCTTTAGAGTGATGGTATTATTTGAGGAACTTTAGAAGATATTGCATTCTGAGTAAATATTTAATTGCAGAAAATAGCGAAATTATAGTTGATTTTGTAGAGCAATGTAAGAGGGTTTAAGAAAGGATTAAGTTTACTTTTATTTCACTTTGTTCTTTCCAGTTTTTTTAAACAGTCTCTATAATAATGCGATTTTCTCACACTCTACACAATCTTCCTAGAGAAAAGTTTAGAATAAAATAAAATGTTCAAGAAAATAAATATTATAACAATAAGAGCTCGCTTTTAAACCAACATCTTGGTGACAAGTACCGGGCACTGCTATGGTTCCTTCCTCTGCAACGCGATAGACCCGGCACCAGCACAGTGAATCCATAGAATGCTAAGAAATTCGTCTCATGAATAATATCCAATTATAACAATAATAATGTAATAAAAATTATTTATACATTAATACGTGGAGTGAAATCTTGCGGTACCATTTACGAAAATTGGTCGAACGGAGAAGTATGAAATTTGGTACAATTATAGTTTATATAGAAGACGGTGTGCAAATGCCAATATTTAAATAAAACATGCATTATTAATATATTAAATCATTGAAATAAAACCTCACGCACATCAATGCCAAACGATTAACACACACATGCATACATTTTACTATAAGATTGTGTCAAAGCGTAGTTATGACAACCATCGGAAAATAACAATGTATTTTGTTAATTATGATATTAAATGTGATTAAATTGTCAAATTTTCAAATGTCGTTGTACCAAGAATACAAATTTTGTATATAGCTTTAAATAAAATCGGAATTTCGAATAGCCGGCGATCTCTAGTATTTAAAAACATACAAATAAATACAATAAAAAACTAAAATCTCTTAAGGAAAATGGAGATTTAAAGATACTGGCAGTTGTCAGCGAGCGTTATGGGAATCGTTCCATCGTTTTAGCCACAATAATAACATCGAATTAGCCGCCTCGCCACCCCAGCCTTCTTTCTGCCTGCGAGGCGGAAAAGTGAGGTAAGATTAGCAATGTAGATACAATTATATATAAGTAAAAGGGGGGCGTAATACTCCGTTTATTGTTGAAACCAGTCGCGTATACTTCAGCGTTGTTAAAGCGCTGCATTCAGGAACAATAAGTTTTAAATGCATTAGCGACATTGAAAATTTTACGAATACTTTATTGTTGTTTTATTACATTTCATTTTCACAATAAACTAAATATTGAATTGGACTAATTTTCATTATAAACCTCGTGTTGTGTTTGTAGGCAATCTGCTTGCACATTAACAAAATTCGCATGACAGGTTTTTTTAAATGTTATATTCTATTTATCCGTTCGTTACTAAAATTCATATGATCACCCGTTGAGCTAATCTTGATTATCTAATTTCCCTGATTGTCCAAAAATTTCATCAAAATTGGTCCAGTCCATTTGGAATTCATGGAAATCTATTAATACACACAACGAACTTCATATATTGAGATTTGAACTAATAATAATTAATTATTTTCTGTGATTTTAATATTCTTTATGTTGGTATTAGAAATTGCCTGCATAATAGTTTAGTCTTTCTGGTTCCATTAGTATTATTCTTTATTAGATAGATAAGCTACACTCAATATATCACATTGTTTTATTCTATCAAACATTGCAGACGGAAATACCACACCGCCAAACTTTATCATTGTATTTCAAACCCACTAACCAAAGTACATTTTGGCAAAATTAACTCAGAGCGATTCCAATACGTTGAAGGTACGCGAAGCTTTGTGTTTTGCTATATATATAACTGGTATTATGTACATAATATAGTTCTTATTTCAAAGGCTTAAGGTTTATAATGCGACGAAATTAAACAATCTGTTGTCGTCAAACAATTTTGAATATGCATGAGAAATTGAACCAGCATGTTTGTGACGTTTAGTATTGCCATCATAATTCGATGAAAATTGGGACAATAAAGCGAGAATAATTGGATTCGACTAAATACTATTCGATTCGACTCTTTATTTACTCTTTATTTTGTAGCTATTAATAAAATGAATTCTAAGTACCTGCCCGATATTTGTTTAAAGCAATTTTATAACTTACGACTTAGGTCGCTTCAGTTCATATTTAATGCATGGATAGGCTTAGCAAAACCTTATTGTCTTTACACAGCTTTTGTTTAGAAGAAGCTCAAGTTTAAAAAGACAGACTGCAATTAGTAACGGCTTAAATTCCGACTATAATATATTTCAAGAAAACGAGATCATTCAGTGATTTTATTTAATTTTTTCCACTTTATTAAATTAACCTCCGCTCTGTCAGTAAAAGTTCCATGAAAATTCGTTCAGCTGCTTCAGAGATAAACATATACACAGAATAATTAATAGAATCAGGCGTTAATCCATGACATGCATGAAATACCAAACTACTTCGCTTATTTCATTCGTGGATTTAAGCAAAGTCGTTTAGTATTTCATGCATACACACAGAATTTCATTTCAGAAAGAGACAGTGATAGCAGTGCTATTTGTGTTGTTTTTTTTTATTTACAAATTACAGATATAAATATAAAACAAAGATGGGAGTATCCTGAGGATGTACAAATAATTGGCAGCCCTAGCAACGCCTGTCATAAACCAGCGTTGTGATGTGTAAAATTAAATCTTTGGTATCAATTCACGCACAAACAGGATTTTGTTTGTGTAGAATTATGCCGTTTTTTGTGATGCAGACTGATTGCTAATATTTATTTTACAAAACCCGTCGTTCGTCGTTCTACGGCACAACGGTAGAATAATCTGCAAAACTTATTATGGTGACTTCTTCGACCTGGTTATCCCGATTTAGTACCAGGGTCCGCTTAAATTGTAGAGGATGTGGCTGTGGGGCGAGTTAAGATGACCGACTGCCGTCTGACGTCATCCCCGGAACCCCCATAATCTCTGCAATCTCACGACTAATATCACTACACTACAGTGATATTAATCGGGGCCCATTGCTTTACGTGCTCAAACTTTCATGCATTTCAATTTAACCAATACAAGTTGGTTGGAAGCGATAATAATTTTCAAATAAGTAGGTTACCGTGACGAATGCCGAATTTTATGATCGTATGTACGTCATAGTTTTTTGTTAAATAAATGTTAGGTTTTAGGCATAACGGTTATTTTATAATAAACTTTATGCCTAATATTCTGAGTAAATTTATAATAGTATAATTTTTAATCTAAATATAATTGAAGCGTCTGTTTCTAATATGGAAATGAATTGATGCATAATTATTATGTCTTACGACTAATCACTGATAGTAGGGGAGCCCAAGAGGAGATTTTGCGCAATACTTGAGCGCGTCTGAAAACCATATAAGTAGAATCCTTGCACCCCAACCAAATATGAACTCTTAATATAGGGGATTGTTTAGGACCCTTACAAAAACTCGGGCGCGTTAGATTAAGATTAAGTAAGTTAATTACACGTAGATAAGTCTACATTTTACTTATCTGACGGATTCAACGTAAAATAAGAAATTTGTAAAGAAAATCGTCAGCTCTTCGCTTTTCGCTATATGAGCGCGATTATTTTTTTTTATTGTGAACGAAATCCCTTAAGCATTATGGAAAAAATTAGTCTGACGATTGTAGCTAAAACGTTATTGACATCATGATCTTACCTTGTCATAACCTTTTTTAACATTTTTCCTCCTAATATACGTAATCCAATAGATCCCTACAATGGACCGACTACGGAGTAACTACAAATTTAACATCTCGGGCTCTGAGCCTGGGCTGATTTTTACTGAACATTACAAGCAAAGTTGTAAGTAATAGGTAGTTCAAAATATTTAAGGACTGTCAAACAAATTACATAAATTTTATCGTCATTAAATTGTGTGATTTGTGGTTTCAGATAACCACAAATTTTTAATAGGATAATATTGACCGTTTATTTAATAAAACTGACAGCCTACATTCTGAATCTATTAATAGACTTTTCGGTATCATTATAATTTCTAAAAAGGTATTCTATTCTATTTATACATAGACAGGCGTATTTTTAGTGGTAAAGTTTTTTTTTAATATTATTTAAATCTATTGTAACTTTGTCTTTTGTATTGGATGTTTACCTTTAATAAACAAATTTATTATTATTATTAAAATACACTTCTTTGTGAAGTAAAAAGGTTGTAGCTTAGTCTGTGGTCGACATTTGAGTCAATCGGTAGGTAAAGCAGCTTATAACGCAGACGGGTGAGAGATGGTTGACCCATTCTAATACTGGTTTTTTAAATATCCAACCCGTGTTGTGGAAGGAATATAAAACAGTGTAAGCACTGGGTGATATTAGTCGTGAGATTGTAGAGATTTTGAGAGATCAGATAGCATCAGGCGACAGTCGGTCGTCTTAATTCGCCCACAGCCATATCCTCTGCAATTTAAGCGGACCCTGGTAGTAGGCCCAAATACACACCCTAATTGGTGTTTTTTTTAATATTCCTTAAAATACGAAAAAAGGGTCCAGAAAAAAAATTAAAAACTATCGTAATTGAACAAAACCGTTATAATATATTCTGTAAACATGATCAACGTGAATAGTAGATTATTGCATCGAGCGCAAAGTGAGTAATTAATGCACGATTATTATGTTGGTTACTAAATTAACAGCGAGCATGGTGCGTAAATAAAAAAGATTGCCGTAGTGAAATTTCGTTCAACATTACTGCACTGTTTTGATTCTAAGCGGAAAAGGCGTCCTTTCTGATCGGTTATGTAGTGATTAATGATAACATCACTGCGTTGGAAGAAAAAGCTTTTGATACACAGTTGCATAACTTAGTTGCAATATGATCCAACAGTTTGTCCACCCACTCACAATATGCTGCTAATATTTAATCCCCTTAACTGCAACTAATCGGCTTAAGTTGCGTATTAAGCAAAATCTGAAAACAATGATTGAATGATTTATTATCAGACTCTTTCATGTCTGAATATACAAAATCGTGTATTCCAAAACAGTGACCAAGAAAAACTGTACGCCACTTTTTTTATTTCATCATGGACGAGATATCTAGGGCAAATTAAATCCAAGTTTTCGGGATTCTAGCCTCTTGGCATAAGCTGCTAAATTGAAAAGGAAGTGGAAATCGTTTTTTGGCTCTAGTTCCCAAAATATACAACTCAGAAAAAAACATTTCTTGTAGGAAATTGAATTCTATACACTTTTAGTTGTATACCAAAAACTGTGAGCTCCATTACGATATCCCTTCCTGATGAAATAATAGTAGATTATTGCACCGAGCGGAAAGTAAGTGCATTAATTACTCACTTAAGCAAGATCCGTAATCTACCTTTCTTTCAACTCCAGCGCTATCTATTTCCATTTTATAAACTTTTCTTGCTAAATGATCCGAAAAAAAACTGATACTACTATCAAAGTTTTACAGTTTTTTTTTTCGAATTTATTCGGTGTATTTTTATATTCAGCTAGAATTTTTTTGATACAGATGCATTTTATATGACATTTAATGGGCTACACTAAACGTCTGTGGTGAATTTATATGAAAATAAAAACAGTGTCATAGTGAGATCTCATACAACATTACTGCACTGATTTGGTTCTAAGCAGAAATGGCGTTCTGTCAGATCTGGTATGTAGTGATGAATGATAACATTAACTGCGTTTACATTAGCTGCGTAGTTGGAAGAAATAAATTTTCTGTCGTATACTTTTCCGTGGTTGGGCTCAAAAAATGTATGACTTTAGTGAACTCACAAACATTAAATAAACTGTCCGGCCGTTGCGTCCGCGTAAAATAAAAGCTTTCAACGTTTAATATCGACCCGTTCCTTCTTCACATGGGTGAAGTGTACATAATTCGCACATCTAGATCTAAAGGGGGTCAACTCAAAAAAACACTTTTTTCAGCAAACGCGAAAAACTGATTACTGTGAACACCACATTAAAACTAGTGGATTCCAGCTCATTATCATAAATTTTCTAATACTTTATTTTATAGAATCTTTAAATACTTCCACAACTACGTCGATACTAAGGATTCATCCTTTCCACAGAACCATCATTAGTTCAACAGTGAATAACGTATATCTATATAAAGAAAAGCGAAGGTTCACCTAACAAGAAATCTCGAAAACCGCGTAACTTACAATGTATGTTTCATACTTCAAAAGGAAAAATAAACCCTTATAGGTTACATACGTACATACGTTTCAGCGTATACACCGCGTCCGTACAGCGCCATCTCGTATAGCTTTGGTGTATCTTTCGATTTGACATCAACGCGGTCTTGCATCGTGTTTTGTTATGTAGCCACGCTGCAATTCTGAAGGTAAGTTCATTTTTGGAGGAAGTCATGAGATAGACAGTTGGTTAAATATATAATTGTCAATTGATTGGCAAATTCAGATTTTAATAAAGTTGAATTTGACTCTTATATAACTCAATGAGAGCGTTTGAGTCTTTCGCTAGGTTAAGTAGCGGGTTATAGATGGGTGACTAATTCTAACACTGGTTGTCAAATATCAGACTTCCTCAGTTTTTCGAAAGGCACTTAAAACAGTGGGTCCCGATTTACGTCACTGTTTGATATTAGGCGAGCGACTTGGGGATTTTGGGGATGACGTCAAACGCCAGTCGGTCTTCTTAACATCTAAATTGAAATATATAGACTTCAGTACGGTCTATTTTTTGCAAAAAAGTCTCTAATAAATCCTAAACTATGTTTTACATCGACCGTCATTAAAACTTGCGTACGTCTCGTTATCTATTACCTCCTTCTTCTACCAAGGTGCGCTTAAATTGCAGAAGATGTGGTTGTAGGGCGAGTTAAGACGACCGATTGCTCTCTGACGTCATCACCGGAACCCGCACAATCTCACGACTAATATCACTCAGTGACATTAATCGAGACCCACTGTTTTACGTGCCTTCCGAATCGAGGAGGAGGTTGAATATATGAAAAACCCAGTAAAGTATAAAACTGTTTTATACTTTACTGTTCGAATTAAAATGTAGCAGTCAGACCTAACCGAATCCATATTTTTTTTTTATGTTACTAGGGGGCAAACGAGCAGGCAGCAGGCAGCAGGCACCGAAGTGCCTACTGACGCCCATAGACATCTGCACGACCAGAAGGCTAACAGATGCCCTGCCGGCCCTTAGTGACGAGTTTAGGCCACCGGGAAGTCTCACAAACCGAACGAAACGCGACAACAACACCATCGAATCTGAGATAGGCCGGTGGTGTACAAAAAAGTTTTACTATGAAGAAACCACTTAATTACGCAAGATTTCCCGTTCTGGTTTCGTGACTGATGATTGATGAATGGTCACAGCGACACACCCACATTTTTAACCAACTGGGTAAACGGTTCCTGAGGTATGACAGTTCGTAGGCCTAATATTAATTATATAACATAAATATGTCAAATTTAAATTATTGATTTATCAATATTCTTTTATTCCTCAAATAATACCTCTCCTTGTGCAACGCTAGCAATGGTGGCTAGTATTTTATACCTTGGTAGTTTTGGGTACATTCCCTTTCATGGTGATGTTTTTGCTGGCGATCTCGTTAGCAATGCGCATCCTCTGTTTTGGGGCCATTTTGTTTGATTAGCAGCTATATTTGTCCTGGAATTTACACATGTGTGTTAATTTTAGTGTTATAGCCTCAACAGCGCAATGGCAGGAGGTATGGATGGCAATTCGCAAGGTACCCGGTTCAAACCCAGACGTGGGTTCAAACCCTGACTGCTAGGCTATCGTAGTGAAACGCTACAACAATACCATCCCTTGACGTGACAGCATTGCCACCACTTCAGGCCGATCTTACTTGGGAAAGAGGTATTGGTACCCAGAGTTCCCGTTATCCTGGTCTAGTTCCAGGGTCCGTTGAAATTGCAGAGGATGTGACTTGTGGGTAGAGTGAAACGTCTGCTATCTGACGTCATTACCAGAACTGTTACAATTTCGAAATAATTTATTACGTTAAACCAAAGGGATTTAGAGAGTAAACTTAAGCGCACAAACAGGCCAGAATAGAGCGCTCAGGCACAAATATACAAGGAAATCCGACCCCAGATAATCAGGGAATAGGGTAAGCAAAGAACGACACTAAACGAATATTTTTTCATCATCTCGGGACGTTAGGAACGACCACTCGCAACCAGAACCAACTCTGCCATACGTGCTTCATAATTCAGGGTCAGTAAGATCGTTAGAAACTTTTGTGGGTTCCTTTCATTTCACTTTTATTGTCTATAAAAAATAAATATATAAAGCTTAAGAGTTTTTTGTTTGTTTACTTGAACGCGATAATCTCCTTTCAAAGTCCAAGGAAAATTTATCCAACGCGGCTCTTTTCATCAGTACTATTGAAAGTCAATCTGATTGCAACAAATATTGTATATATATAGTCAAATTCTATTCATACATTTCGGCTTTTTGATGAACGTATTTTAACTTTAACATTAGTATGTAACGGCCTACACTGGAATTGTGGGCAGTGACCGAAATATCTACAAAACCTCAAACCCCTTTTTTAAATTATTTTTAATTGTTTATTATACATTTTAAAGCGCGTAATTTTTTTTAAATATTTTTTATTCAATGGTATAAAACGTTTCAAAAGTTATAAATATATATTCATTGACTGGCTCTGGGTTCCTGGGTAATAATAGTCTAACGCCACTCCACTAATATTATTCTCGGAATTCAATGTTCTCGGAAGTAATAGTAAAAAATTTAAAGTTCATATAAAGCACAGACGTAGCTTTGGGACGTATGTCACGCGTCTGTAGACGGCCGCCGCTCGGAGATCCACAATTATAACAAAGTTCGCTAACTTAACCCCGGAAGTTGGCCCGAACTTACAAAGGCCCGTCCGCCTATTGGGCTCAGTTAACTTATTCTTTTCTCGCGCTAATCCTATTTGCGTTCCATCAAAACTTCCCCGAGAGGGCGGGGTGCGCCGCCCGCCCCGTCCCCATTGTTTGCCACTAAATCTGTTTTCGTCTGTCGGGGCAAGTTCGGTGAAATTCTGTGTAAAACTTCCACTCGCCCTCCCTCTCTCTGTCGGCCTCGTCCGCGGAATTACTTTCCCGTTTCGCCCCGAAAGTTTTCCTCTCGGCAATAATAATAATAACTCCGCTACGCTATGACTAAAGTTTAATTTATTAGTTTAATCGCAGTGGCGCGGGGTTTAATTATCATTCGGCCGGGGCCGCGGAAGGGTCCCGCCGTAATCGGTTTTAATTTATTTCGGCTTCGATACGCAGCGTGGACCTAGTGGCCGATGCACGATTTGAAATTCAATTTGCCCATCGTATCGGTTCGACCGTTTGAATATTTCTTCAGATTATTATTTATATATAATATATAGTTTTCGCTGGGAAATGCTTTTGTACATCTGTAGATTGCAAAATCTTCGGATCGCATCCGGAAGACATCAAGGTCAAACCCAAACTCCAAAAATCATATCGAGGTATCACCGGGGTTAAGTAGTGAATTTACACAAACCAGACTACATGCGCAAAGACTAAAAAATCCCCAAATCAATTTAGCTTAAATAGTGTTCAATAAATTTACTATGTAATAAAGAAGTATAAACGTCTTCTGCACGTGTGTATTCCATTGAAACATACACTAGGAGCGATTGGACACCTGGTTGACCTGCGTTTATATTTATTTAATAGACCTTTATATATAAGATAATAAAAAATATAAATATTAGTATATATAAGTCTGCTTTTTTGCAAGTTTTATATAAAAAAACTTACATTAAAACAGCCTACATTTCCCCGTTCGCCGTATGGTATAACTTGAAATACACAGTAAATATTTCCATTTATCGTTGCCTCGTACGAACTCGGTCAGTTTACAACAAAGTTAAGGTATTCGCAACGTTTAATAGCCAGTCAGTTGAAGCAGTGTTGTTGTTTGGATAGTTTTGGTTCGCATCCGCTTAGTTAGAGAGCAAACAAACACAACTATCTTTGTGTTCAGCGTTTTCATGTAAAGTAATGTTCTTCCATAGAAGTTTTTAATGTGAAATATCTAATGCTGCAACCGACTGTCTGTAAGTCTCGGTGCTCTTTGGGAAGAGAAAATAGAGTTTAGTGAGTTAGAGAGTAGTTAGAGGACCACGAGGTTTGCTTGCCATCAGATAAGTTGTATTTTTGTCTGTCACCTTACTTAACAGTAAAATAATTAGCTCTTTAAAAGTCCGTTAATAAAAGGAAAAAGAATGCATAAAAGCGTTTCTTTTGAAAATTAGCTTTTATCTTTTAATTAGTTTGGAGAAGAAATAATTGCTTTTACTGATGAAAGTCTTAAACGTTATTCATTGTTTCACAAGGTATAATTGTGTCGCTTTTCATCTTGGCTTCTAGCACAATTTCAGATAAAAGAATACTTGACTAGTTTTCATTTATTTTGAAAAAGGAGATGACATTATTTGGCAGCAACGTATGGATCGACCTGTAGCTACGAACGATAAAACAAGTTCCTATTGCATCGACGCGTCGTTTCGATGCGCGCTTCGTGTTTATAGTTATGCATTTTAGCGAATCTTTATTATGTAAGACAATAAAAGCACATATTGTATATTAATTATAAACAAATATTAATTATAATAAATATTAGTAATTGCCCACTGCTAGGCGTAGGCCTTCCTTTGACCTTAATTTTTTTTATCGTAAAGCAAAATCCCATTTTTTACAACCCAAAGCACTCCCACGCGCACCTCGCCAGAATAAGACCCAAAAGAAAAAGTAACAAAATAAAAAAAAACAAACCTCCTATCGCAGCGACAGTGTGATATCGTGAACGGGCTATAGTTGAAGTATCCATATTTCCGCTTGAACCCCCCGATGTTCCTCCGACAATTGTCATGTGCTCTACAGCACCTATCTTCTCTCCTATCGGTGCCTAACTCCGTGTACTTCTCAGCCAACTGTCCCGCACCGCACCATTTTGTTCCAGGCATTATGAAATTTTCCCTGAGCGACCGTCGCGACCTGTCAGTTTGTGTCTATGGTTAGAATGGCGGGAAATTTGACAGCTGCAAATGCGTTACACTCACTGCCTCAGAATAAAAGCGAAAGTATGTAATCAAACGAACATTTTAATGATTATTTACCGCCTTTTTGTTAATATTTACAATGTACATATGTCCTGTACATTACGAACTTAAAAAGCAAATGATATATGACAGCACAATTATGAGATTTTCGTAAAAGTATTAACGATTGTAGAAAATAATAGCGCCTTCTATTAACATCACTTAAAAGTACATCGTTCTCTTTTTGAATAACTTGAATTGCTAATAAATATATTAACAGATCAAATATTAAACTATATATTTCCTTACTATGATAGTTTATGATATTTCTTTATTTGAATCTTTTAGCCCTAGTTTTAGCTGTTGCTATTATCTGTGTTGAATGTTCGTACATTATATTAACAGGCGAGACGACAAATTTTGAAAAATAGGTTTATAATTTTCTCAAGTATCTATTATTGCCAAAAATGTAAATATTTCAGCGGAAATTTACGTTTTTATAGCAGAAAAAAAAAATTATACATTTTAGGATTCAAACTCCAAAATAGTCGAAATTGTCCTGACGTCACTTTATCTTAACAGTGCGTTCTGCTAAGCGTCACCTCGAGGTTTTCGCCGCGACTATAACGATCGCAGTCATCAAAAACCCTTATTTTGAAATTATTTTTTTTATAAGACAATGGACAAACGGGCAGGCGTTCCGCCTGTACTACCGACGCCCATGGACAACTGTAACGCTAAGGGGGTTGGCGATGCGTTGCCGGCCTTTGAGAAATGAGCATGCTCTTTTAGCAATTATTTAAACATATATTAAAAAATATATATAGGGCCAGTACGGGGGGCTCCAAAATTGGATCTCGCCACATCCTAAAATCTACGTCGGGTTTTAAAATACTTTGATTCATGTTTTTTTTTATAATTATATATATTTTAGAAAAGATGGCAACTAAAGTCTATAAAGAGTCACTATTTTTGAAAAAGAATCGTGATCTATTTATATTTCAATCGTCAGGCAGCCACCTAGCTCGGACTGAAAATCTCCCTTTGTGGTGGTTGAGCATATTGACCTTCACTCCTACCTTTCACTCTTCGCCGAACTTTTTTCCATTTTGGTGTGCGTTTCTACATGAGCAATGAGTCTGCGCCCCGTATCTCAGTCTAGAGTTGTGCTAAGACCGTTGACTGGGTAACAACTATCTAAGTACATTGTGATCAGTGTGATCAGGACGAGTGCATACACCAATTTGGTGAAATATAATTACAGTAAATATTTAAGAATATTTACGTAATATCAGTGGATACTACAGTTATAGAAACGTATACTCGCGCCCACGACTTCTGTACCCTACCTACATAAATCCTTAGAAAGATCTCGTTCATATCATACATACACCAAACAAAATTAGTGGCAAATGTTCCTATTGGAACAATTTTTCTATTAACATGTCTTATTCGCCATTATAATAATCATTTTTCAAATAATCAGCCCCAGGTGTAGGTTTAAAAGTACACTTTAAAGTGGTTACTAACACTCACCACGCACGCACACGCACACACACGAACACACACACTCAAACGCGCGCGCACACACACACACGCACACGCGCACACACACACGCACACACCACACTCCGGCGTGATCTTATCCTATAATGATAACCTTCCTTTAGCCTTCTTCGAAATGACCTCAGATCTGAGGCCACGATTTCTTAAATCATTGAATGATTTATAGACCCTCGTCTCAATTGGCCCACCCAAATATATCCTAATTTTGTACGTATGTATCAACAAAACCTGTCGAATATATACAGAGCCTTAATAACTCAACGGTAGAAAGGATACACTGAAATCCCCAGGGTACCCGGTTCAAACCCCGACGCCTAGAATCTTGCAAATAACGCATGAAAATTTTGTCAGTAATTCTAGAAATACTTTTATACGCTGGTTGTAAGATTTTATGTAACTGGTTATAAGAATTCTAAAAGCGAAAAATTTTATGACGTTAATACAAACGACGTTTTTCACTATATTTTTGGTTTATTCGAGATACATGACTGTGTTCGCACAGAATAAATGTATCGAATTAAGCCAAAATTGTGTTAAGGTGCTATAAATTCTTTCAAAAAATTGTTGCAGAGTTCACGTTATTTTTTTGTAAAAATTAAAAAAAGAAGAAATTCTCGGATTTCGGCTTTTCTTGAGTAGCATCAAGTGTCTAGTAACCTTTATTTATAGTGTTTTTCTCAGACAAAAAAAAACACAAGATCCCTCACAGAATAAAAGAAGCATTCAAAAATCCCACAAAATATGTGAAAGGACAGTGAGGAGGTGAATACAAATAAAAAGGTCAGGTGCTTTGTGTCAGAACCAAGCCAGTTGAGGCCAGAATGCTTGCTTTAACACAAGACTATAAACCTCTTTTTTGGTCTTCCTCTGGACAGCTGCCCTTGTTTATGAACATCTCGGAGGATGTGAAAAGCAGGTTAGAGTTTCAATTATCACTTCCGGTTTATCAATTACGTTTAAGATAATACCAATTATTTTCATTGACTACAGCTAACGGATATATAATTACTGTAGCATATATTGGGCTCTATATCAACGGTTTTAGAAGTATATGTAGGATAACATACATCAACTAATACATATATTGATAATAGATAAGGCTACAGTAGACTATACTGCAAGGAGAAGACTAATCAAACGTTGATTTAAATCATTAACAGACAATTCATTATCTTATATAATATACTTTCAAACAAATTCATTCAAATTCTTTACAAGAATTCCATCGCATATCGAACTAAATGAGAATATTTTTTTATCGTTGAACAAAACAAAAAAATTATAACGAGTCGAAAATAATTAACTAGAATTTATTATAATTACACATGAATATTAAATTAGAGGCTTTATTATACTTTTTCTGTGTATCACAGATAAGCGTTCCTTGACTCTGCATTCTATTAGTTATCGAAGCGATTAATGATATTTTACTATTACTTTGCCTTTTTAACTAAAATAAGTTGTTTTTTAAGTTAAAGCCTTCCTTTAGGAATTTGAGGGATGAGAAAAGTTTTACAGACGTAAGTATTTACCTTGTAGAATATAAATAATTGTAAACAATATTTGTATAACGTTCATATCTAACCTGAAAACTTCAACATTAAACTAGTCTTTTAATATGATTAACAGTTTCAAATGTTTATTTAAACTATTACTTTCGTTTGTTACACGTAAGATTAAAGTATGAGGTTACTTGATTAAAAATTACTATAATAAGCTAAATCAGTAGACTGCTTACTAATAATAAAATCGGTAAATGATCTTAAATTAAGTAAAACGAAGAAACATTACGATAGAATGTTATAAAAACTGTCTAAACTAATATACAACAGGAAACAGGAGTTCCTCTAGAAATAATATTTATGGGTGTAAAACCTTAAACCCATGTCTTTTCTCTGTTTTATTTAATTTAAAACTAGCTGTGCCCACGTCTTTGCCCGCGAAAAATTAAGTGAAGACATTTAGCGTGATAATAGCCTTACTCGCTAAATGGGCTATCTAAAACTAAAAGAATTTTTCATGTTCAATTAAATAAACAAACTCTTCAGCTTTATATATTAGTATAGATAAGGTTTTTCTTAGTTTTGTCAGCTTGAATTCCTCTTGAATATAGTAAATACAAAATGTTATAAAAGTATTTTCTTACTACAACAAACCCCCAGTAATCCAACATGTTTATTATGGTAGTGTTGAACTATTTAATTTATTAGATTATTGAGTAATTTTTTTACAAAAGGGGACCTTGTAATCTGACAAATTATAGATCCATTTTTTTAAATTAGATTTTAATGTCCCTTAGACCACTTTCCTCTATCTAGAGCCAAACCAAACCACTCCCTTCCCGCAAAGATGTCCAAGTAGTTGCGCCACCTCTCCCTCTGCCTATCTGGCCTACGACGGCCATTGGTTCGAGTCCATATAGTCTCAATATTGGCCCAATTTTGCCACATGTCCAGCCCATTCCCACTTGAGCTTTGCTGACTTTTTCCCTCATGCATTACTCCAGTGATGGACGGAGGGTGATGTTTCAAAGTTGATTAGTCCTTTATAAATTTATTAGCATAGATAAATTATTCAAGGTTGACAAGAAATATTCTATAATATATAGTACTGCACGGCACTGGATTTGACAGGGTCCAGATTACCAGCAGACATTGTCCTGCCCAAACATTGGGTTACTTACTATTAACTATTTTCTATTATCCTATAACATTATTCCCATTCTCTTCCTCAATATTTTCGGAAATTTCCTGTAATAAACATACGGACACTTTTAAAATATAAAAAGCTTGTCCTAACATAGATGAAGACAACAAAAAAACAATTTTCCAATTTGGTGCAATCATTCAAAATTTTTGCACTTACACTTGTTCATTTTTATTTTTATAGATATTTCTATGTATTTAGAATTGATACTACTTGTTTACTGTAAAATTTTTATTTATTTCATTTTTAGGTAACACTGGCATGCGAAGGTCAAACGTGTAAAGCACATAAAATGGTTCTCTCAGCGTGTAGTCCCTATTTCAAAAGCTTATTGGAGGTGAGTGTAGATACAATGTATTTGGGGTTAAACAGCTTGTGCTAATAACCTTGGATGTTTATTTAGATGGTACAGTAAAACCTTGATATCTTGAATGTCAAGGGAAATGCGAAAAACTTTGTCACAATAAGAAAGTCTACGGTTAAAATTTCAACTTAAGAAGGTACCATTTTTCACTGTATTGAGTTAAAAATTTGCTGTAAAGAACTTGCAGTTGCGTTATCAATAATTCTTTTAATAACAAATAACACTGTTCAATGAGGTGGTCATAAACAAGTGTGGTCGCCTCAGCCAATAATAAAATCCCCACATGTGCACCATGTGTCAGTTTTGTAACTAAGAACCATACTAAAAGTCTTGAAATATAGGTAAAGGACTAGGCAAAACAATAAGATAAACGCTACAGATTTTTTTATTTTATTTTATTGCTTCAAGTTTGTAGACTTCCAAGGAAGGTGTCATTTTGTTTTACTAACTATGACTTCAGAAATTCTAGTTTTAGAGTATAAATATGAGCCACACTACTAGGATCATACCTGGTTTAACTAGGTAGGGGAGGGAACAGTGGCAGTGAAGGTGAGTGTTTGTGGCCGCTTTAAAGAGCCCTCTTAAACATACACCTGGGTCACAAGTCCCGGGCACTGTTATGGTTTCTCCCTCTGCAATGGTATGGAACCGGCACGGTGAATCCATTGAATGCTAAAAAAAATTGTCTCTCTCTAAAGTCTCTATGCAGGGACATAACATTTTGTTTAAGTTACAATGTCTGAAAAATGTGAGATATTGAATATTAGGGGCTTGTGGAGGGAAACAGCATTTGTTTAACTTACCATAATACTTTTAAAGTTATCCACTTTATGATAATACACCCAGACTCAAGGCAGAAATCAAGGGCGAAAGAGCCCCCAGAGCAAAAGGTAGGGTCGCAGCCAACCACACCAACAGGCAGTAATACTCAGTCAAGAAATTGTAATATAATACAAATTTGATAAATTACAGGAGAACCCTTCAAAGCACCCTATAATAATTTTAAAAGATGTGTCATACCTTCACCTGCAAGCCATACTGGAGTTCATGTACGCAGGGGAGGTTAATGTGTCCCAGGAACAGCTGCCTGCCTTTCTAAAGACTGCTGCACGCCTTAAGGTAAATCTTGTACCTAGCTTTATTCCAGTCTATTACCAGGGTCTGCTTAGTTTGCAGAGGATGTGGCTGTGGGTGAGTTAAGATGACAGACCGCAGTCTTAGGTCATCTTTAGGACCCCAACAATCTCTACTATCCCACAACCAATATCGACCCTAAATATATACAAAGTGTAAACACAGTAGGCATAAGGACCTAACTGCAATTGTCCAATTGTCACACAACTCTCTAACACTTATCATGATGGGATAATAGGCTTGTCGCAAATGACTTCCTTCTTCAGATCTGAATTAGGTGATAGAGAATTGATTGTATATCACATCCGGACCGCATGTTGCAATCTGCATAGGTCACATTGATAATCCTTCATGTAATAGCATCATTGAGATGTTTTTTATTCTGTGGTCATCCATTAGAAACCTATATTATCCCTGATGAACACAGGCGATAGAATATTTGCAAGAAACTTAGGGATCCTTAAGAAAACTTCAATAATACCCGTACGAACCAGGGCCGGACTGCTAGTTTATAATAAACATGATAGAAAACAAATAAGACTTCCAATATCAAATTCTGTAAACAATATCCTATCCTAATTAAAGGTCGAACATTAATAAAGTAAACAGGGGAACAGAGAGATATAATTTTACACTCTACAATCTGCACTTGGAAAATTATAATGTTTTCGGCCAAGATTTAAACCAAATTTAAATTATTTTTAAACTTTTTTCTAATAAAAAAAGTTTTTTAAAGTTTCTAAATAATATAAATTTTACAGATATTAAATAATCAATGCGGGCTATGTATGAAATTGGACTAAACAATTTAATATTGACTATGAAAAATATCCACTTTTAAAAAATTAAATATTTTTAGAACCAACTATGTCGGCTATGTATGAAATTGGACTAAACAATTTAATATTGGAGGACCGGGATGTTTGGCGCAAACTTGGGGAGGCCTATGTCCAGCAGTGGACTGCGATTGGCTGACGACGATTAATACGCATATTATTATATTATATCTAATTCCCAAAAATATTATCTATTAAATAAAACGACGATACAAGCAATAAAATTACATTAAGATTAAACACACTAAAGCAATCAAAATAAATAGACAATCAAAAATAATTTAACCACGAAATATAAATACGAACTAAAAATGTTTCTATAAATTTTGATCTTTGGAGTGAGTACGACACAATTTTATGGCTGATTAGTTGGGTAGCCCAAGGAGATGTTCATAGTCTTTCCTCTTTTTGTAGAAAATCAACTCTTTCATCGACGCAAAAACGCGACTCGTGGAGAATCTGGATACCTATTTGGTATCCAAAAACCACCACAATTTACCACTCCACGTTAGACATTTCCTGTCTTTATAATCTGTGGAATAAGTTGTCAAAAAAGAGTATACTCATTTCTCAAATATCGATATCAAACTGGACCTCCATCAGGTGCGCTCGTGTGCACATCCCATTCCTCCATTCGTCTTTTTATTGTTCGTTTACTTGGGTGCCTTGCATTGCTTTTTGGACCAAACCTGAGAGTTGTAAGATGTTTGTGTAGCATATCAGCAATGATTCCCTGTTTTGGACCTTAACTTTCACGAATCGCAGCTTGAGGCATCAGAGCTGCACTTAGAGCTTTTTGTTTTCGACCTTAAAAGATAGAGTTCTTACTCCTTATTTATATTAATTGGGACGGTGCCGATCCGCGTCGAGGCGCTTGAGGGTGAGGAGCCGATCATCGATCCTGAGCCAGCCCAAGCTGACGGCGGCGGTGAGCAGGTCACGGACACTGGGAGGTTCGAGTTCTGATGCCCTACTCAGATCCGGACCCTGATCCCGATCGCGACGCCAGCGGGCGCCTCCGCGCAGACGGAGAGCGAGAGCTAGATCGACACGATGCCGGCAGTAGTCGCACCGAGCAGCAACCGACCACCAGCGCAGACTCCGCAATGAAAATTTTAAGATGGCCTAAGTAAGGTCTAAATTGTCCTCTATTTACCTTTTAACACCTGATAATCGAGCAGAATTTCTGTAGCCTTTATAAAGTAAGCATAGTATATAGTTATAATAAATGATTAAACTATTTCAAATAAAACCAACAATTATATAACAAGCTTATGAATGTTTGATAAAACTAGTTTATAATCTAGAACTAGGATGATATCTACACAATAGTGTTTCATACAAATTTCATATTGCACCAATGATCAACAGTAAAATCAACACCGTTTTGTCAAAGCCGGAGATTTCCGGAGTCGCTAAAGGAGCTGCAACCGATGCTGACCGGCCTAGTATCAGCCTCACAACGTATAGGTCTAAAAGTTAACTTGGACAAAACCAAGGTCATGATAAACAACAATTTAGATCCAAGACCTATCATTGTTAATGACCTCCAACTCGAAGCCTTTATTGGTAAAATCTTTTGTACAAAAAATGTTAAAGTATTTTTAACTGTATGGCTTTCGTTATTATCGTTAATATCGTTATTTTCGTTGTTATCGTTATTATCGCTATTGTTGTTATTATCATTATAATCGTTATTTTCGTTATTATTGTTATTATCGTTTTTATCGTCATTACGGTTACTATCGTTATTATCGTTATTACCGTTATTATCGATCGTTATTACCGTTATTTTCGTTGTTATCGTTATTATCGTTATTATCGTTATTACCGTTATTATCGTTATCATCGTTATTATCGTTATTATCGTTTTTATCGCTACAGTTTTTTCATTGAAATGCCAAGAAGAAGGTTGCTCATGACTCTACATCTGGAGAAAAGCCTAAATTGTATTAGCTAATCTGTAATGGGCCATATTGGCACTGGCGCCATCTAGACGAAATAGTTTTATGGTCGAAAACAAGTGCCTGCTACTTTCTAGGTATCTTTTTAATTCTTACAAGACACCTAAAGGTCATAGCTAACAACCTTAGGTATGACCATCATAAAGGGAATCAGAGTCGAGATCCAATCTTTACCTCTTTTTGAAAGTTTGTTTAGGAGAGTTCCTCGCGCCTATATAAAAATGATAATGTCAGGAAACATAGAAATAAATTTCCCTCAATATAAAGTGAATTGTATTACGCAAGGATCTTTCGGGATTTTTACCCAGGCGAATACAATTTATTTATGGTCAAACCCATGGATTAACATAAAGATGCGGTAGAATTTTCCATTCCATATTTGCCTAAGCTTGATCTCAATCTCATCGACAATGGAATCAGAGACAGAAAAAAAGTCGAGGTTTTGTAATAAAAATTTGAAAAAGAAAGCTTTACTTGGCCATTTACATTGCTATGGCTGAATTAAAACAATCTCTACATAATAGGGGGTCTGCCTAACCTTTTTTTTTGTTTCCCCTTCGTTCGATCTAATGCGTCGTCGAGAGAAACAGTTTCCATCTGCCTCTTTTTCTGGACATATCAATCTATGTATATGTACATATATTCTTCTTCCTAGCGTTATCCCGGTTAGATACAGGGGTCCGCTTACTTTGTAGAGGATGTGGCTGTGAGGCGAGTATATATATATACTTATATATATAAATAAGCAAATGGTTACTCAACTATCACGAAATCTCGAAAGTCGCGGAACATAAAAGATAAAATTTGGCAAGGACGTAGTTTATAGTTAGTAATTATCAGTATTTTATAATGTAATATCATTATTTTCAGTTCTTCCTATAGGCATAGCATATATAAGCATAGCGTTAGATTATTCTATAGGACCACATTAAGGAGGTCTAAGGGATTTAGAAACATCTAGTTGATGATGACACTGAAGCTTTAGTGACTTATACATTTCTCTTAACTTACTTAACTTTCTTCACACATGCTCAACAATCCTTGATACACACACAAACACTCACACACACACACACGCGCGCGCGCATTCAGAGACATATTAACCATAAAGTAACAGT
The DNA here is from genome assembly GCA_024363005.1 of Charaxes varanes. NCBI lineage: Eukaryota > Metazoa > Arthropoda > Insecta > Lepidoptera > Nymphalidae > Charaxes > Charaxes varanes. The sequence continues at coordinate 59,199,786 of JANCMC010033613.1, forward strand.
TAAATAATTTAAATATTGTATACTTGTTTATTTCGCAAAAATAATGTAAAAAGTTAAAAAGTTATGGAAGAGCGGGGTGACCAGTAATACTTATAAGGATGGTCCCAATTTCTGTTAATGTTTTATAAATATTTAGTAGATGAAATAAACAATTTTTATTTATTTTTTTATTTATCTAGTAGTACATTATATTATCTACAAATAGAGATAAGAAAAACAGCAGCGCAATATTAAAGGAAAACCTATTAGTAAGTAAAACTAATTTCCAATTAGTTTACGTTTTTATATTTTTCTTCTTTACAATCTTTTTCTGACGCAACCTTAAAATTTTACACTCGTCAGCGCAAAACCGCTTTATTTCAAAAGTAACCAAAAAGTAATAAATTGTTTTTGTGACGTTAACTGCCGATTTTGGGAAGTTTTTTTTATGTTAAGTGTTGGATAAAGCCCAATAGATAAATTCTCTTTGGGGACAGTTTCTTTTAGAACTGAATTCCGACCTAGATGTAATGCATTGTAAGCACAAAACATTTCGGCAGTTAAGACATTTTTATGTTTAGAGAAATTGTTTGGTAATATTGTAACATGTTTATTCAAGGTATTTGTATTGGAATAAATGGGCAGTATAGCTTTTAAATACGTAAGTTTTGATAAGGAGATCAATCCCGAGGTAAATTTAATACGGAGCGAGATCCATTATGGCGTATAATATCCTATTAGCTCTTTTTATATTTTTAATATAAAATATATTTAATATATTGGCTGGCCCGTTGTCGCAGTGGGCAGTAACCCTGCCTTCTTCTTTTTCCGGGGGTCGTAGGTTCGATTCCCACCTCGAGTCTGGGTGTTCATATGGATATATGTATGTAATTATGTATTTCTAAAAAAAATATTTGTGTATAACAGCCGTCTGTTACTTATAACACAGGCATTAAGTTGTCTACCTTAGGAACAGACGTCCGTGTGTCATGTAGTCCTGTATATATTTATTATTATTATTAATTATAATTCGGTAGTAGTATTTTAGGTTCTATCGAATCATCATCAATACAAAATTCTGGATAACTATTAGAAAAATTAAATTTTAATTAATTATAAATATAATGTAGAATAGATTAGATATAGTGTTGTTTTGCTGAATAAAATTCTTCTATTATATTTAAAAACATGTTTCAACTAGAGTTCTCTAACTGATGAAAAGAAAAATAAACTCGCTTATCCGAACATTCTAGTAGGTTATATCAAATAATCGACAATACAATATTCTTGCTAAATATTAGGACAATTGAGTAATAAGAATAGAAAACTAGAATAGTATAGAATAGATATAGTGTTGTGTTAGGTCACAATAAAGTCCTTCTATTCTATTCTAAAAATATTTCTTAACTAGAGTTCTCTAACTGATGGAAAGATAAAAAAACTTGCTTATCCGAAAAATATTTTTTTTAACTAAAAATAACGCTATACTCGTACTATTCATTTGTTCAGTAAAAAATCAAAAATATGTTCGTAAAATTTGTTTGGCCCGTTGGCGCATTTGGCAAGACCCCTGCCTTTCGCTGCGAGGGTTGTGGTTTCGATTCTTGCTGGCTAGCTTCAACTTAGGATGTATTAACTATATGTACATGTCTATATATTTCTACAAAATACATATATTTGTGTATAATATGCGTCCTATAACACAGACATTCAGTTGTCTACCCTAGGAGCAGACGTTCGTGTGTCATATAGTCGCGGCTCCCAGATTTTTATTCTTCTTCATCAAATCGATCAACAGTCGTACAGCATGTGGCTGGAAGTCAATATCTCTATCGAGGGTCAGCAGGTAAGTGTTCTCAGCCATCATCTCTTTACGGTCCACAGATATAGGTAGCTCCATTAGACGGTGCCCGAGGAGGTAGTACATGTACATAATCTGGAAATAAGTTTTAATTTTAAATAATCTGTGGGTACATATGTATAAAAAAGATTGAAGGGTCTATTTGTTAGGTTATCTCCACACATCTACATTTAAGAGTTTATGGTCTGCTCTACTTCCACTAGTCCGTCTTGTACTACACGTAACGACAGTCGGCCAGCTTCGAGCGTCAAGCTGCTAAGTGTAACCAGGCATTTAGAGCAATGGTTTTCAGCTCGAGCGTTTTCTAACAGGCGAAAGTATTAGTGAGGGAATGTGAAAGCAGTTTCTTGCTGCACCTGCATCAATCAACGTCATGCCGCGCCAAAAGGATTATAGTATGGACGCGAAGATATATTCAACGAGGAGCAAAGGTAGGAGATTTTTTCTTTCCTAATGTTACCCCGCCCGCAACCTGGGGTTACATTAGGACAGACATATCTCCTTTTTAAGGGAAAACGGTTGGTCTAAAAAAAATGTTTCAGGAAAACATTTTGGTGCGTAACGATTAAATGAAAAATATTTTTTAAATTTAATAATGAGCAATTAGAGTGACATTTCCTTATTGGTTGGGTTACTCTTGATTTATAAAATTAAAAAAAATAACATTGCTCACAGGTGCGTTGCGGACCTTTGAGGACTCTATGCCCTTTTCTTGAAGGTCCCTAAGTCGTAGCGACACCGAAGCTAGTAATTGATTCCTCAAGGGAATAGCACGGTTGTGGATTTCAGGACTTCAAGGTGCATGATGATTAAAAAGGGTGATGATGATTTCTGTCAATATAACCTTTGGTGTAGATTCCCAGGACTTAACAACTAGGTTCAGGAATCATTAAATTTCTAAATTGGCCAGCTGAGCAAGAATGGGTTCTTATCCTCGGCAGGAATAAATTTACCTGGGCTTTAAGAGTGACAAGACTGAATACATAATGTGGAATACAAATATATTAGGCTAAAAAATTATGTATTATGTAAATTCGAAAAAATATATGTCTGGTGAAGTTATAATATGAAAATATTATAATTTCAACAAGTCAGAGAAACCTGTAACTTTATTGATATTTTATACTGTATGGTTATTGACAAATCATACGACCTTAGAATCCTAAACAATAGATAATAGTAACTCGATAACGACACAACCGATCTCCTCGTGCATACCTCAATCCACAGACCACCACCCAATCCCAAATCCCTCTAATCACTCTTATTGCAATCCTTCCACCGACGCAATATTTTATTAATTATTTTGTTATATGTGTTTACATTTGAAGAGTCCAGGGGGAAAACCCCGTCAGTCTTGATCACATATAGTGGGTAACTGAAGTATACTTTTCGAATAGTCTATAATCTATTGTACAAAATCCAGAAATTCAGCTTATATTATCAAACACAGCATATTTATCTTAACTTTATTTTTTTTACTCTGTATGTTTTGTCCGCTAGAGGACGCCTCATTAGATTTTGTGAAAACACATATAGCTTATAACCAGCGGACAATTAAGGCAAAAATAAAATATTTTTATGGCAATCCGCTTTCCGCTTGTCTCATAGTTGTTAATGGAAAAAACATTCAGTAGTTAATTAGGTCAGAAAGTGTTCACTCCACACTGACATCAATGTCCTATGCTAAATTTATCCCTGTAGAAAAAAATAATTGTTAATAAATTGATTTTTAGTATAGATTGATTTTAGTATATATACTTCTGAATTTAAAGATTAGAATATAACTAATAACAAAATAAAGATATGGCATATTTTCCACAAATATCTAAAACCAGCACTATTTTTGCACCAACCCAAAAATATTGTACAAAAATTGCTGAAAATAAGAATTTTCTCTACTAAATAAAAATAAAATACAACAATTATAAGCAAGAAGAGAATAAACTCTATCATGCCTTTTCATGGTTCTGCGTGTGACGTGGGTCCTGTTCTGGTTCTATTCAGACTCCGAGGTTAGTTCTCTTACACAGTGTCAACTTTAACATCATCATCATATTCAGCCATTATGCATCTACTCCTGGATATAGGCCTCTTCGAAGGCGCGCCATTTCACTCGATAGCATACCATTGGGAGCCTCAATATATAACGAGTCACTCTATTTAAAAATATTATTCGAAATCACACGAAGCTGCCCCAAAAGTTAATGCTTCTCATGGATTACCTTGGCAGGTCTAGAAGTCTTTAAACAGACTTCGAACTCAAGTTGGCCGAAGTAAGGAAAATAAGTTCAGGTGGGGATTTTCGGATGGCGCCGATATGGCATGTATATGAAGTGAAATCCAATCCATGACTCACCTTATGTCGTGCCCTGCATGCCCCTATACCTGCACGCAGGAGAACTTAATGACTACCTCAGATCGGGCAATTAATGTTGCCTCAATTTGGGCTTCGAAAATATAAGGCCTAACCCAGCTGGGTTTCTGATACGATATTTGTGAGGTTGTTGAGACCATTTGCTAGTTTAAGTGTCTCCGAACCGATAGGACATAAAGTTTTTTGATGTTCAAATTTTTCATGGACGTCAAAGCTTTTTATATAATAATCATATGAATGGGTGGCCCATTTCCCATTTTCATATCAAAACATGAGCGTATATGTAAAGATGAATATGTACGGTCATTGCTTCCAAGCAATGCTATATACATTGATTCAATTGCAATGTTGAATGAATGAATGAAAAACATTTAATCGAACGTGCGCAGCATGCCTCGCTTACAATTTACATATTCAACGGAGAGCAAATCGAATGAAATTATATTACAGTAGCTTCTAGTTTTTTATTACTATGATTACTGTCCTCCTAATACCGACCTAGTGATTAAAATAAATTTATTATATTATTATACAAATTCTGGAAAAAATATATTGATAGGTTCCTAAATTAGATAACATTTGTTATGAATAAAATAAGCATTAAGATACTACAGTGAAATTCCACATTGATATAATACAACGATACCCTCCCTGCTATTCATGTATTAGAAATATATGGAGATTATTATTTCGCATGTTGCTGATGATGTAAAGACTAATAAAAGCTAAATAAATTATAGCAAAAAAAAAGTTACCGCATGAGAAATTAAAACCTTCGATATTGACTCAAACGCGGACGAAGTCGCGCGTAATAGGTAAGTAAATGTTCTAATCAAAATTATGCTACTGGTGTTGAAGTCCTGGAATGAATATCATACTGATGGCATAATGTCTAATATTCGATTGTGTACAAAGAAACTGACTGACTCATATTCGACGGGACCGTGTTGAAGAAATATTGAAAGCAGTAATTTCGTAACAATTATATGTACAAAAAAACGAACATTGGAGAACAGGCTCTTTTCAAACGACTGGGATATGAAATTACCTTTGACGTCAGAACACTTTCACACATCTTATACCACATCCAATTCGACAGCTACCCTTACCGCCTCGTGTGTTTAACCACGTGTTTCAAATCCGGTGTATAAGAACAGGGAACAATAAGAACTACTCGTTTCTCAAGAGTCTACATTGCATATTTTACCTAGCCAAAAATTGCATGCAGCATCTACTGTCTACAAATATTGTACAGAACTCTACTGTCTGCTTTGTCCGTCGATTATGTGACAGGTTTTACGACATTAAAGTAATTGACGTATCATATACAATTATATTGAGTATAGGGATAATTTATCGTTATTATCATTTTAGTCAATATTTGTAACTAGTGGTTCAATGATGCTTATAACTTCCGTACTTGGGGAATTAATTTCGGTAAAGTATCAAAGGTCAACTACGATATTTTATGGATTTTTTGCCGATTCATTATTAGTTATTTCACTAAAATTTGCACATTTAGTATTTAGGACTTTAAGTTTGTGGGGGACATTTCTATGTTTTGTGGCATTATTTAATATTACTACGGTCTTATTGTACATATATTTACCGGAAACAAAAGATAAAACTCTTCATGAAATTGAAAGAATCTATGCAGGTTCCTCTTTATTAACAGAAAATAAAAGTATTCTTATAACAAAGAAAAATTCACCATCCATAAAAAAACATTGACATATTAAGTTAAAAAAAATTCTCTTTATTAAATTCTTCTGTCATATAAAAATAAGTGGATGAAAACCATGAATAAAATTAAGAAAAAATATAATTCTTATTTTTTCAACCCCAAAATCTAAAATCCCTTAGACACGACTTCAAGGGGCATTACCGTGACAAAAGGGCCAAAAGAATACGGTTATTTTGGTAATTATGTCACTCATTTATATCCGCTTTTTTGAGAAATGCTTCAGATATTTCATTTATTTGCCCTTACCAATCGTGCAAATATTTTTTCTCTTCCTTAAAGTGGACTTTTACTTCTTCATACAAGACTAATGTGCATGATGGTTGATTTACTTTATAAGCAGACGTTATTTTTTAATTCTAAGTACTTAATCACATTACCACCTGATTTTAAATGAATATGTTACATGATATTATAAATATAATTTACTAGCGGACCCAGTAGACGTTGTCCTGCCCTAACATTGGCATACATTTACTATTGATATTGGATATCAAAACATAGCGTCATCTAGTAGTCGCTTACCCACCAACACAGCCCGGCCGGAAATTTTAATTCTTTCATATCTTATAAGATATTCATTTTAATGATATGCTACAAAGAACAATTTTGATCTACATAAAATGTACAACAATTCTAGCGTATTTAATTGGATATGGATTAATAAAGTATTATTTAAAATAGCTTTGTTATTTTTTTTTTTTCTGTAATATGTAAAATATAATACTGGTTACTGTGGGTCGCCGTTAGGATATAGAGATTTACCGTCGCTGACTTTTCTAATAGATATACAATTTCGTAGTAAATTATATTGATCTATCTCTTAATGTTAAGCTAGCACACGCAATGAAAGTGCACAAAAATATATTTCTTACGACATCACGTTACAAATCACTGAAATTTTCGGCTTTCATCTAATGTAATATGCATGCAATTTACATATAAACCTTTCTCTTTAATTGCCCTATTTATTAACGAAAAGCACATTAATATCCGTTGAGTCCATTAAAAGATCTACCCGTACGATGGTTGATTGCGGCTGTAGCGAATATGTCATTTCAAATATGAACGAAGTCGTGGGTTACAGCTCGTAAAGAAAACAGCCTGGTTTTATAACAATTGAAAGTGTCCCTTAATAAGTAAACCGTTTATGGTTTTTGTATTGCTTTAAACTTGTTTTTACAAATAGGAACGAGTATTCATTCGTTATTTAGCATAATATCGCACATCTAGATCTAAAGGGGGTCAACTCAAAAAAGCACTTTTTTCAGAAAACGCGAAAAACTGATTACCTAGATCAACTTTCGATCTTTTAACATGGTTTGCTATATGCTATATATGGAAGGGTTGCGACGAGGCTGTACTAACGTAGGAGGAAGTTTACCCAGTTGAGTGCGTGCTATTGTTTTCGGATAACAACACTAATTTTTTTTTTTCTTTTAACCCAAAAAGTAAGTGTATTTTTTTCGTGTTATTAACGGAGATAGCTGAGTTTTTTCGTGGTAATGTGACACCATATTCACCTGAAAAACAAAACTTGTGCCACTACGGGACTATATGACACACGGCTTCTGTTCCTAAGGTAGATAAGTTAATGCCTGTGTTATAGGTAACAGCCACCTGTTATACAAAATACTTTTTTTTGGCAATAAAAATATATATTATATGGATAATACACCCAGACTCGAGGCGGGAATCGAACCCACGACCCCCGGAGCGTAAGGCAGGGACACTGCCCACTGCGCCAACGGGCCAGTCAATAGCCAGATATGTCTACTACCTAGCGTTATTCCGGTCTAGTACCTAGGGGGTTTAGTCTTGCAATGAATGGTAAACCATTTTTCTTCATATGACGTAGTATTTTTGTATTCCTTGATTTCTGTCCTTATACTCTTCTGGACTTTTTATAGGTTTTTTGGCGGTATGTGCTAGTATGTGGAGAGAAAAAGGAAGAATTTGGTTTTAAAATAAGTCAGTGGTGAACTAATGATGAGAAGAAGAAGATTCATGAAAAGAAGAAAGCATGGAGAGACTTCCTTAGCTAGAGGACATCTGCAGACTATGATCGTTTTTAATTTCTATTAAAAATTAATAATGACTTTGTTTCTAGCAAAATAAACACAAAGGTATGTCATACCTCTTATTAGCTTATTGCGCAGCGAGTAAACAAAGATAGAAAAATACGCCATTTTGAAGTACATCCTGTGAGCTATGCTATGTTCTTACGTCCTACGGGTGTTTAGAAGCATAATTCTTATGGTGTTGTCAATATTAAAGAGACGTTATTATTTAGTGTTTACATCAGTTTGTTTAGCAGGAAAAGGTTACTAGTCGATGAGTGGCGTTAAGAATGAATGGCCGTTCCCCCTTATCCATACGGTTGTGTGTATGAATCTTAGGGGTCCCAAAGTTGTATCTATTCGGAAAGATTAGAATAGGCAACTGGCTCCACCGAAATATTGTACAAGGGGAGAAATGCTTACTTCGCTGGCTCAGAGACCCAAATAGAATATTGGTAGGGAAGGTAAATAAAAAGCTCAGCTCGTTTCCTATCTTTAATATATACAAAAAGGAAATATATTTATTGTGCACTGTTCAAATGGGCTAGCTGATTCACATATTCTGTTGTTTTCTTATTATTCTTATTTGCCTGTTCTGTCCCACTGCAGGGCAAAGGCCTCCCTGCCCTCTTTTCACCAGTCTCTGGGTGTGGCTTTTGATTCGCGGTTTTTACAAAATAGAGAGACGAATTTCTTAGCATTCCATGGATTCACCGTGCGGGTTCCGGGGTCCATCGCGTTGTAAAGGAAAGAACCATAGGAGTACCCTGGCCTTGTGACCAAAAAATATAAAAACCCTCATCATTTAACAAAATCACTAAATTCATGCTGGTAAAGTGGGTCAGCTAGTTAACAGTATTATTAAATATACAGGACTATATGACACACGGACGTCTGTTCCTAAGGTAGACAACTTAATACCTGTGTTATACGTAACAGACGCCTGTTATACACAAATATTTTTTTTTTTTACAAACGCTAGCCGGTAATCGAACCAGCGACCCTTGAGCGGAAAGCAGTGTCACTCCCCACTCCAGCGGTGGTGGGGGCAGTACGCGGTGCCGTGCAAGGGATATTATGCCGTGTCACTAATTTATGTCATTTCTTATTGACTTTTGAATCAAAGTTTCAGTTTGATTATCACTGTTCATTTTTATTGTACCTAAATTGTGGTCCCTGCTAATAAGAATAATATGAAAGTGGTCCGTCAAAAGGTTGGGAATCCCTGGCCGAGCACGAACATTTTCACCCTAAATACAGTCGACTTTTCGACTCCGTACGGATCGAAACGTTCATATTTTTATGCGAAGAGTAGGTAATACCTGTAAGGTCTGTCTGTGGGTCTGTCCTTATCACAGGTTTTCGCATATTCGAAATATTCTCCTTTTTCATGTGACATCGCATTTTATTTGGATTCTATGCATTTTTATTTAATTAGCATATTCTGTCTCACAGCTGGGTAAAAGCCTCCTCCTTCTTGGTCCATTTCCTCTTTCTTGAGCAAATCACAGGGTAGTGCAGGAGAGGGGAGATGATTCATTCGCTGAGGACCGTGTGATTCGGTTTAATTTCGACGTCAAAAGCATATTTAGATCTCTGAGGATCTTTTCATTGATTCAGGTGTTGCAAATGTAACGCAGCAATGAATGAACGGCATTGGGCATTCCCAGCTGTTGGTTTGGTTGTTTTGTAATTCCATTCGTCAATAGGATCTTTATTGATCGTTGAGAAATTTTACCGTGACTTATGGGAGTTACCAGGATATACTGTTACACTAGCTGTACTCGCGACTTCAAAAGCGTTTATAGATCTGGAATAAAATCTTTTGCTGACGAAGTCAAAGATTGGTTTAAGGAACATCATTTGTTTTACTACATTGAAGTTTATTTATACGTATTTCCCTAATTCTAGTATACCAGAATGAAATCTCAAAAATATGTCAAAAATTTGTTTGAGGAACGTAATTCGTTTTGCTACATTGAAATAACTTTACGCCTATTTCACCTATTCCCATATACCGGAATGAAATCTTCTGCTGTCGAAGTCAAAGATTTGATTGAGGATTTTTTGTTTTGCATACATTGAAGTGAATTTGCAGTGCATTACCATTACGTCTTATTACAAACTCGATTAAGAACACGTCCGGGAAAGGTTGTCGTAATTTGTGCTTAGTGCTCTTTTGTGCCTTCGTTATGTGATAATAAATAAAAGATTTTATAATTCTTTTTATCGCTGTGAATGTGAAGATTTGTAGGGGTGAAGTGTAATAAAAGCTTCTCAAATGTTTATTAGAAGTAGCTGTATTCCTCGACTTCATCCATTTGAGTTCAGTGATTTTGTTAAATTTTGATGTTCCTTTTTGTGCGGAATCCAATTTTTTTTTTTTCAAAAGTAATAATATATTATAATTTATTATTAATAAATGTTAGTTGTATGGTAAAAGTAAATCGTCCGAACCGTTTCGAAAATTACCTGGAACAAACAGACATACGGACAGACAGACAAAATTGACTTTTGTGATTGTTATAGTTATACAAAGTCATGTTTAATTTATATAAAAAAAAAATTCATTTAGATGGTTGGATTTCAGTCCACTCGTGCTATTGAGGCTCTCAATAGTACGAGTGGACGTGGAGTGGAATCTCATCGCTCTCTCTCTCTCTTTAATATTACACAGGCGAAGTCACTGACATTATATTAATGCAGTATTGTTACTATTGTAGTAGTACAAAGCTACAAGGATATCTAGATCTGCATAATTTCTATGACTCATGGGCTGAAGGCTTTAAATATTAGCTATGTTAGTCACACTAGGTACTATGAAATATCGTACAAAGTGGTTACAATAGAGCTATTCAAAAAAATATTAAGTATGATCAAAAAGTATCGAATTTTGATCCGAAGAATAAACAAAGATGTTTTCGAATATAGGTATCTATTCAGGTATTAAAGAATTTGTTAATAAGTTGTTAAGACTTTTTTTAAATTACCCTGCAATGCTTTACATTGGGTAAAAGGTCTCCCCAAGACCACTCTCTTCTATCCTGAGCTAATCCACTCATTTCCCGCAAAGGCGTCCAAATCGTCGCGACACCATTTCCTCGGCTTACCTGATATTCGTTAGCCATTAGATGGGAGTCCATATAGTTGCAACATTAGCCCACCTTTGCGGCTCCGTTCGTGCCACGTGCCCAGCCCATTCTTACTTGAGCTACGCTGACAAAATACATTGCTAGTATTTTCCTACGATGAGACAAGAAAATCAACCTGTCAAAAATCCTTAGATATAACAGAAAGAAAGAAGGGTTTAAAATGACCACAGGCCACGTGGTAGACAACCGTTGCCAATTATTTTTTATATTACAAGGGGCAAACGAGGAGACGGTTCATCCCCTTAGTGACTAATGACGCTCATGGACATCTATACCACCGGAAGGCTCGCAGGTGCTTTATCGGTCTTTAAAGAAGGATTTATACCTTCGCGATCTCTCACAAACCGAACAAAACGCGACAACAATACCATCACCTGTGAGAAACTGAAAAGAAAGTACTGGTACACTGAGGCACCGACACAATTCGGCTGCAGACCAAAAGGACTGCAAGCTTGGCGCTACCTCTAATAAAATGATTAACACTGATTGCCAATGATTTGACACTGGTACAATTACACGGGCGGACAGCCCATGACTGTGTGTCAATCAAAATCACCGTGTTACGAGGAGAGCCATCCCCAAATAATGGGATAAGGCGTGGAAGCAGAAGAAATTTCTAGTATTTGGTCGATAAACTATAATTAAGTAACGTATACAGCTAGGACTGCAATGTAGGTGAATGTTTAAGGGTACTTTCTGAACTATGCATATTACGTTCACCTTCACTGCTAGTTTTTCCTACCCAGTGAAATACAGACCTAATAGTCATATAGTGCAGCTTTAGACATCCCTTCTAATGTATAACTTTCTAATACAGTTCTTGGCAAGTCGTCTTCTTTGATATTTCAAAAGGAATAACCTATAAACGAGTGTTTTATAGCACATTACGAAATACTTCGCGTCTCTAGTTACACTATTCACGTAATAAAACGATTTTCATACGTTTGTTTATTAACTAGGCAATTGCTAAGCATGTAGTTACGGTGAGCCAGTTGTTAAATTTTATAGACAATAAAGGTATTAGACGCTGCATCTTAAAGCCTGCTTCTTTGTTTAGCAACGCTTATTTTCATGTGTGATGGTCCACATAATTCAAATTTAAGTGTATGATGAAATATTTACATTACAATGAAGTTACTTCTAGCTATATCGACTATGCGACTTCGTTCGCGTAAAATTAGGTAAAAAAATAGATTCGATTTTAACTTGATAATATATAGTCTATTATAGCCTTCCATGATAAATCGGCTATCTAACACTGAAAGAATTTTTCAAATCCAGACCAGTAGTTCCAGAGATTAGCGCGTTCAACCAAACAACCAAAACTCTTCAGCTTTATATATTAGTATAGATTATATTAATATCCAAACCAAAAACCGGATTCTCCAGTTTTTACCGCATATACCACGAACATTTTTCTAAGGAAATGTGAGGCTATGGTGTCATTTTATATAACATTTCTATTCTCAACTATATTAGAGGAGGCCGTGGCCTAATCAGTGTTCGGTATTTCAGTTGATCGCTAGGTTAAGTAGCTCTTGCTGCGACCCGGTGATAGATGGGTGATCCATTCTATAACTGGTTTATATTTGATATCAAAAAAACAGAAGTTATTTAGATTATAAAATGGAACAGAAGTTATTTAGATTATAAAATGGAACAGAAGTTATTTTGAATATAAAATACAACATAAAAAATAATTTAAAATGAAAATATATAATACATGCTAATAAAAATTGTACAGTACGTATAATTATTCTGGTTTCCTTTTTGTTCCTGGTTTACTTCAACAGTCCTGCATAATTGTTATTAACCTGTATTCATATTGAAGATATGAATGTTTAGTTTCTTAAGTATTTATAGAATAACATTATGATAAATTTACATACGAGATTAGCATGTTTGGGGTAAAAATTCGTAACATTTACGATTGTTAGAAACTGGAAAAGCTTATGCGAGTGGGTGTGGAAAGAGAGCGTCATAACTTAATCAGCGGCCGGTATTTCAGTTAATCTCTAGATTAAGCACATACCGCGGCCGGATGATTGATGGTAACCAATTCTAGCACAGGATGTTAAATATCTGACCTCTATGTGTCGGAAGAAACATAAATCGGTAAAAAAATAATTGAATTCCACGCTGATGAAGCGCGCGTTCATGCCGATCTTTTATGAGAGAGATTTAATATATACCTAATGGTACTAAATATGTACACGATGAAAGAGACAATGATGATGCGTTGCTGTTGTTTGGTATGTCAACAACTGATCAAAGCAATAAACAAACAAACACGAGCTGTAGGCCAAGAACGTGGGCTTTTGTTTGTTGTGTATGATGTAACACTTTTAAGTGGCTTGAAATATATTTAGTTTGTTTGGCAACAAACACTGCGACACGAGAACTTTATTTATTAGATTTTACATGCAACCGGTAGCCGTTAAGCGCTGGGCTTAATGGTCGTGATGGATGGCGCGCGGCGGCGTGATCTACGGCGATTGTAAAGCTATCATAACTTAGCAGATGACGACTTAGTGCTTAAGTTGAGGTAAGGGGTCACAGCACACGCCGAAAAGCGGTGCCTGTACTTGCGTAGGATTTGTCTTCGGAGCTGAAAGCAATGTTTCTTACTCTCCCGCGTGACAGGCGGGGATACTGACCACTATACTACCGAAGACTTGTGAAGAGATTTGAAAATATTAAAGTGTAGTTCCTATTGTCGTCGCGTCAGTAATAAAAAGGCATAAGATCGGCGTGAAGTGACGGCAATGCTGTCACGTCAAGTGATGGTATTATTGTCGCATTTCGTTCGGTTTGTGAGAGTTCCCAGTCGCCTAATCTCGTTATTACATGCTGGCAACGCATCTGCTAGCCTCCTGGTGGTGCAGGTCTCTTTATAGTGATCACTAACAGTCTTAACCCTCGGGAGCCCCACAATCTCTACAACCTCACGACTAATATCATAAAGTGACATTAATCGGGTCCCACTGTTTTACGTGCCTTCCGAAATAATGATGTTTTTTTTTGTTTTGTGTGGTTCTTACTGTTGGCCCTATTGGCCTCGACAGCGTCACCGGGGGGGAAACAAGGACGAGGTGGTATTTCAAATATAAACCAAAGCTAGAATCGTTCACCCATCTATCTAACAGTCATTTTTTACAGCTCCAAGGGACCGCAGGGGAACTCAGTATTTAGTACTTCTGACAGACAGATAGACGGGCCACAAAGTGATCTTATAACAATTCTTTTTTTCATTTAGAAGTCATCATCTTCAGCAAAGGTGGGCAAAAGCCGGCCCGCGGGCCGGATCCGGCCCTTTTGCTAATTTTATCCGGCCCGTTGAAAAGTTCCGCACGCAAATCGTAAAATATTTGAATGAACTAAATATAAATCTACAAGGGAAAAATTTTTTAGGATTTTTCCCAAAATGAATAATTATCAATTATTTAATTTTAAATAAATTCTTCTTCGTACTCATGGCGGGTTTCATCGACCTTGGTAACGCCACACATCCACCTGAGCATCTTCATGTCAGTGACTTGAACGGTATGGACATGCTTCTTGGTTGTGGCCCATGTTTCACTGCCATAAATAAGGACGTTACTAAAGAACAAATTTATTTAAATTATTCTAATTATATTTTTTATTATTTTTCTCCGGTGTTGGCTGGAATGAGGCTTTAAAAAAAATGTAATATAATTAAGAACTGCGCGTTTGGGTACATGAAATTCTAATTAAATTGAACTACGTGTATACGTGTAAAAAATCATGGGATCTGATGCTGTATAAGAAATATAAAATAAAGCAATATGCGGTATCCAAAAAGAAAATTCCGCTAAAGCTTCGGCCGGCAGGAGTCGAAATCTTAAATTGCATCGCCGCGCCCGGTCGGATACAAGGCTTTATAAGACAAGTTAAAACGATTTTATTTTTCTCCAGCTTTAATTTAAAATTAGGCGACCAATTATTGCATTCCTTCATGCGTCCGTGAAATCAATAATCAATCTCGTGAGATTGTAAATTTTCGCAAGACTGAACTGAATATACTTCTTACAGTTTAACGTATACAGCTATACTATATGCCGCGTATGGGTTAGACCAGGTCTGGGTCTGACACAGGCCAGGGCCTGTCGCGGTTTTTTTTGTGTTTATATAGTTTCTCACTTACACCCACAAAAAATAGTAAAGCTAAATTGACAAGACTATTAAGAATAATAATTAATAATTAATCTAAAGTGTATAATATTATTCATTTAAGAAAATTTAATTAAAGGTAGCGCCAAGCTTTGCCGAATTAGCAGCGTCCGCCCTCCGGTGTACCGTAGAAAATATATTGAAAATCTATATTCCGTTTTGCGCCGGTTGTCTGACAGTTTCAATTGTAGTCCCACACACGTTCCGGTCTACCTGAACGGGTATTCAGGTATTCCTGTACAGGAAAACGTGACGTGGATGGCTAGCATTAGAATAAGCGACAGTTAAATAACTTACTTGAAAGCTGTGATTTGCGTTGTTGATACTGCACTCGGCGAAAGTGGCGTCCTCTAGCTCGAATTCGTCCCAGAGCTGACTCTGTAACAAGCATTTATTTATTTATTTGGTAATTCAAGAGCGATTATACCTAGTAATCTTTAATAATAGAGGAAATCAGGCTAACGAGTCAGACTAGCACACAAAGGGTTCCGTACCATCCCATAATACTTTATTATAAATATAATTTACTTTAAAATAGCCTGGTATTTTAAGATTTATACTTTTTTAAGGTTTCTTTGATTTATGACTCTAGGTTAACGGGAAGTGCTCTATACGTTTTTGGTTCCCTTATCGAATGTATGGGAATGTGACATAAATGAAATATCTTTTGATTGTATTTACTTAGAAAGATGATTTTTGCATAGTTCCGTGGGATCCTACACCTCAGTATTTGGTATTAATTTCAATTTTATACTTCAACGCGTTTCTGAGGCAAAGGGTCTTGACAAAGAGACAAACAGATAGACAAACAGATACTGGTGCTAAAAACAAAGTTTCATTTTTCGGATTTTTCCTATATTTGTGTTACAAGATATAGTTTCTTGCTAAACTTTATGACTCTAGGTCAACGGCACCTTAGGTTTTGGTTACCACTGCAAATGTATAGGAAATGTGACATAAACGACGATATCTTTTGATTCTAGGGTTGATTTTATCACAACTTTAAGGGACCATTGTTAAGGGTCTATCCATGCATATATACGCATCATAATAAGGGTTCATTTTGTTCTTTTGGAGGTACGAAACCTTTTTTTAAATAAATTCAATATACGATAATGAAATTGATTTAATATAAAACAATAATAAAGGTTAATCACGGTTAATCTCTTTCATTAATGAAGGAGATAATCCCGTTAGCCGCGAAGCGCTCATAACCGCTGTCCGATACAAATAATAACTTTAATACATATTTACGATGTTAATTCAATATAACTAGATAACAATAATAAATGAATAAACGCGGTTGGTTAATCACGTATGTTATTGAAGGGGATAATTCGTGGGCGTCGATCTCGTAGCACTTGTAACCGCGGTCCGTAACCGCGTAGCGCTCGCCGTAGCGGATATATATACAACAATAATCATAGAATAATATTGCGGAAGAACGTTCCTTGTATAAAAAATAAAAAAAATATATTACATCTTTATGCTCTATAATATAGCTCAGTAGCGGTGAAAGGTTTAATATAGACTAGGTGCATTTTGCTCGCACGATAGTCAGTAGGAAGCCTCGGCTTTCCTCCCTGCGGATCAGTTATGGACTAAAATAATTATGTCACATTATACAAATTAACAAAATCTAATAACTTTTTAGTAGCGTGGCACTTTATATAACTTTATAATTAATCTGTTATGCGTGCTTAAATTAACTAAGTGACTAACTTTAGACCCTCCGGACATTATGTAGGGTTGTTTCTGAGGGCTTAAGTTGACTGGGAAAAGCGAAGTTAATTTACGTTGAAGATTGCTGGAGGCTTCCCTTAATAAATAATAAAACTTTGGAAATATTAAACAAGTTCCTTAGCATTTAAACCGCCATGATTAGAGAGAGAGAGAGAGATATTCTTGTAAATTGTACAACACATTATTAAATTTACTATATATGTAGACATGCAATAATCTCTCGTACAATTTGATATGCGCTTCACAATTAGCGGTCTACGAACGCTACGTTCACGTAGCGATTTCGTAGCTAATACCGTAGCGGTTGCTACAAAGGAAATGTTCCTGTCATTTGCAGCACTAGAACCGTTAGTAGAATATTAAGTACTTTGTGTAACGGGAATATTTTCAATTATATTCTACATTAGAATATTTATATAACGTAGAATCTAATAGCTCTAAGATGTTGTATTTATAAAAGACGACTTAAAAACAAAGTATTATTCCAACCGAAGTTCTGTTCGCCTCTGAGATACAACGATGCGTACAGAAATGCCCCCACAAAGGGTCTCATATTACATAGAAAACATCTGTTGCTTGAAATAATAAGAACGAGAATATTTATTCTACAACCAAACGGTATAATGTTAGAAATATACAATACATTACATCTGTGTTTGGAATTGGTTTTCCTTTGTTATTAGAAGCGTCGATCACATGAGGCCACGCTCTTGGGATTCCGAGGCAGAAAAATATTTATTTTTTTAATATTTAATTATTACGTTTTATTTATACGAAAGGACGTAAGTAATGGTAATACCATGTTACTATCAACCGAGTGCCTACGGATAGGAAATAAACATTCAGAGAAGTAAGACTCTTTACTGTTCCATCATTGTCGAGGCGTAGAAGGTCTGAAAATGTCAGCTGCTAGTGTCACTCCTATACCGTCTGTGACAGTTGTATCCACATCGTTTCTCTCCTCCCCATCTAGCTTTATATCCTTTTACTCCATCCCTTTCCCTTACTCCTGTCTTTCTATTAGAGGTAGCGCCATGCTTGTAGCCGAATTGGGCCAGCACGTCCGGGTACCAGTAGCTCTTTCATACATAAGATCGGCTTGAAGTGGCAACAATGCTGTCACGTCAAGTGAGGTATTGTTGTCGCGTTTTTTTCGGATTGTGAGACTTCCCGGTGGCCTGTGTTATATGTTGTTTTTTTTGGTATAATAATAGGATGATTAATTAGAAATAGCCCACAGCCACATCCTCTGCAATCTCTTTAATCTTCTCCTCTTTTAATTAGAGGTAGCGCCACGCTAGCAGTCCTTTTGTTCTGCAGCAGAAATACCTCTAATTAGAAAGACGTAAAGACGAAAAGAGTAAGGGCTTTCCCTTACCCATGTTTTTGATAAACAAGTGAATATAAATATTTGCCGAATTCCTTTTAATTAATTTTAGACATTCTATGCAATCTAAGCGGACCCTGGAACTAGACCGGGATAACGCTAGGTAGAAGAAGGTTTACGGCAAATTATTATTATTTTGGAAGACACGTAAAACAGTGGCTCCCGATTAATGTCACTGAGTGGTATTAGGCGTGAGATTGTGGGGGTTCCGGGGATGACGTCAGACGGCAGTCGGTAATTTTAACTCTCTCCACAGCCACATCCTCTGCAATCTAAGCGGACCCTGGTACTAGACCGGGATAACGCTAGGCTTTACGCACAGAACCAACCTTATTCGTATGTGTGACGAATGCGCGGCCTTTCTCATCATCGTGTCAAAAAGCGTGGTCATGACGACCATATATTAATTGTCAAATATACCAATATCGTTATTACTAAGAATTAAGACTAGAATATAGTTTTAAATAAGCATATAGTACGCAAGATACTTCATTTCCCTCAAGATCTCTAGTTTACTTTATAACAGCTGAATTATTGGAGATATTTACCTTAGTTGTATCAGATCTCAACTCAATTTTTCAGCCATTAAATAGCCCCTGCCGAATTACATCCAGATTTCTTTTTAGGTGACATTCGATAGAGAGGTAGAGATAGATAGATAATTATAATAAATAAATAAATAAATATATATGAGACACGGGCGTCTGTTCCTAACATAGATAACTTAATGCCTGTGTTATAGGGGCCAAAGGACCAGGCGGTTCGCCTAAGTGAATACTGACGCCCATAGTCATCTGCATCACCAGAATTGCCGGAGATGCGTTGCTGGTATTTTTGTATTTGGTACGGACTTATCATGTTATCAAGATTATGCAATAAAACTATTTTTGTAAAAAGTGTTTCTTACTAAGTTATGAACTAGGGCACCTGCACTATAGTGTCATATTCATCCGACATGCGCATGCTCATTTTTAATACGGTGTTTGTGTATAATGATGCAAAGAAATTTTAATTTGATTATCGAGAAAATTAAAGTATATTGTTTAATTTCAGGCATAATCACACTCCTGGCTCTTAACTACCACGATCCCAAAATAAACTATTTCTTAGGAAAAAAAGCTCGAAATATCAGCAATAATTCCCGTCTAATTTACCGATCCCGATACTAGAACTGGACTGACGAGAGCATCAAACACCAGATCAATTTAAATAAGGCGGGGCAATGGGAGTGGGGCTATCTTAGAAGCTGCATTACGGAACTTGTAACCGATCCCATAAAGGAGATGCTAGGTTTTAATGCCGAAAGGAAGGTGGACAGCTCTTAACAGATTCCGGACCAACGGTCGTGGGTTCGACTCTCGCCTCGAATCTGGATGTTTTATCCATATGTGCGTATTTATATATTTCTACAAAAAAAATATGTGTATTACAGGCGTATGTTATCTATAACACAGGCATTAAGTTGTCTACCTTAGAACAAACGCCCATGTGTCATATAGTCCTGTATATATTCCTCTCTCCTGTCTACCAAAAGGTTACCGAGCTCTACCCTTGAAGTTATGTGAAAATTTTTTGGATAATTATATATGGCGCAATTATGGTCCGCTTAGATTGCAGAGTGATAGAGATTGTGGGGCGAGTTAAGATGACCGCTTGCCATCTGACGTCATCCTCGGAACCTCCACAATTTCTACAACCTTACGATTAATATCACAAAGTGACATTAATCGGTTCCCACTGTTTTATGTGCCTTCCGACACAAGAAGGAGATCGGATATCAAATATAAACCGAATTGGTTTGCCATGCAAAGGTTGAATGTCGTTAGCAGGTCAATAAGTTCAAAGGCTCATTTTTGCGTTCCTGTTGCCGTTCCCGTCCCCGTACAAGTTCAAATTTACTCTACATTTTAGATATAAAACGTTTGTATGGGAAAAAGAAAATAGCTGTTTTTAGGGTTTTCCCGGCAATTATTCGATTTTTTCTCGCCGTAAAAACCATACTTAGGACTTCAATCAACATTTTAAAAAAAGAATCGGTTAAATTGGTCCAGGCTATGATGTCGTTAATAATAATGCACAAATAGTAGAGGCATTGCAAAGAGAAAATGTTCAGCTATTAGTTACTGTTTATGAATTCTCTTTACTAAGATTGTGTCTATCTGAAAATTAAAAAACTACTATACAAAAAAAAATAAAAGAAATATTTATACGTCGTGGACCGGCCCTTTGGCGCTGTGGGCAGTAACCCTGCCTTCCGCTCCGGGGGTCATGGGTTCGTTTCACACCTCGAGTCTGGATGTATCATCTATATTTCTACAAAAAAATATACTTGTCTATAACAGGCGTCTGTTACCTGTAACACAGGCATTAAGTGAGATTGTAGAGATTGTGGGGTTTCCAGGGATGACGTCAGACTTTCAAGTCGTCTTAATTCACCCCACAACCACATCAACTGTAATTTAAGTGAACCCTGGTACTAGACCGGGATAAACACGCTAGGAAAATTATAAATTACTATATCCCTTTAAACAATTTAATATTGCACGTGTATTAACAGAATTTACCCTTTGTAACTTGGGCTCTGGTGGCTTTTGCAGTCGCGATGCGAACCACCTCCACCCCCTCCACCGCGCAACACGGTCGAGTCATTGCTGTCGAGAGACATTTCGGAGTCTGTCGTCTCTTCCTCTATCTCCTCTTCCCGTACCCGCCCCGTCGAGATTGGGATCGGGATCGGTGCACTTGCGCCACCGGCTGCCTTCTTAGGCATGTCGCCTTTGCGGCGCTTGCGAAACCGTCCCCGATTATCCCGACTAGGCTCGCTTCCGCGCTCCAAATCCACGCGATCTGAAAGCGCCATCTTGTCCCCTCCGGTTTTATCCATTCTTGCCTAAGATATTTTGGAGCTTGGGGATTGGGCGTGTAGTTTGAGAAGCTGACAACTACGGAGTTGGGGTGTCTGTGGGCCTTCTCGAAGTACCGTATCGAGAGGTCTTTAAAGAATTTATGACGCATGCACAGTGTGTGGCCGTATTTATACCTTTTATGAAGTTAACAATGTTCCCGGGCCTAAATTTATTTAATGTTGTTTTACTCTCTGTTGACATTCTAAATATTTGAAAAATATATTATTTTTCGAATACAAATCGGAATCCCCACGATCTCTGCAACCTCACGACTAATGTCACTGAGTGACATTAATCGGGTCCCACTATTTTATCCTTGTGGTGCAGATGTCCATGGGCGTCGGTAGTCACTTAGGCAAACCGCCTGCCCGTTTGCTCAAAAAAGTGTGTATATGTCATCATTATGCAAATTTCTGATGTGAATGATGTAACTTATATATTGCTTAGTAACTGTACGTTTTATGCAAGCATGTGGTTGGAATTCAAATGCGAACGACGTTTGAAAAGGGATTTAGGCCACTGGGAACACTCATAAGCCGAACGAAACGCGACAACAAGACCATCATTTGACGTGACAGTATTGTCGCCACTTCACGCCGATCTTATGTGAGAAAGCGGTACTGGGACCCAGCCGAACCGGCCCAATAAGGTTGCAGAACAAAAGGACTGCAAGCGTGGCGCTGCCTCTAATTAGATACTTTTACAGATGAATCCTTTAGTATATAATTCTAAAGGATACACATATTATAGGATAATGACACTAGCAACAAAGGTGTTAGTGGAAATTTTAAAGAGTACTCTTAAATCTAAGTCTAGATCACAAATCTCAGGCATGACAGTCGGTCATTTTAAATCGCCCTAAAAGCCACAATCTCTGTAATTTAAGCAGACCCTCGTACAAGACCGGGATAAAGTTAGATCGAAGTAGAAGATACAATGACTGGCCATGAATGGCTATACAAAACCCAATTCAGACAAACGCAGCATTAGTTCTATCAAAACTTTGTTCGAGCTAGATTTAACGGTTCAATCAGGTTTTAGAGGACGTCTTCGATCATTAGGGTGAGATGCAAATTCGGGCAGTTGATTTGAATTTCACGGTTTATAAAGAGCTTGAGGAGACTGTAGTTTAATCAGTGGCTGGCATTTGCTTCGATCGCTAGGTTAAGTAGCTCTTGCCGCGGCCGGGTGATGGACGGGGGACCCGTTTTGACACTGGTTCTTAAATATCCGAACTCCATCGTCTTTTGGAAGGCAAGTAAAACAGTGGGTCCTCAGTGACATTAATCGGGACCCACTGTGCTTCCGTTATTTGAAAACCAGTAATAGTATTGGTCACCCAGCCATAACCCGGCCGCGGTAAGAACTGCTTAACTTAGCGATCGAGTCGAATGTCAATCACTTTTTTTTTTTGCTACTGATGGGGCCCGCACAGCGGATGCACTTCGACCCGGCCGGATCTTTTGTACACGCCCGTCCCTTATTCCCTCTGCTACAGGGCCTCAAAGATCCATCCAGACAATAAGTTCCATTCAATGACGCAGTTCAAATGCCACCATCGGCTGAAATGACAGCATTGCCACCACTTCATGTCGATCTTATGTCAAAAAGAAGTACATAAGATTATATATTTATACAAAAAAAAATGTATATAATAGGCGTCTGTTACCTATAACGCAGGCATTAAGGTAGACACGCTTAGGGTCAGACATCAGTGTGTCATATAGTCCTGTATGTTTATTAATCATATATTATATGATATAACTCGAACACTACACCAATAACGCCAAATCCCAATTTCTCTTGGTCACGGCATCACGCATGAACGGCTGGATCGATTTCGCTAATTCTTTTTTTGTTGTGTTTTTCATTGTCAGGGAAATCGGTCAAGCCGTTTCGGAGGAGTATGGTAATTAACATTGTGACACGAGAATTTTATATATAAGACTAGCTAAGCCTCGGGACTCCGTTCGCGTGGGCCACCCTTATCACTTAGGGGGACGAAAAATAGATGTTGACCGATTCTCAACCCTAGCGAATATGCACGATTGCACCAATTTTCCCTCGTATTCTTTCACGGATTTAAGCAAAGTAGTTTTATATTTCGCTCGGCTTTCCGCAAAGTAACGCCTTATTCTATCAGTTACTAAAATATACCCTCATTTTAACAATCTACATCATCTATCAAGTTCTTCTTCTTATCAATTCAATGCTAAACTTTATAAAACTAGTAGTTATACAGTAGCGGGCCAGAAAGTGGTCACATCTATGGCTCTATCATAAATTCTCCTGTGTGGTGTTGAGACACGCAGGGCACGACTTAAGGTGGGAAATCGATTGTACCGCGTCACATAGTCAACCCATTTTGTTATTGTCCAAAAACCTTATCAAGTTTAAACTTCTCTACGTAGAGGCGAAGAAAATCTGTACATTTTTTATCAAAAGCTATATTATTCTAGACTCTCTAGAGAAACTGTACTGAACACAGCGCCTCGTCTACGTAATTGTAACAATAGTAATGAATCACGGCGGTATATAGAAGTATGTATGTCTGGCCGTTCCGCTTACTGCGCAGAGCGGCGCGTGCGCACATTTTGTGCCATCCGTTACATTACACCCATGTAGTGTTGCCAGCGATCCACTTTCTTCCGGATAGTCTTGGTTTTTCATGTCATTGGGTTTGCTATCTACATCAAAGTTCTCAGTTATAATTATGTAACTTACTTCAACCAATATTGCTTGTTATTTATGATATACTAGTTACTACCTGCGACTTTATTTGCGTAAAATTAAGTGAAAAATTTTAGCGTATGATATATAGCCTATAGCCTTCTTAAATAAATGGGCTATCTAACAATTAAATATTTTTTAAAAATCGGACTAGTAGTTCTTGAGATTAGCGCATTCAAGCAAACAAACAAACTCTTCAGCTTTAAATAATATACGAGTATCAGTAAAGATTTTTATAGCAGTCAATTTTTCTTAGGATTCCATAATCTTACAAGGAACTTTTATAGTTTCTCTCTGTCCGTCTGTCCTTAAGATCATTCGTCCGTCTGTCCGCCCGCAGGATATCTCCCCCCCCCACCTAAAGAATTTAGACGTAGAGACTTAAAATTTTGATAAAACTTGTTAGGAAAAGTATCTTGAGCGAAATCGAAAAACAACTTCTGAACTTATTCAACATGAATCGCATATCAGATACAGAACCTTTCTAAGTATGAGTATCTTGACACGCTCTTTGGAAATTTTATTAGACAGTCGTCACTCGCTAGAAGGAAAAAGTTGAATAATTAGGCATTTATGCTTCTTTTAAAGGATGCTTATGTTAAGCATCCTTCAATGCATCTGCTTAAAGTAACAGACTGATGGAAGATTATAACATTATTTATAAAAAGTATTTCTTTCCAGTTTAATATATTTATATAACATACAATTACATAATATAGGTTTTCGTGAATAAATTTTCAATATAAAAATGAAAATTTTTCAATATAAAAGGAAAACGAATCCTGGTTTTTCACGATTTATATGTTTATCCTACACCAGTGTCATTATACCATTGTTTTTATTCTTTGTCTTTACAAAACGAGCAATTTTCACTCGTATTCCAGCAGCAATAAGGAGTAAATTTCAATGATAACAGCACACAGCTCGTGCCGTGAAATTTTTGAATTTATGAAATGCTGCTCTGCACTTAAAGTTTTGTGCTTAATTTGTAATATAGTTACACATACGTTAAGTAAAGTTGATGGTACATCTGGTCTTAGGGTCATTAGCCTACTATCAGAATATCTTAGAGTAATTGTACCAGGTTTAATGAAGAATCTAACTTGAGAGACATTGAGAAAACTGTATAGCCAACAAAATTCAAAATATCACCCTGGTATAGTAAAAAAATTGTAACCAGACTATGAGCCTCAATAGCTCAACTGTATAAGGTATGAACTGAAATCCGCAAGGTACCCGGTTCAAACCACACCGCCGTTGGGGTATTGTCGCATCCACTCCTAATACAAGCTTTTTATTTAAGCTTAGTAGGAGGGGAAAAGGGGAATATTAGACATACCTAAAAAGTATTCCTAATATTAATAAAAAAAAAACTATATATAAACAAAGATTTTTCTAACGCGCACAATGTCTAATTCCAGTTTCGTATTATAAATTTCCACCAACCAATGAAGAATGCATTTTCCGAACAGTCGTTTGGAAGGAGACTCAGTCAGACACACTCAGTCAGACTCAGACACACTCAGTCAACACAACAGTAAAGGTGAACACTTTAGAGGCGTGCATTTTTAGACCGTACGTACACTATTTATGAACGCAATTTAACTCATAACCGAGGAATATTTATACCAGTTTTATAGCTCATTTGCGGTTACTTAACGTTTAACTGCCCAACAATTAAAGTTAACCGCAAATGGCGGGTTAAAACTAATAAGGGCTTAACGCAAACTGTCAATCAGGTTGGAAATGTAATGTCATAGAAGTAATTATTTTGTAAGCATGTTTAGAATTTTAACTGTTGTTTGTCAGATACTTGCGAAAGCTGGCACAATATATCAGAAAAAAGGCCCATATACTCTTTTGATATATCCTGATAGATTATAACTGAAATGAGTGGCCAAGAGCGTGTCAAGACACACTTATATACAAAGGTTCCGTATCTGATACGTGACAAGCGCATGTGTTGAATAACTTTAAAAGTTGTCACCCGATTTCGTACAAACTATTCTTCCTACTGAGTTTTTAGTATATTCTATCAACATAGAAAAATTCATTTATCTACGTCTAATAGTTTGGAAATCTTAGGGGACAACATTGCGGGCGGACAGACGCACGGACGGAAGGACGAGCAGAGCCAAATTATAAAGTTTTCTTGTGAGACTACGGAGGTAGGTTTTATTAGAGGTAGCGCCATGCTTGTAGCCGAATTGAGCCGGCGCGTCCGGGTACCAGTACCTCTTTCTCACATGAGATCATCATCCCATACATAAAACTGAGAGACGCAGCTAAATAATGTACGCATATAATACACCTAATATTTATTTGCATTTAAAATCAATGACCTCAAATAATACTATCTAATAACAACTGTATTTAAATTGAATCACAATTTGAAACGATTTTACGCATATATATAATTGTCCTTACGTAATACCTTATACGTTAAAACTTTGGGACAACAGACTAAGATATATTTTAGTATTACTAACTTTTAAGTAAAATATACCTATTAAAATTTTACTTAGATTCGACTTCTTATGTCCACATAATCATCATTGCCTTCTTATGTCATGTAATCAAGGTTTTTTTTATTTTATCTATATTCCCAAAAATTATTTTTATATTTTTGACGAAACACCTCAAATCAACAGCCTTGCTACGTAAGTATGAATTGGTGGATTATGGAGGATATTAGCCGACTGATACATACCTTATTTTGTTACCTAAGCAGAATGGTCCTTGAGACTCGTCTTAAAAACTTTTTTAAACTCCTCCCTCGTCTTTATCACAGGTTTTCACCTTTCCGAAACCAATTCCCCGGACATGCCGACTCAATTCGGCTAAAAACGTGGCACTACCTCTACTTAGAAAAATAGGGGAAAGGGATGAAGAAAAAGGATATAAAGGTAGATGGGGAAGAGAGAAAGGATGCGGATACTACTGTCACGGACGGTATAGGAGGTGTGACAATAGCAGCTAGGACACGTGGGGGCGTGTAAACCTGGACTGAACCAGTCAATTTAGAGCAGTGACAAGGACAAGCGCAGCTATTTTTTAATGATGATTTATTCCTCCCCGACTAGTCAGAAGGCTCTCCCACCCCTTCGTTATGTGGATATTCACAAGTCCTCTCCGCTATTGGTCCAAATGGGAACGACCAGAGAAGTATCCGGAGTAGACCACCTGACCCGCTCCTCCGGGTCAATCGCGATCAGCCAATAAAAATCCAGAAAGAGAAGTTTTTGGCTGATACCCAGGGTGCGCCGGCCCAAACCTACGGATGACCGTTTTCAAAGAGAGCTAAAATTGTACAAAAAGTAATATTTGATACGTTATAATTTATAACTAGTTGAGCAACCTAACGAAGATGATATAAGGTAAGTATTAATCGCATTGTAAGCATCTGTGTTAAATTTGAATATTTGACATGTGTACACACCTACATGATTTTAAAATTTCAACCAATACATGTTCTTAAAAAGATATATTGGCCTATTTAAGCCTCGTATCCACTAGGCAACATTTGACGCGCGACATGTTGCGCCGAAATAAACATTGTATGCCTATTATTAGTATAAAAAATTATGTCAAAACCCTCTTTTCAAACAAACGATGGTACGAATTATATTTTAAACGATGACTTTCTTTTGAACTTATGATTGTTTTTGGGTGACTGCCGGTTTCTTGCAGATGTGTGAAAAGGGATTTTACTCAGGTGTTATTTAACTTTATTAATCTTTTAACTTCAACATGATGACGCAACGAACTTGGAAACTTCAAAAAAGATTGGATGACTTTGGCCGCGTACAAGTACAAAGTTGGAATAAAAACAAAATACTGAGGTATGTGATAGCCCGATTAATGTCACTTTGTGATATTAATCGTAATTAGAGGTAGCGCCATGATTGTAACCGAATTGGGCCGGCGCGTCCGGGTACCAGTACCTCTTTCTCACATGAGATCGGCGTGATGTGGCGGCACTGCTGCCACATCTAGTGATGATGTTGTTGTCGCGTTTCGTTCGGTTTGTGAGACTTTCCGGTGGCCTAAACTCGTCATTGGACTGGGGTCCAGACTTGGGCCTTTCCGTTCTATTATAGCTTTAGTCGGTTTTTTTTTTTTAAATTAGCCTATAATGTCACACTGCTGGGCAAAGGGCTCCCCAGTCTTAAACCATTCTTTTCTATCTAGAGCTAAACCAATCCACTCCTTTACTGCAAAGGCGTCCAAGTCGTCGCGTCACCTCTTTCTCGGCCTACCTGGTCTACGGTGGCCATTAGTGGGGCGTGGCCTATTCCTCTATTTTAAGGCCGGAAACGAAGAGGTTCCGCCGCTGTGGGAGAGACAACCTGCTCCGCCACGGGAGGTTGTCGATCGTATTTCCCTCGCTGACATATCTCGCAACGTTCAATGCATTCGCGCACGGTACGCCCCATCGACTTCCAAAAATACAAACGTTTAAGTGCGCGGAGCGTCTCGTCGATTCCCCTATGGTTCGACTTACCCTCGTGATGGTCCACGACAATCTGGCGCTGCCGCCTCTGATCCGGAACCGTCTCCACCTGACGTAAGCAACTAATTCCAGAACTCATGGTGGTTGTATTTTTCTTCGATGTACTGGTACTATCTTTTCTGTCATCAACATCAACAGTGAATGTGCATCTGCGTTTACTTATCTTAGCTGGTGTCGGTTGCGCCGTTTTATTACGTTCATCACTTTCAAATCTCCTTTTTAAGTTCAAATTACGCACTCGATATCGGCCAGTTTCTTTAAATTCTTGACTGGGTTTTAGGTTTTCAATAAAAGACTACTTCTAAACATTACTACATATAATAATTATGCTTCTTATACCTAGATATAAGTTATTTTTCAAATTTATTGGAAACTGTTTTGGTTTATGTTTGTTCTATATATGTTAATTATGATTGTTTATAGTACTGTATATTTCCAAAATATAAATAAAATAAAGATCGGTTTAAAACTATCGATGGCTACATATTAAATTCCTAGAAAGGACGTGGTTGTGTATTTTCACAGGCCCCTTAGCAATGAATTAAGGCAAGAACCTCGATGGCACTCTAGATAACTATGTACTTGAGTCGTTGGTGTTTTTTAGTCTTTCTGTGTCATCTATGATGACACTGTTGTCACACTCATCAGTTTCAGACATACTCTCATTGAGATTCTTACGAATGTCGTTTCTTTTATCTATACTACTATTGACCTTTCTTTCAACTGGTAAATTTGGAGTCCTTTTGTCTTTTAGGTAAGGTTTTAACATAGTCATGTACCAATTTTGCATAATGGACATGAAAAATTTGCCAAATTCCTTAAACGGCACCGTGTCGCCTTCTGTCATTTTTATTGAAACTGCTGCATTCCTAGTCTCAGGTGTAAAGGAAAGGTTCAAATGAAATTGCACATTGTACGTATGCTTGTCCGCATTGAGGATCTCCTCTGTGATTCTAGTTTGTTTTTGCATGAAGTCTAGGTGCATCATATTGTAAAGTTTAGAGAACTGCTTCCTTTTCCATATCGCCTTGGTAATGGTGCCCGCGTAACGTTCTCTCTGTCTCTTGCTGTCAATAGTTGCTTTCTCCTCTATCCTAGTCAATTTTATCTTGCATATCTGCTCAAACAAATTCAATATCACTTCTCTGACCACTGCTTTCCAGTCTGAATTTATTATGTTTTGCAATATGTGTGGATATAAGACGGTTCTGAATTCTGGGTTCGATTTGCCCCGAGGTAGTTTAGGCTTCTGCAGTAGAATCGTCTTGAGGAAACACTCGCAACTGTTCAGTTTCTCCTTGTCATAGATGTTTGCCGCAAAAGTGAAATATGCTTTTATTTCAGTCGTCAATCGGCTGCTGATTGGGGAAGCCACGTTGTGACAAAGTTCAAAGGGGTCCTGCACACACATGGAGGTAGTAAACCTTAGCGGCATAACAAAGCGGTTCATAACATTCTGTACGTACCGATCGAATTCAACGGGCAAAAGGGACATATCTCTGAACGCCATTTTCTTTATGGGGCATCCCATAAAGGGACACACCATCATATCGTCAAAATTAAACGTTGAATAATATTCGAAGAATCCACCTAAAAGTTCAGATATGGAGGAAGTATTGGTTGATTTTGGTAATAATTCATGTTTGTGCATAAACCCTGTGTTCCAGTAATCAATAACGATATCGTTATTTTCGTCCCTTTGCAGCCACTCGACTGACGGTAGAATTGAAACGGGAGGTTGCTGAAGATAGAATATAATGAGCATGGTAAGGGCGTAGTTAGTCAATTTCCCAGTTCCAGAAAACCCATGGACCTTGGCCCAGTATTTTATTATAACAGCCATCGGAATGAGTCTGGGATCGGCGTGCAGTAGAAATGCAATGAGTTTACTGTTCTGCGCGCCCAGAGGAGTTTTGAATGTGACATCACAGTTTGTTTCAGTGGGTTCGTGGAAGAATTTCACAATAGGTGTATTGGCCCGAGGTATCGCGAGGATTTCTGTGAACATATCCGGGTATTGCATGAGGATTCTCTTGGCTTTGTTCACGAAATTCGCGTTCGGGTGCCGATAGACTGGGGGCACGTTGATAAAGCAGTCCGCGTCACTCGTTTTTATGCCCAAACCAGTTGTTATCGAACCAAACGGCATTGCTATGCAACCTGGGAAACGTAAAGATAAAATTTTATTTATTAACATATATTGTAACGTCAAAATAAAACTAGTTTTAGTACTTAAAATCTAAAAGAAAAACGGTGGGGAGGCCTTTGCCCTGCAGTGGGATAGAATAGACAGGAAACAATAACAAATAAACAAATTTTGTCTTTGATATCTTCCGAAAGAGAGCAAGTTCAACCATAATTAACCTAGCTAGGATGATCAGCCTGTACTCTTTTATCTTCTATGTAAAACTTCTTTTACGTTTTATGTTAAAGTTAACTTAATAGTGTGTAAACTCTTTTTGAAAATAAAGATTTTATTTATTATTATTATAATTTCACTGACAGGTAGTTGTAGTAGTTCCTTATAAGTTTATTAAGGAATTATTTACAGGGATTAGTACTTTAGAGTAGTCTAAAGTACTCTAACGTACAAAACCCTATAAATTATTAACTTTTTGTAGAAAATGAGGGTTCTACTCAGAAATTTAAATCATGAAATTCAGTGTAGACAAAGTTGCAAGCAATAGTTGTGAAAGTGGTTGAAAAAGGAATTGAGGGAATATTTACAATATAATCGATGCAAAATTTTATAAGCTTTAATTACAGTCATAACCGTTTTTTCCTATATATAAAATTCTCGTGTCACAATGTTAGTTACCATACTCCTTCAAAACGGCTTGACAGATTTTTATGAAATTTTATATGCTTATTCAGTAGGTCTGAGAATCGGCTACTATCTATTTTTTATACTCCTAAGTGATAAGGGTGGCCCACGCGGACGAAGTTGCGGGGTACGGCTAGTAATGTATAAATATTATGCGATAATGTCTTATTGAGATTGTGATGTTACTTTTAAATTTAAATATATTCTTTTGCACACCTCCATTCTTTCTCTCGTAAACCTCTATTTTTTTTGTACACCTCTTTTTTGTATTTGTCTTTTCACAATTCTGTTAAAAGCTCTACCTATCGTTATCCCAGTTTAGTTCCAGGGTACGCTTAAAATGCAGAGGATGGGGTTGTGGCACAAGTGAGGTTAACTGACTGCCATCTGAAGTCATCCCTGGAACCCCCATAATCTCTACGATATCAAAACTATATGAGGTCCCAAATAAAAAGGAATTGCATATTCTGCTATCTTGTTAATTACTTTCTTGTGTGTCTTCATTGTATTTACCCGAAACTCTGGTAACTTTCTACGAAAATTTCGGGTAAATACAATGAAATGGGTAAATATAGGAATACCTTAAGGTAAAACCGGGATAGATGCCCTACTTTTTGAAATAGGCTCCTAATTTAAAAAAAATAATTTTATATGAATGACTAGCTGTAGCCGCGACTCCGTCCGCACGGGCCGTCCATACCTTATACCGTTGAGCTTAGACTTAACTTGACTGAGATTTGGATCATAATAATAGAGATTGGCAACGCATAACCTTATGGAAAGAGATTAGGGAGGCCCTTGCCCTGCAGTAGGAAAAAATAAACTGTAAATAATAATTAATAAGCACCACATGGCAAGGATGGATCCGCAAAGGTGGGCCAATATCGCGACAATATGGGCTCCCATCAGTGACCGCCGACGACCAGGTAGGCCGAGGAAGAGGTGGCGAGCGGGTTTGGCCCATGTTCACACACTGACTTCAATCCAACTGCCGGTGAGGTGTTACAGCTTATTTTTTTATTATTATTCCCTATTTCTTTACCTACCCCTTTCCATGATAGCGGCGATGTTCTTCGCCCTATCGGAACCAGTCTTCACCTCCGCACGCAGCAGGTCTCCAGTGGAAAGGTGAGTGACCTTAGTTAAATGTTGAAAGGATAATGATACAAACAACTTTTATTTCATCACCACAATATATTGTACTATTTATTTGTTTTAAATTGCATACTACATAATATCATTATTATAATCTGTTCCAATGCGATTTTGAACTGTTGATTCCCGCCTCGAGTCTGGGTGTATTATGTTTGTTTATGTATTTCTTTATTTTAAAAAATATTTGTATTACCTATAACACAGGCATTAAGTTGTCTACCTTAGGAAGTACCATAGTCTTGTATTTATTTATTTTATGCTTAATTTTTGTTTTTGTTGCAGGTAAATGCAGCCACTTATATTCAAAATGAATTAAGGAGGCCCAAGGGTACTTGTATGTTTGCGTGGCTGATTTTTATCAAACTTCTTAAGTATGTGTAATTTAATCATCGTCACTTTCAGCCCTTGATAACCCACTGCTGGGCAGAGGCCTCTCTTTGTTTCTGCCATCCCTATCCCTTGCCAATCTCATCCAGCCACCTCCTGCCACTATCCTTATATTATCCGCCCATCGGGCCATGGAACGACCAGGGTTCCTCCAACCCAATCTATGCGTAATGTAGTCCAGTATTGTGGGCTTTTCGGGGATGACGTAAGACAGTCGGTCATCTTAACTCGCGCCACAGCCACATCTTCTGCAACCTAAGCGGAGCCTAGTACTAAAATCGGGATAACGCTCAGAAGAAGAAGAAGAAGAAAATTAAGAATACGTTGACTAACCAATAGAACGATAAAACTTCTAAAGCTTTCATTTAAGGATCTGATGAAGGCTACGCACGGTGGGATACGCGACCGCGGAGTGCCCTAGTTGCTATTGTCACACCCCTAATTTTGGAGATACCATTACGCGAATCCCCCCCCCTCCCCACCAGATCAAACGCTTTGCGCATTCGTTTACGCGAATAAATTCATCACAAATATTTTGGACGAGCGATGCGATCGCGCAAATTCAATTAGGAAACTTCTCAGGCATCAATATTGTTGATCGCACCTATGTACAAACTAAGTTCGCTCGCATCGCGCATTTGCGTTCTATTGGGACGACGCCCAAGGGTGCAGCGCGGTATGGGACCCTTCGAATACACGCAGACATAAGGTGGCTACGAATAGCCGAGGATAGAATGAAAAGGCCCGACTTGGAAGAGGCTTATATCTGACAGTGGTGGATGCATAATGGCTGAAAATTCTGACGATGATCATGGTGATGATGACAGGAGTTATTTATTTGTTGACATTAGTTAAGTAAACAACATTCTATGACAGGTATGAGGCAGTATATCCAAATTTCCTAGTCAAATTACACATTTAACGAGATTATTCTAATCTTGCGTATGGTATCTATTAGTGCTAGAATGGTCACCCATCTATCACCTGGTCGCAACTAGAGCAACTTTACTTGGCGATCGACTCAAATGCCGACCACTGATTAGGCCACGACCTCCTCATAGTAAAAATGACTTCATAGTAACAAATTATGTGAGACGAATTTCTTAGCATTCCTTGGATTCACCGTGCGGATGCCGGGTCCATCGCGTTGCAGAGTGAGGAACCATAGCAGTGCCCGGAACTTGTGACCCAGGTGTAGGTTTAAGAGCGCGCTCCATGGGCGTCAGTCAGGTTTTGTATTGAGGCTCTAAATATACGTGTGGGTATTGTTATTCTCTTCAGGGGGTGACGTATCCGTGCATACACGCGGTATGGTCTCGTTGGGCGCCCAGCGACGAGCGCGCTCGTCTCGCTACGTTTGCTTTCAGCGGCAGCTACGTTGGCACGGTGGTCTCTATGCCTATATGTTCCTTGTTAGCGCACTACACCGGCTGGCCGGGGATATTTTATGTATTTGGTAATTACTGTCACTCAAATTATTTTTTACATCCGTCATCTCGCCGTAAGTTGTTTGGAAATGTACACAATGTTCGGGAATATCTTGAATCTTTGGAAGATCCGGAGTTGGCAGTCTGTAATCGAGTATGTCTATAAATTTCTTATAATCTATTAGAGTTCCATCGAACGCTCGCCAAATGGATAACAGGGGCTCCACGAGGGATGGAACGAATCGTATATAATTAAATTGGCATCTATCGTACACAATCTGTTTTGCAAGCCAACCGGTCTTAGATTCATCTAAATACTTAAAATGTAAGTAAAAGCTATGAAAAAAGTGTCCTGCCAAACGTTTCGATATACACTTTCTTACTTTGTTCAAGTGGCTCATACATTTGTTAACTGAGTCTTTATAAGGATTTACTTTACAAGCTCTCAAACAATCTGCCAAAGTATCTGGCGAACTCAATTTTCCGAAAGCGAAACCTTTAGGTACGAGCGTAATGTTATTGTTCGGTGTATTTGCCAAGCCAAGTCTAGCTGCCGTAGCATTTTTAAAATTAGCTTCTTTATCAGTAATAATAGTTTTTAAAGCAGTTCCCTCGTGTATACTGTCTATAGTTAGACAACACTTCACTGCTCTTCCGGATGGATCCGAGTTAGATTTAGTTCCAAAAGTTATATTTGGATTAAATGAACAATAATTGCGACGAGTCTGGCATCCGGGATTTTTGGAAACTGGTGTCTGGCCCTCAATTGGATTTCTGGGCATAATTACATCGTAAAGGCTTTCAGACAGCCGTTTATGACCGAACACGGTTTCGTAACGCTTTAATCCCGCCGGTAACAGTGGTACCGGGTCGTACGGTTTTCCTACTTCTCTTTTCCAATATGAGCTATATGGCGTAGACTTGAAATCTTCGACGAGAGTTTGAATTTTTGACTTAACAGGGGGATTTAGAAGATCAGAACTCTCATTAAAAATGCCAGCGTTTCGCATGTCACGTTTTCTTTTAAATCTCAATGGTGGTAGCTCAGTACTCTTACGTGGAGGTTTAATAGCGTCACCGATGAGAGCATCTACTTCATCTTGTAAGTTGTAGGCATTCAAAAGTTCTTTGATGCCCAAGTTCGCTTGAGCAGTTGGCAAACCGGCTGCTTGTATTTTAGGATCTCTCTCAATAAACATATTTTGATTACCTTTACCGCCAGTTCTTTTTGAGCACTGTTGCTGCATCATCAAGTAGCTCCTTTTATCGTTTCTGTAACGCTTTATCTTTATTATAAGATAAATAGTATAACATTCAATATGATTAAGTAAATTAAATGGTGTCTTAAGATTTATTTATCCTTATTTCGAATTACTTTTATTCTGACGTAGTCATAATTAACTGTTATGTCGTCAACTGAAGCTTGATTGACAACAACAATAAACATTTTGTTTTTCAGGCCGGGGATTGGAATTAGGTTTTACTACTTAACAAACTTTACGTGCAAAGAATAACTCTACGCATACACTTGTATGTTATTATACAAGGCATACCTAAAAAGAATTTTCGAAATCTTTTTTATATTAAAAAAAGTTGAGTCCCGAATACATATATTATAGAGTTACTTTAGATTCTATCTCCTGATAATGCATCGGTTTCGAAGCGAAATGTACGTTGAACCACAAGGAAAAATCACAAAGTCT
The DNA here is from genome assembly GCA_024363005.1 of Charaxes varanes. NCBI lineage: Eukaryota > Metazoa > Arthropoda > Insecta > Lepidoptera > Nymphalidae > Charaxes > Charaxes varanes. Next base: position 59,235,922 of record JANCMC010033613.1, read on the forward strand.
TGCAGGACCTTTTCGAACCGAAGCCAGTCAATAAGTCGACTTTCTATCTTCTTCCTCGTTCTCTCATTACTGAAGATCGTGACCATAAACAAACAGTCTCCATAAGTTACGAGCATGTGCAGAATGGACGCTGTATACCACACCCCGTCTATAGTATGGTGTCAGACCAAGTCGATTTTATTTAGGATGAAAATGTTCGTGCACAGCGGATTAAAATCGCTACACGATTAAGCCTCGTTTCCTGAGGGCCTAGTAGGAACACTGTCATCTTAAGTTATAGTCAATCAGTCGACTTACTCCGGTTGAACAAGTTCATGCTAGACCCTCAGTGCAGTGCTGTACTTTGGTGGCGGTGTAGAATTCGGATGATAGTTTCTCCCAATTTTACTCTGTAAATTAATTTTAGCTGCTCAGAATGCTGCATAAAGCCACGACAATCTAGTCAACTCGATTCGATTCCCATATATAATTTTGCAAACTATTTATGAGAATCGACTAGACGTCTTCTGGCGACGCACACGACAAATATCCCAGCTTTGTTTACATTGGGGACGATAAAACTGATGCAGGAAGAAATAAAAATTCTATTTGAACACATCCTGGTATGAAACATGATAGATCACTTTATTTATAAATATTGATCTTCAATAGATCTTCTAACAAGTTAATAATATTTAAACGGATTTTAATGTTTGTGTTGTGGCTGGCATTTTAACTTTTTCTTTGACTCAAAAAAATATAGTCTGATCATTTGGTTCGAAAAACAGCGATTGACTGGAAAGGTTTCCAGGTGTTTTCAAAATTTGCAATTTTATAGATTTTGATGTGTTCGTTCCGAATTTCAATTTTGTCTCCTGGTAATTCTGCCCCTCGCGCCTCCATATTCCAAATATGGCGTCTAAGAGCAGTTCTTTGAAAATATCTAATTTCCGACTCATTTCACGATAAAAACAGTTATATATCAAATAAAACTAGAGACCTACCTTTTTTTTCTTCATTGCACAATTTAAAAAAAAAAAACAATTGTACAACTAGGTGCGCTTAATGCCAAAAACATTTTCTACCAGCCTACTAACCTTTCTTTCATAAAGTCAATACCTTAGGTGCACGAGCGCTGCAAACTACATGCGTTTTGGTCATTATATATTTGTATTATAAAATTAATTTATATTTTCTCTATTTGCATATAACATTATATGCAAATAATCAATACAACTTCTATATAAATTATCTGGATACCACAGGCATGTTATTTTAATATACAACATTGATTTCCTGTCTCCACACGACAGTAGTATAAAACATTCCCGTAATTCCTGAGCTCGCAGCTTATTCACAAATCTTTAGCCAGCCTTCGACAGGAATAGCGCCGACAAGTTCCGACATGCACCGTGTTGGTTCTGCAAACCCGAGAAATGCTAGAAACTCGTATTTACTAAGAAAACTATTGAGACAAACGTTCGTTTTGCAGTCCAGTAAATATATTGAATGTATTGGTTTGAAGGGTTTATCTAAGGGTTTAAATTTACTTTAATGTCTCTTCTATGCTCAATATTGCTTACAAAGAGAATAATATATTCCCAAGCTCGTAGAAAAAAAAACTGAGATGGAGGAATGATTTGGATCGTTATAATGGAGATAGGCAACGCATTGCCTCAGACAGAACCTTATATGAAGAGGGTAGGGAGTTCTTTGCCCTGCAGTGGGGAAAAAATAGGCTCTAAATTATAATGAAATTTTTTTTAAATAAAAAGTACTAAAAATACTTTCGTTATGACTACGTTTCCTATTAAAACTTTAATTAAGATAAAAACGTGTTTCAAGAGTGAGCGCGACAATAATCCAGCAAAATATAAATAAATAAAAAGTATAGCAAAAATATTTAAATTCAAAAGCTTAATCGCGCGAAAAAGCCGCGGGTATCATTATTATTGTGTTCACAGATAAAATTATTAATAAATAAAATGATATTAATATGGTGGAATCAAACCGGTTACCGTCGATCATGAAGGCCGTTATAATTAAGAAGTAAATTAAAATTGAAAACGCTGATTAATATTCATGATACAACTACAGTTGACAAACCATGTTGACTCGCTTCAGAGATATTATCTTAATATATTCAACGGGAATTTAACAGATTCATTTGTGAAATTAATGGCAGATTTGCTATAAGATAAGATTATTTTTATAAGTTTTAAAAAGGAATTTAATGATTGCCGGCTCCGGTGTTATCGAACCGACGCGACATATGTTACTTGAAGCAAAAAGCATATTCATTCCGCAAAGACCGCCAACACATCTGTGAACCACCTAGTGCAGTGTTCCACGAGCGTCGTTAGTCACTCGATTGAACCGCGTGCCCATTTGCCCCTTCTTCTTTTTCCTCGTACCCTTTTCCCAGCTTTATTTGGGGTCGGGCCTTCTTGTGCGCTTGCACCAAGATTTGCCCTTGTTATATTAAAAAATATAAGGAAACCTATAGCTGCAAACATTATTTAGCTGTTTCGCATTAAAATCGTCGAAAGCTACCTAATCTACCATGTCGGTAGATCGTAACCAGTAAACAAGTAGCGCCGCGCGCGAGTGGACCGTGAAATCACTGTTTACACAAAGTTACCACCTATTCAAACTTATGACAAGTGCGTACACTGAATTCTTGTACAGCTGCAACAGCTTAACTTAATGGTAGAGAGGGTGGTCTGTAATACGTAAGGTACATAATTCAATCCCAGCACCCGCTGGGCCAATAGTGATACTACTCCAGCTTAACGTTTAGCGTGAGGTGAAGCATACTTACAGCTTTCATTGGAAGAAGTCATAGCTTAATCAGTGGCCGGCATCAGAATTGATCGCAAGGTTAAGTAGTTCTTACCGCGGTTAAGTGAAAGATGGGTGACCCATTTTAACTATCCGACCTACTAACTACTAATACTTTATAAATTTTGGGTATATATTGTAAACAATTAAAAAAAAACACAACTTCCTCGAAATTCTTAACGGAAAAATGTCTATCCTCAGAATTTTTTTTATTATTTTACTCATGCATGCACGAGTTACGGAAAAACAAAGTTTCAAAAACAGACCGGTGAAAATTCTCTCGTCCGTGAAAACTCTACTATATAAACTTTTAGTTGTAAACTCTCTGTTTTATATGAATAAAAATAAATTTCTCATTTTATTTTAAACATTTTTGTCCAACTAGTACGTCCAGCTTTTTATTTTGCAGTTCGCGGTCCTCAAAAGACGACCTTAAATCTGTCATTATTATCATCCTCAGCCCAATTCAGTTTACTGCTGGACTAAGGCCTTTTCATGAGCACGCCATCAACTTATGCTGTTTGCCAAGCGCATATATTTCCTTAAATCTTTAACGACCTTTAATCTCCTTGATTTTTAAATAAAGTCATATGAAAGTCAATTTGAATATAAATAATTTTAAATAACTTATTATAGTCTGGTGACAATATTATTCGACTTTAAAGTAAAGTTAATGAGGGATGCTCGCGGTCTGATCCGATAAGAGCCCATACCAAACTCAGTGGGGTGATTCTTTTGTTATCTCCATTCCATAATAATTTAGACATGGTTTGTTCAGTTTATTCCCAAAAATCAATCCCATCGGATCTTTGGGATAATTCAGCTCATTGCTGATTCAAATGCAAGTAGCCCATTTCAAGATAAATATCAGTTACAACAGTTTGCGTATCTCCTTGATTTTTATCACGCAGCCAAACCCTCCAGCTCCAAGTCGTTCATTTACTAATCTTTGTTCTTTAAAATTATCGTATTTTATAACAATATTAAGAGTCACGACATTTGAACGGAAGTTATAATTCTTGCACTAATTATAATCCGACCAACATATATATCTTTACGCATTAGCTATATTAAAACATTTACTATATTAACAATATTTTACTAGTTAAGCAGATTATGAGGTACGAATGGTTGAGTGAGTGCTTTGTACTTGTTATTTTAATCTGTGTATTATGTGTCAAACCGAGTCGTTTGTATTAATGCCTCACTTTGTGTTATAATTTGAACCCATTAGTCAAAATAATGATGCCGTTATTTCAGGTTTGTTTGTTATTGCTTAGAATGTGTGTGCTTACCTTTATTTTTTATGTAAATAAGGTGATATTGATGATAAAATACGAGTGCCACATTTTATTGATAGAAGGTTGCAAATAACAAGAGCATATATTTTCGCGTTGCCGAAACTGTGCCCAATCATAAAGAATAAGAAAGTATTTATTCGTCAAACATTACACTGCAATCCTTTTCGACAGTAAGAACACTAAGAATGCAAATAACATTGTTTTTGTTTTCTTTAGAGTGGATACATTTCCAATTGAGCAGTTTAATATTAGAAACGAAGAGTTTGGTCACGTCAAATCTACCGGTAAAAGATCAGTTAAAATTGATCCAGCCCAGCCTTCGGAGATTACCCCTTACAAAAAGACAGACAGACTTACAAGCTGAAAGACAGACAGAAAGGCAAAGAAAAATGTTTCAATTTGATTATTTTTGTTAAAAGTACCGTAAAAAAATATGTTGTTGTTAAATAAATGCGTGTAATAACATAATTTTATTGTGACATTACAACCAGACACTTCGATTTCATTTAATTGTGTAGATGACAGAGCACGCGTTTCGGATCACCAATCCCTAATATGGGTCAAGCGTTGCCTGTA
>JANCMC010033613.1:59240718-59275740 GCA_024363005.1 Charaxes varanes
ATTTCATTTAATTGTGTAGATGACAGAGCACGCGTTTCGGATCACCAATCCCTAATATGGGTCAAGCGTTGCCTGTAATTGGATCGCTGGCTGCGAACATTGTCTGATGTGGGGCAATCGGCACTGGACCATTAAAATTCAAGATAAATCAATAAAACGAATGATTTCAAACATGTCTGATAATATAAAAGCATCATACGGTCGTAAATTGGAATCTGAATGGGGAAATATCACTTGCATACCAGCTCAGAGTGTTACCGAACATTGATAAGAACATTCGTAAGAACAATATTAAAAATTGATATCCAAAAGTCTACCGTGCGATTTAGTAACCATTTCTTGTCTTCCACAATATTCAAATTGCTTCCAAATTAATACGACTTAGGGAATTTCTAAATCAAACTCATATAACAAAGGCTTTGTTATATGAGTTGCTTCTACGAGATTGAGCGAAAAAAGGAAACTTGACACAGCCAATTATTGTGTGGCGTCCATTTAAGAAGCGTACTAAAATTTTTAAATACTAATGTAATGTTGAATGTTTAGAAGAAATATTATGTTTATTTATATATCACACTAGTTGTTGCCCTCGGTTTCGTCCGCGTATAGTTAGAAGAAAAATTTTAGCGTGATGATATATAGCCTATAGCTTTCCTCGATAAATAGGCTATCTAACACTGAAATAATTTTTCGGACCAATAGCTCCTGACATTATCGCGTCAAGCAAACAAACAAACTCTTCAGCTTTAAATATTAGTATATATAGATATACAAAAACTGGGTAAGAGTTTAAACTACTAATTAAATATGAGGTACATATATCAGTGCAATATATCTAAAAAGGTAACATACTCAGTTATATAACTGATGTTCAATAGGTCGAATATGCCGGGCGATTTGGGGGGATTTAAGTGTCGAATAAAGTAAAAACGTAGTAACATAAAAAATGTAAGAAACAATAGCTCTTCAGTCTACATGATTGTTAAGAAAAGTGTCCAAATATTTTGGGTGCAATTTATTTCAGGCAACGGGGTCCAGTCACGGCAATTACCCGCGTCGTCCGCGTGTCGACCCCGATACTTCCACCCAAACTGTGTCGTCCAAACAAATACCTCGCTGCACTAGCTTTTTTATATGTCAAGGGGCAAACCGGCAGGTGATTCACCTTATAGCAAGTCGATAGTGATTACAGACAGAAACACTTAGTTCTCTCGGAGTATACATCTGCTCTGGGTGTGGTCTGTGTCAATTCCGGTTGAAGACGAAGTGTCGCAAAAATACACATTGCAAATAAAAATGATTTGATTTGATCGATTATCTGAATAGATATATCGGACCAATGGCTTCCAGGATATGGATATATATATATGCTTATCTTTTGTAAGCCAACCTTAGTTGGCTTGGTAAAGTGTTGAAAAATGTGCCATCGTCTGTATGAAAAGGAAATATTTTTAGATAGCAATGATTACTATACCCACGAATGCTTGAACGGCTTCCTATGATGAAGGTCACTAAATCTTATCGATTGCTTTCCAATTGCGCGGTTGTCAATTTTTAAAAATTGTAAGTAGGTGGTTAAAATTTCGAGCTCTGACACGATATACGTAATATTTTTTTTATGTTACAAGGGGCAAATGTGCAGGCAGCTACGTGCCTACCGTTGCCGATGACCGGGAGACTAGCAGATGCGTTGCCGGCCTTTAGTGACGAATTTAGGCCACCGGGAAGTCTCGCAAACCGAACGAAACGCGACGACAATAGCATCACTTGACGTGACAGCATTGCCGCCACTTCACGCCGATCTCATGTGAGAAAGAGGCACTGGTAACCGGACGCGTCGGCCCAATTCGGCTAAAAGCGTGGCGCTGCCTCTGATAAATAATACATTATTCGTATAAATAATATAAAATACTGACGACACTCGTCAAGGAAGACAAAGTCGTATGCAGTATATTAGATGACTAATCTAAATCCAATTAATGCTACTGTGAATTAGTCAATGTGTCTACGTGGTTCGTTATCGTCCATCGAGGTGGCAACAGTCAAGGGCAGGCTTTTCACGTGGCCGTTGTCGTGATCGCAGTAAACCGCACGAGTGTCAATAACGTTATGAAATCTCATATTTGCTATAAATTTATTTTGTTCAACAACTGACTAGTAAATACATAAATAGGCAAAGATATAAAGAGTTCAGTATTTTCCCTTATCTCCCATTATTATAAGACTTCAAAAAAGGAGGTAGTTCTCAACAATTTCAGAACTTTCAAATGGGTGAAGCAATTTTGATGGTTCTATTTTTATTAGAAAGCTGCTGCTTCCCGTATGGTCTTATTTCAATTTGATCCAGTTCTGAAAATTTGAAGTCGGTTTTTTTTTAAAGAAAGAAAGATTATTAATGTGACTTTTGATGGATTCGTTTTCCTAAAATTTTCTATAATGAATAAGATCGAAACTTCGAACATCGGTCGATCTATATGATAAACAAATAGGCTCATAGTCTTTCCCATAATTGTAATAACATAACTATTTAACGCTACAAGGATAGACAATACGTTTTGCAGAAAACTGCTTCTTACTTGTTCTGGAAAAGCAGGTCAGGTTTGCGGTGATCAATGCCTTTATAAACCGTATCCCTTTTTTTTTGCTGGGAAATGCTTTTACGAACTGCCCCATTCGCAAATTTTCCTATAATCTAACCACATTCAATATGCATCGCACATTGCAGCAAAATGATCTTTCCGCAAACGTTTACATATTTTGGCCAACATTGGAATGTGTTGGAACACATGCCAAGGCATTTACGATCTATATAAGGTATCGGCCTCAAAATTGGAAAATATATTTGTCCATTAAAGATATTGCACCCAAATATGGTACTGTTAACAAAAAAAAAAACATAACTGATCGCTTTGAGAACAGCACGGACTGATTTTAATTAATAACCCGCCGAATATTACTCACGCACGTCCACACAAAGCAATTGCGTGATAAAGTTTGTATTGAAGAGTTTATTGCCTTCGATGTCAGTAGGGCAACGTCCTGTTATAAAAAGAGGTCAATATGATATAACGAATCTAATTACTTGTGTCTTTTTACATCATAGAGGATGTCCGAACTAGGTTTATTTTTTTGCCGTAGAGTGATTTGTAATTTATAACTGAAAGAGCCAGCATTTAAAGGCCTGTTTCAAGGCTTACTGATAAACTTTCTGATTATAAACTTCCAGTTAAACTGTCATATGTTTTGCAAGGCATCTTCCCATGGTATCGGTTTATATTTAAATTTGGTTTACAAGTCTCTATCTTTTCTATTGAATATTGCAATGGCTCCCACGTAAATTGCCCTAACTCCAAATTCCCAACTTTACAGTAAAGAGTTACAAAAAGTACTGTCGATTATATTACAATGTAGATGTAACGCTGTACTGTAAAGCTGGGAATTCGGGGTTACTACAATTTACCTGGGAGCTATCGATTGGTACTTTTTGCATTTTAATAGCGACTATTTGAATGAGAGTTTTATGTATATATCCACGTTAAAACAACTATACTGACCATCACAATTTTTTTATATAAGTAAGTATATATTAAGAACACAGAAACAGATATAATAGTAGCTTTTTAATGGAACGAGGAGTTATGCTGCTGCCAAAAACTGGTAATCCATATAATAATCTTTCTTTCTTCAAAAAAGAAAACAACTTCAAATTGTCAGAACTAGACCAAATTAAAATGGGGCCACACAAGAAGTACCAACTTTCAAAAAACAAGAATCATCAAAATCGATTCAGCCAATCAAAGGTTCGAAAGTTACAAACATCAGAAAAAATACGGTTGAATTGAGAACCTCCTACTTTTTTGAAGATACAAGAGAAAAGTCAATCTCATATACTATTGTACTAAAATCCTTTTATTTATAAAGTATTTTTAGATAAAAAGAAAACCGCTTCCAAAAAATACCAAGGAAATACAAATAAAAAAGTGCTCAACGGTATAAGGTATGGACTGAAATCCGCAAGGTACCCGGTTCAAACCACACCGCCGTTGGGGTATTGTCGCATCCTTTCTCTCCTTCCCTTCCCTCATCTACCTTTATTCCTTTCCCTCGTGGATTTCATCGCAAGATATTAATTTTTGCCTTAAATATTTTATTTTATACTAGCTGTACCCCGCGACGTCGTCCGCCTGATTTCAGTAACTATGTTAACTTTTGAGGGTTTTATTTTTTGTGTGGATTTCTAATTACTTTTAAAAGTAAATGAGCCTATGTTACTGCCGCTATCTGCCCATGAAAGTCCTGTCGGAATCGGTCCAGCCGGAAGGACGGCAACCGGCCGCACCAGTGCCCAATATGCCACCGCAAGTTTAAGAGGAAACAGCACCTGAAGGTGCACGCCAACGTCCACCTGCGGCAGCCGCAGCTCATCTGGTGCTCCATGTGCAACGAAGGTTAGTATTGCAAAATACCTTACACTTACCTTTAATTAGAGGTAGCGCCAAGCTTGTAGCCGAATTGGGCCGGCGCGTCCGGGTACCAATACCTCTTTCTCACATGAGATCGGCGTGAAGTGGTGGCTCTTTACAGTGGCAATTTTGTCATACATGACTTGCGAAACTTTAACCATTTACACAGCTCACACAGCGGAAGCTCTCGAATGGGAAAAACAACCCCCGATTTCGAAATATTCTTCATTGGCGCTTCGCTCCTATTGGACTTAGTGTTACATTGTACAATATATCATATATTTTTGAACAAAATTTAGTTTTGTATAAAAGTTACCGTTTTAGGATCACCAGTGCACAGAAAAACCGACTGTGGTTTATGTTGCACTGAAGAGGGAACACTGGCACTGAAGGTGAGCGTTAGTGGCCATTAGAAAGAGCGTTCTTAAACTTACACCTGAGTCACTGCTATGGTTCCTTCCGCTGCAACGCGATGGACCCGGCACCAGCATCGTGAATCCATGGAATGCTAAGAAATTCGTCTCTAGAAACCAGCTGTTCATGCGACTTTGTAAGCGTAAAATTGCGAGAGCCCTTCGACCATCTTAATAAAGCCCTAATGAAAAATTCTTCCTTATTGAATGTCTACGGTTTGAAAAATCGCGATTTTTTGCGGTCCTGCGAAGTTTTCCGGCTGTAACTCTGGAACGCTTCATGATAAACCCCCAAATTATATCTCAAATTAATATTGCTCTACTTAATTCATATTGTAAACGTAATTACCGTTACCTTAAGTATAACGGAGCTAGATTGGCTCTAGTACCCAATAACGTGACCTGGTACCTTCAGGAGCGAACTTGAAGAAAAAAGTGTTTTTTTCCCCAAAACAAAACTAAACCTGACTCAAAAAATGTTAAGGCGGGGAGAAAAACAGCCCGAATTGGCGTCCCCTTCTACCCAGCCGCATCCCACCCATCGATGTAGGCTCTCTATCCCTCTCTCTTCCATGAGCCTCCTTCAGCAATAAGACGCTCTCACTGAAGGAGGCAACGGCTTGCCATCCAGCGTAGCCAGCGAGCATGGCGTCAATAAGGCTCGCTAGCGAGAGGTTATCACCGCTCTGTGACACCATCAGGTTCCGTTGGGCGCTCCATGCTGAACACTCCCTTTCCGATCGGCTCAATCCTGTGGCATTGCATAGAGATGTGGGATCACTCTGCATCTTTTATTGCATATATCATGGGGAGTGTTCGGAGGAATTGTTCGGACTTATATCGGCAGCTGAATTTCACTATAGGACGTTCCGTCAAAATTTTAAATTCCACCCTCATCACCTCGATGTCCTAAAGTCCACAACCGACCACCATAAGGTACCTACTGAAAATCAGTAACTTTACTGAGAAGGTTTCCTTTTAGGTATATAAAGAAGGATTGTTTCAAAGATAAGATAAGCGTTTGGGGGTGGGGGGGGGGGGGGGTGGGTGTATTAATTTACTGACCTCAACCAACATATCCGAGTGGAGTATCGGGGTTTTTTAAAATTTCGAATTTAACGTTACTGACTTGTTTACACCATCTTTTACATGTTTGTAGATCACACACATGTTTGTGTTTTTTTTTTTTTCTGATTGTGTAATGCTGTTGGTCAGAGCGACCTTCACAGCGTCAACGGGCGGGGGGTTTATAAAGGAGATTGGTTAATTGACTGATAGACGACGAGCCTAAATTCGGGGTAGACAACGTCTATCGGGTCCACTGTTGTTACGTAACGTAAAGCTAATAAAGCGTGTCAATAATTAAAAAAGCGCCTCTACAATGATCCCGTTTTGGCCTATTACCAACGGTCTGTTATAACAGACACTTCAAAGTGAGATTAAAAACTTTTTGCGACTTTGTATATCTGTAATGGCATACTTAACTGAAAAAAGGCTAAATTAGCCCTCTCTTTTGTCGGCGGGCCCGCGCCCCCCGGCGCCCCCCCCGTCCCGCCCCGCGGGGGGGGGGGGGGGGGGGGGGGGGGGGGGGGGGGGGGGGGGGGGGGGCAATAATTTCGGGACTACATAGCGAGGATGTGATGAGCATCCGGATAACTCGATTAGACTCTATTGAGATTTTCAGCGATATATTTACTTTGGTTAAGGACGTAGGATATGGGGTGTTAGACCTACAATAGAGTTGGGCAGGACACATAGCTAGCCCTGCAACCTGAAGGATCCGTAGTCTTCCCACCTTGGATAAGCCACGCCGAGATTCATTCTCATTCTAGCCAGCCCATCGTATTCGCACAACAAGTGCCCCATCGTTTCTGTTTCATCATAGCAGGCCCTGTAAATTGCAATGTCACTTAATGCCATTCTAAACAGAGTCACCCTCGTTCCATAGTGACTCATAAAAACCGCCACAACGTATCTTAACTGTTTCCTGCTTAAGCCTAAAATGGTCTTGTAGAAACTAGTCCTTAATTTGCCCATAAATAGCTTTGAATGTCTGAGCCCCCTTGTTGCCCTCCACTCGGCTTGAGCCAGCTTCTTAGCCCGGTCCTTTAGCGTCCCCGCAATAACACAAGAGGTTAGAGGCACGCTCGGCTCTGGCCCTATCATACCAAGTTCAGACCCCTTCCTAACAAGCTCAACCGCCCGCTCATTTCCATGCTTACCTGATTGACCCTATCCATACAATATTTACAGAGTTTTGGCTTCTCAGCTCATTCAGACCCTTAATACAATCCAATATTAGTGTTGAGTTTACAGCATCAGCCTCTAAGGCTTTAATCACTGCCTGGCTATCACTGGAGATCTGGATTACCTTACCTTTAACATCTTGACTCAGTAGTTCATGAATACAGGAAATGATGTGAAACGCTTCCGCTTGGAATACTGTGGCATATCGTCCCAAATGGTCGCTACTACTACGTTCTTTAGCGTACACTCCCTTTCCCGAACCAGACTGCATTTTCGAATCATCAGTATACCATGTAAGGCTGTTGTCATTCAGCGAAGGTAGCCCCTACTTCCATTTATCCCTGGTTCTAAAGTTCCTTTTAAATTTAGGAACAGATATCTTATCACAATTCAAGCTGAATCTGAATGAGATTGTCACCAACCATCACGTCAATATGTGTAGATGTTATCGTAAACAAATTCCCTTGCCCTGTAAGATAAAGCCTTGAGTTTCATCTATGCAGGACCCTCTTGTCTCTATTGCTATATGTAGAGGTAACAGTCCCAAAAGTTTGTCAAGGTCAGCCGTTGGGGTCGTTCTAATGCCCCTGTTATAGCTAGTCCGGCAGTACGCTGCAGGGTTGCTAGGGCCCTATATTTAGGCCACCATATCAAGCTTCCATATGTCAGAATTGGTATGACCATTAGATCATATATCCACTTGAGCACCTTGGGTTTAAGTCCCCAGGCCGACACATGCGATAGAGTTTGCTCTGGTTCTCCGCAGTCACATTGTGGTGTCTCCGCAGTCATATTAATTAAGTCAAATTAATAAAGTCATAAAAATCCTATTTGTAAAGGCGGTGATTCGATTTTCCGTGGACTTGAAATTGTGATTCATGCCATATGCAATGATGGTGATGAAAGAATACTAGTTACTGTTTTATAATATCTAACAATCCTAACTAGAAATCACTAGCTGATTGAAATTCGATCACAAATCCTTGGATTTGGGTACTATAGGCCTAATTAAAGCTATATACAAAATTTAAATAGTTTGTACATTGTTATACTCGTCAATTATGTCATGACTATGTTTTGACACAATCTTACAGTAAAATATATTCATGTGTGTGTAAATCACTTGGTAATCGTGTGCGTGAGGCTTTATTTTAATAATTTATTTATAAGTATTTAATTTGTTACTTTAATTATGAATTTGTTAATCCTTCCTTAGTTTGTTACTTTTTACTGTTCTTTTCAAATACTCTTTTCTTTTTGTTTATGTTATCTAGTGTAGTCCCCCTTTGGCCTTATTTATGTTATACTTTGTATAACTTGTTGTAATGTACTTGTAACGCTGTAGGATTACTAAAAAAGCAATAAACAAATAAACAAATTTAATGTTTTCATGGTACCGAAAGTTTTCGCTTCACGTATTATTATAAAGATAACTTCTAGACTATATTTAGAACTAGGAATGGATATTGCAATAATCCAGCGTATTCGATGATTAAATGATTTTTTTTTTAATTTGATGAATTATGGAAATCAATCTAGCCAGTTTTACCAGACTGTATTTTTCTTTAGGCTTCTAAATTATTACATAAAAAGTTTCCACGCTAATCGAGTTGCGTGGGTGCGGCCTGCCTTCTGGTAGATATTGCTCTTTATTTATAACAGGCGTTCTTTATGTTATTTACCATTATTTTACTATGAGGGGTAGATTTATGTTTTTGAACAATTAGGTACTAAATATTAAGATCGTTATTCTATGTGTAAGAAGATATGTCTTAGAATAATATAAGTTAAAAATTGTACGATCACGGTAAAATGATATCACCATTTTTGTAATGGTGATATCATATTATCATATATATACTTACTAGCGGATCTGCCAGACGCTTTCCTGCCCAAATATTGGGTTACTTACTATTTACTACATTCTATTATCCTATAATATTGTCCCCGTTCCCGTTCCATGATGGTATACTATTTTGGCGTTAATGGCTTAAATATATGTTGTCGCGTGCTTTTTTGTAGAACTATTTAAGATAAACATTTCCTACATACACTATATACGTGTAACTCTAACTGTTTTTGCAGCGCACGCTAGAATAGCTCGCAGACGGCAGAATTTTCTCATACTTACTCGACATTTGTCTTTATATTTTGGACTATTTACACAATATCCTTATAATTAATAGCCTATGTGTCATTCTGATGTATAACCTATATTATTGTAAAGTTTTATTAAAATTCATTTAGTAGTTCTACCGTGAAAGTGCGTCAAATATATGTCTAGATATCATTTGTACAAACTTTCGCGTTTATAATAAAAGAAGGATTTAGGATTCAAAATTCTATTCACACCTCCTCTATGTGAGACATTATGAATTATAATCATATACAGATATTCCTTGTCAGAATTATCCTTTGTATTTAGGATATTCTGTGTAGAAAAGTTTTTAATTTACTACTGTCGTTAAGTTAGCAATGAGGGGTTCAGGCAACCGCGAACTCTTACTTACCGAACCGGACGCGACAACAAGGCATTCCCGCCAATTCACGCCGATTTTATGTGAAAAAGTGTTTATATAGTCTTTACCACGGCATTTAAGTTTTGACAACTATTTTCATATATATAAATCAATGGGCTCGATGAGGTCGGTAAGCTTTTCGAGGGGCTAGTCGCCGCCCGGCTGAAGAGCCGCTTGCGGGAGGTGGGGCCGTTTAAATTTCCACTTTTAATATGAGTAAGATATATTTTCATGTAGGTGAAATTAGATTGTTTAATTTTCTTTTTTTAACTTTACAGCTCATTCGAGAACAGTTAATGCAATTGTAATGTGAACAGCTACTGTGTTTAAAATATAACTGCTTATTTCTTTGGCATAAGATTAGTATATATAAAAATACTTTATATTAAAATTTAAATCTAAATGAATTTTATCAATACAATATAAATATATCCCCCATGGATTCACTCTGGTAAACGAGCAGGTGGTATTCACGTAAGTCACTACCGACGCTAATGGACAACTGCAACACCAGATGGATCGTAGATGCGTTTCCGACCTTTGAGAAATGAGTTCCAATTGAGGAAAAACCAAAAAAAATTCAAATCGGTCCAGACGTATTTGTTTTTCTGACGTACCCTGATGTATATATTGACTGACTGGCCCGTTGGTGCAGTAGGCAGTACTCCTTAGATATGTTTAGACATTCTTATTTATTATCGGTAATCTTTTAATTTAATATTAATAAGGGGCCGAATGACAGATGGTTGACCATTTTACACTGGTTTTCAAATATCCGACCTTCAACGTGTTTCGGAAGAAACGGTACCGATTCATGTCACTGTGTGACAATTAAATAATAAATAAATATATACAGGACTATCTGACACACGGTCGTCTGTTCCTAAGATAGACAACTTAATGCCTGTACTATACGTAACTGATGCCTATTATACACAATTTTTTTGTAGAAATATATACCTATAGTCGCGATCTTGGTAATATTTGGGGGGTAGTTTATCAGCTTATAAATATGATTGATTAATAACGTTTAGGGAGTTGTTATAAGATCTCGAGTCTAATAGTTAATAGAGGATAATAAGTTGAAGTTGTGTCAGTGTAACTGTTATTATGCCGAAGTGTTGTTTTGTAAAGTGTTGAAGATATGTGTAAAAGTGTCAGTGTATTTGTGTGGTGGTTAAAATGCTTGTACTGTAAACGTTGTAATTGTGTATCCGTCTGAATTGTAACGGTGCCAGAGCGGTACGCGGCGCGGCGGATGTCGGCAACCTGTGCACCTACCCCAATGATGAGGCAGGCAATCGCCAATTCCCGCAGGGTAAACCAGACATGTCATTCCAGAACGCGCTGGAACGCTATATCACCTATGCCCGCTAGCATCAGATGATCCCAGTGCTGCTAACACCAACAACCCGCGTGAAAGATGCACAAGGCAAAGACGGCACCCCTGCCGTTCACAGTCACTTCACTGTCGCTACCGATTAGTAGTGCCGGCCCGAAATAAATTTTAGGATAAAGGCAATATTTTCAAGTTTAGGTTCGTTAATGGAATGAAATTATATATATATTCGCTTACCCCTACATTGAAATACTGTAGTCCCCCCTATGATACGGTGGTTTTATAGAACTCCGCATTATAGGAAAACCCGTTGTAGGATTATTCTCGTAGAACGTGCCTGTAAGACGGTTGTGTTAAAGGGGGGACTACAGTACAGTTAATTCCCTACGCGTTAAAACAAGTTTTACTGTACCTATCTGGGTACATTTAAGGAAATTTTGGGGACTGGAGTCTTTTATTTTTTATCTTCGTTATTCTACTTATTTTTCTATCTTGGTAAGTTAATTTTTTGTTTCAAAATTATTTTCAAATAGCAATAAAGTGAACACAAAATTTGGATTAACTAAAAAACCACAAATTAGTTTCAGACATTGGTGTTTTGTTGGGTAAATGAATTTTAGCAGTTGAAAGGGTATTAGAATTATAAAAATGAATCTTAAATTTATCTGTCGCAATTACCTTAATCAGCCATTCGATCGAATGCGCACCCAGCCTCTTTAATCAATTCTTTACCTATCTTTCCCATGTCCTGTACCTAATATTATTTCCGCTACCGTTCCCGTTCCTGATGTTTTGACTGTTTTTTTTTATTTCCTGTATATGTCTCTTGATTCTAAGCTACCTACCCGCCAACTATCAGCCAAACAGGTTCATCAGTTCATGAATTATAAGTAGCGTAACTAAGACGACTTTTGAAGCTAACTCCCCCCACCCAGGTCCTTGTCACATCATATTGCAAAAACCCCTCCCCATCCATTGGTGTGACATCACATATTTTTTTTTGCCATTGTGTAAAAATCTTTTGACCTTTCCTGCCTATTGACACAAAATGTCACATTTTGGTATTACCCCTCCCCTTCTTTGACGCCAATAGCTCAACGGTTTAAGGTATGGACTGAATTCCGCGAAGTACCCGGTTCAAACCCCACTGCCG
Source organism: Charaxes varanes (assembly GCA_024363005.1). Taxonomy (NCBI): domain Eukaryota; kingdom Metazoa; phylum Arthropoda; class Insecta; order Lepidoptera; family Nymphalidae; genus Charaxes; species Charaxes varanes. The sequence goes on from JANCMC010033613.1 coordinate 59,252,853, forward strand.
TTGGGGTATTGTCGCACCCACTCAACTCTCTTATCTTCTATATGCATTAATACCCCGTTAAAATTACCCAGAAAATCTAAATTTAAATTATTCTCGACATGCTTTGCTAAATCAAACCTTGGCTTAAATTCTCGTGTGTAATGTAATGTACTCTGTGTTAATGACCTAATAAATAAAAATAAAAAAACAGACGCCTGTTATACAAATTTTTTTTTCGAAATATATAAGTACATACATATGAATAATACACCCAGACTCGAGGCGAGAATCGAACCCACGACCCACGGAGCGGAAGGGTCACTGCTTACTGCGCCAACGGGCCAGTCAATTTATGTAGGACTCTTTAAAAAACATACCTCATGACCAGCTTTTATTAAATTTGTGACGTAACCTTCCCCCAGGATTGAGTGACTCCTCACAGGTATAGGGAACACCAAAAGAATTTTATAACCATCACAGATCTTTAGAAGAATTAATAAAATCAGATAAAACATGGTCTATCTCCGTTGACGTTCCGATATACACTGATTGTGAGCAAAATGTTTTGCATTATGCTGTATTCATACAGATCGACGGTTAAGGTGCTTCTACATAGAAAAAATTATAAATACATAGAATGGCACGATGGGCATGCCACCTTACGGGGTCATCCACAAATCGTCACACGTCAAAGGTATCACCAAATTGTGACATTGTGTGACAACGGGGCTCAAAAGTTGTGTGTCAAAAATGAAATTTTGATGTCTCTACAGAGAAAAATTAAAAAAACAGCTGTTTTCTTGATAATGTAACGTCACACCAAGGGAGCGGGGGTTCACCTTACAAACACAAATTTTATTTATTTGTTTTAATCCTGTCTGTAAATACCTTAATACATCTTATCTTTTACAATATGCTTTATATATATATTATAGCTTATCACTGCAAAGTTTCTTGGTCTCCTGCCCTAATCTTGCTATCTGGTGACTAGTTTAGCTGACGTTATTATGCAGATGTTGTAAAAGACGAGTTAGATACCTCAAGTCGATGGGTAAGACTGTATTACTGTATTCTTTGTGATGTATGTCTGTAGGTGTGTAGGTATGTATTTTCTCATTGAAACTGGTCAAATTTTATATTTTATAGTTCATCTATTCTTAGCTCAGTCATATTTTAGATCTGCTCAGTTATATTTAGCTCTGCTTAGTTACATTTTAGCTCTGCTCAGTTATATTTTATTGTTGAATATTGTCACGTCAAGTGATGGTACTGTTGCCTCGTTTCGTACGATTTGTAAGAGTTTCCGGTGGCCTAAGCCCCTCTTTAAAGTCCGGCAACGCATCTGCAGCCTTTTGGTTGTGCAATTTAAGGGCAGCGGCAAACCAAAACGATTACTTAGGTGAACAACCTGCTCGTTTATAATATTAAAAAAAGTCGTAGAAATAAGGTAGTTTTAACTGTTTATAGGTTTATTAGGTCAGTAACCCGGGCTATCTGTTATGTATCTTTACTATTTAGAACAATTTATTTTATAACGCACAATTCAAGTTAATGATAATTTCAGTTAATGTATTTAATATCATTGAAAGAGCCTTAAGTGCTATACCTATCTGTAAATCTAAACAAATAATCAGAAATGTATGTCTATAATGTTTTACATAATAAAATTCTTTAAGAACGCATAAGCCGTCTATACGGTTAAAGCACCATCTATTATCAACTAATAGAAGCTTTATATTGAAACTAGCGCCACCTAGTATAGACCACTGTATTAAAAATACTTTACAGTCTTCATCATAGATGTCGCTGGTGAGGACTTCTTTTTAAACGTGTTTTATTCGAGCTATGTTTTTAAATGAAAAATATTAAAATGAAAAGATATAGATGTGTGCATTAATTTGAAAATAAAAATAGATGATTGAGGTAAGTTAAAATTGATCTTCATTAAGAAAACTTTTTCATATTTCCATACTTATGACAATTTTTTTCACGCCGGAGCTAGACATAGATTCATTTGAATGATCATGTAGCGTGGCCGGGGACTTTATGTAACTTCACAAAGTTTTGCAGAACTTTGTAGACTTCAAGGACAAAAGTGTACAAACAGTTTGAACTATGTTTGGCTCCGTTATCACAGGTTTAAAATTTACTAATTTGCACCCTTTTTTGAAGATTTTCCCACCCGGAACTCTAAATTCGAAACTGGAACCTTTATTTGAGGTTGATTCCGTCCTGTTAAGCCAGGATGTCTTAAAGATATTATTATCAATGAAAAATAAAACATATAAGGATTTTTTGCAAACTTAGTTGAGTCAACGAGTGAATCAACATTTACCGTTAAAATACAAAACGAATAATTAAGGAAAACTTTATGTTATTACCCGTCGCTACATTGTGGTGTTTATTTCCTGCTTTAAATTATTTTCTAATTTCACTCAACTGGAAATCAAAGACACAGTCAAAATCAAATCAGTCCGGCAAAATGTTAAGAAGAATAAAGACCTCAAAAAAGGAAAGTTAAGTGATACCTTGCAATGAGTTGTGTTAAATTAACCTTCACGAAGCGAAATGTTAAGGAAAACGCGAAGTAAATCCCCGATGCATTCGGTAATATATTCGCTAACCTAGTTAGCCTATGCTTGGTACCTGAACAATATTTTAACCGACTGTAAAAAGAAGCATTCCGAAGCGAACATTCTTATTATTAATGATGTTATTTTAAAAATATAAATCTAATTCCTGTATAATTTTTTTTTTCTATCCAATATACGTTTAGTCGACCAAGAAATTGGTTTGCCCCGCTAAAGTCGAATGTCGTTTGCACGTCAATTAGTTAAAAGGCTAATTTTTGCTAGTCATGCATTACGTTAATTTCTAACAATAACCCTTAGCAAAATTCTCTTTAACTAGGATCTTTGCGGGAAAGAAATGGATTCAGGTGGGTCAGGAAAGGAAGGTGTGGTTAGAAAAGTGGGAGACCATAATTAATACTAAAAGTATAGTCCATTGTTATTTACCGTCATTAGCCATCAGCTAACCAACTGCTCGATTCAATGCTAATACCATTAGTAGATAGATTTTAGGGGAGCTGGGGCACTTTTTGGAGAAGCCAATCAGAAGCCAGCATTTAGTCACGTGACCTGTGATGTCATCACGGCGGGAGATTGGAATTTGAATTTGTACACCTACACTACATTAATAATCCGTTTTCCCGCCATTTTTTACCCCTAACCTACCTTCAAGCTATGTGAGTTGCAGCGTCAAATTACTCGAAAAAATTCCTAATTATCATTTTAATGTTAACTTTATGACTTTTTGTTTATATAATTTTTATCTAATTGCGTTCGGTTTATTTTGTTTTTGTTAACGTAATTTGTTGGGTAAAAATTTGTGATGTAATGTGGTTGATATAAAATAGTTATGTATTTTTCTTTTTTTCATTTTCTCGGCCGTAAGAGGCTCAACATTTGGCAATCGAAATAAATTTCAATTAGCAGTAGGACTTTAAACATTAAAAACAAAATTTATAAATCCCCCAATATTCCACACAACGAACATATCGTTGAATTCTGTAAATTTATCCCCTACGCTAGAACCCCCCTCCCTCACTCTTCAAATATACAAATCAAACCTTTTTATTTCATACCCCACTCGAATAAATTCGCTTTCTATCGTGTTTTTAAGGTATGCACAGCCGAAAAGAAGTGGGCGGGCTCACTTAATTAGAACATACCACTATCAGATGGCTCGGGCATTCGAGGTGGGAATCGAACCCACGACCCCTGGAGCAGAAGGTAGCGTCACTGCGCCAACGTGCCAGCCAGCTTATACATGTATATATTTACTGAGGAGGCCTAATCAGTGGGCGACATTTAACTCGATCGGTAGATTAAGTAGCTCTTGCTGCGACCGTGTGATAGATGGGTGACCCATTGTAGCATCTCTGATATCTGATATCCGACCTCCTCCGTGTTGCGGAATGCACTTAAAACAGTTGATCCCGATTAATGTACTCACGTGGCGAAACACGACGCAAGCGTCATTTCACGCCGGTTTTCTGTGAGAACCGTGGTATCACTCCGGTCGAGCCGGCCCATTCATGCTAATGCAAGGCTCTCCCACGGTAACTGACTAACTGCGGTAGATGTGTAACTACTGAACACTCAATCCAACAGTTACACACCTATCGGGCGATGGGGTCGTCACATCCCTATGTTCACCGGAGATAGTGTAGCTTCCACTAGAATTTATCAAATCGATCGAGTAATTTCAATAAATATAGAGGGAACTTGAGGAGGCCACTTGTTTCCCGAACAGATTTGATTTTTTGACCCGCGACAAAGGTTTCTAATGCAATTTATATAATAAAGAAAGACAGTTCTAATCATATACTAAGTCAATTTAAAAGTTCAGAAAGTAGCAGCTTCCACGTCAATTTCGCGGCGAGCGTCACGAACGATTAATATACAGGGTGTATTTGACATCGTACCGGATTCGCATCCCATGGGTTCAGTACATGATTCTAGACCTTGTTAAATTATATCAAATTAAGTTATGCTATATAGATAAAGCATTAATATGGCATGCTTTCATCGGTTTTAATCATTAGAATTAAAAAGTTCTAAATATTACATCACTGATTCCAGAAGTCGCTCACGTCAGAGAATGTACTGTTGTTTTTAAGTGTATACAACTCTGAACGAATTTATCAAATTACACCTTTTTGCTTTGCAGCAGAATTGGGCCAGCATTTCTGGGTCCAAGCATGGTTGTCATATTTTTTTGGCCTTTTCCAAAAATACAACGTCGATTACCTCTATGATGTAAGTTACGTATAATATGTAAAAAATATAACCTTTTTTATATATTATAAGGGACAAACGATCAGGTGGTTCACTTAAGTGACTAGCGAAGACCATAGATACCTACACCACCAGAAGGCTTGCAGATGCATTAAAGAGTGGTTTGGGCTACCCCCCCCAGTTAATCTCCCAAATAAAAGAACAAATAAAACAGGAATTAGAACAGGCAACTGAACATAACGTACCTTTATTTTAAAAAAGCTATCCAATGATACAGCACACAATGTGATTGGATTAATAAAAAATTCAACTCCGCTTGACATGTAGAGAGCCACCCTCAAAATGTAAAACTATTATTATTTTAAGTTGCCAAAAAGTAAATCTATACGCAGTTCATATCTACCAAATTTCGTGTAAATTAATTAATATTTGTAAGGCTTCGTGAAATGCTGAAAACAACATATTTTTTTAAGTTAATTTAAGTTAAACTTGGTAAGTTTCTTTAAGCTATGTCTGCCTCCGGTATCATAGTACAAGTGGCAAATGAGTAGGCGGTTCGCCTACGTTACTACCGACGCTCTTGGGCATGTGCACCATCAGGAGGCTCGCAGATGCGTTGCCATTCTTTAAGGAGTTTGGGCCATCGGGAACTCGCACAAAGCGAACGAAACGCAACAACAATACAAACACTTGACGTGACAACTGTTCCGCCACGTCACACCGATCATATGTCTGACTGGTTAATACGTAGACCATTCAAAGAGCTAGGAAGACCCTATCAAAATATACGTCGTCAATAATAACCCATAGAGATCTTCACTTAATGATTCGACGACCAAGAAGCAACTTGTCTGGCGGAATTGGATAAAGAAATCCAGCCACAAATTAAATGAGAAAAAGCCTAGGCAAAGAGAGAGAGAGAGGCATACGTAAAAGTTGATTCCAGATTTCTACAAAATTTACTAAATACTGTCTAACTTTTAATGTCTTTGAGAAAGTTATCATGGTATATAATCGACTTATTTTTTTAGTACAAGGAAGAATTTAAGTAGAGTTTGTATCGGAAGTGTAACAGTTCAATGATGTCATTGATTTAACCGAGGACCTGGTTATAACCACTGATACAATGTAAATTACATTAACTGTAATTACAGCTCACCACACTAGTGTATACACGTTTCATACGCACACTGAGCGCAATGGTGCTTAGATAGTTGTTACCACGTCGACGGTCGTAACACAACTGACCGCGTCAATGCCTGTCTCCGTATTTATATTCTTATGAGCAACTACCCTCTTTTATTTAAACACTACCAACCTCAAGTTGTCCACTGTACCATCACTCTATTGAGTCTCCAATAAGACGAATGAGTCACTAGCGAGACGGATTCAGGATTTTAGGCATTACGAATTTGAAATGCCCTTTGACCATTAGAGTATAGAATCTTTAAAACATAAGTATATTTATGGAAGTTGAGAACAATCGGCTCACACTCAACCATCTACAATCGAATATCAAAATCAATCGTCAAACACAATCGATGCGCTGTTCACACCCCTTTGAAAAGCGTCCGATATCAATATAGCGGACTTGTTAACAACATGTAAGACATCCAAGTTTTGCTTGCATCTTGCCTTGACGCCATATTGCGAAGTTTGACAACTTTCCAACTTCCAACTGATAAAGCGGTGAGATTAAATGGCCGCGGTGTTGCCATTGGCGGGAATTATCCTTGGATTTTATGTTAAATCTTATTTAAAAAAAATATGATGAGAACTTTGGTTTAAAAAATAATAATTTTTCTTCACTTTCGTGAAATTTAAACAAAATAGAATTAAGGACCTGAATAATTCGAATTTATTCTGATGAGATATATATAGTTTTTTAATTTCAATATCAAAAATTTATTTACTAACTAGCTGTAACCCACGACTTCTCCCACGTAAATTCAGTGATTTTGTTAAATTTTGAGTTTTTAATTTTTTGTGCTCAACCCTATATTTTAAGATAAAAGAAAAGTAGCCTATGTTATTTCTGGTAATATAAGCTATCTAACTGTGAAACTCCCATCCAAATCGATCCAGCCGATACGAAGATAACCCGGAACAAACAGATAGACAAAAATATTTTACATACGTTTTTGCGGTATTGTTTATGCAATTACTAAAAACAATTATTTCGACAAATAGAACCATCAATTTTCTGCCTATGTACCTGTAGATGTATACACATCTTTTTAAAAATACAGAACTTTCTTTTATTACAAACAATGGTAACCCATGCAAACATGTTTTTACCGATTTCAGATAATATAGAAGTATTTGTTAAACTCTAAATAGTGCTAAGAACTTATGACTATAGTAAAATAAGAATACAGGCAACTAATATCCGAAGGCCGAATGTCGGACTCATGACCTTGGCCCACAGATTTTAAGAAAGTATGCTTACTTCGAACTAGACAGGAAGACTGCATCATAAAGGCTATATAGAAACAAAAAGTTGCTATATTAATAGAGACTGCTAACATTTTCTGTAGGACTCATTTTAGCATGCTCTGAATGTCGCAAAGAGACGTGAGATGTCAAAGTTCACTGCAGATTTTTAAATAAATATTTTAAGGGGTATAAATACTTCAGGCACACATGTTTTGTTTTAATCGTCATTGTGTACTCCACAGGGTAAAGGCCCGTGCCATTGTTATCTTCTTCTCGTTTTTTTTTTATTGTTATCTTCGATTTTATTTATTCTTCTATGGTCCCAATCGGCACACATGTTAAGGGGTTACCAAGAAGATCTTAAGAAACCCTGCTATCGATAAGCAACTTACATTATTAAATGATATAAGAACGTTATCAGTGCCTGCCCAAGACGTTCGGATTTGCCGATAGAATATCTGCACGAGACGCCCCTGTAAAATCTATTTAATAGCACAATATCTATTTAAAAAACTAGATAGGAATAACCTATTGACAATAATTTTAACAGGTGACCTAGCACGAACATTTTCGATAGTTTTACTTACCTTTACGTTGGAAACGAAACGTCAAATGAAGGTTCGTGCTTCCGTTTTACACGATTTGCACGAGGATTCCATACATGCGAGTTCTGGTTTCATTCGTACTAACAATATTTAGCAACTAGGTTGTGAAAAATGATAGCAGTAATGTTTTTTTTGACGTTCGGTTTCAAAAGTGAAAGTAAGTAAAACTATCGAGAATGTTCGTGCAAGGCTTTCGGACTGCCAAAAACAGATTTTCATTCGGTCGGTTATATTTTAAATTTCTAAATCGATTTTAAGAATTCCTTACTAAATGCAACTGGCGGGAACGATCTCATTCCAATTTTAAAATAAAAATTCTTTAAGGACAGAAAGAGATGAAGTTCAGGGTAATCTCTACTTTGAGATAAGTGTACTAACAAGCCACTTAGCAACATTAACATGTAAATGACGCTTTAGACTGAATTAAGATCCTTATTACCCATACTTAAGAAATAAAGCTTTAGCGGCGTATTACTAATAAGAAACAAAGCTTTAGCGGCGTAAAGGATGAATCTTTATGGATCTACGAATCTAAAGATGTTTGAATACTGAAATTGACTTTTTTAACAACACCTAGTTTAATTAGAGGTAGCGCCATACTTGTAGCCGAATTGGGCCGGCGCGTCCGGGTACCAGTACCTCTTTCTCACATGAACCCCCAAGATGGGGGTCGACTCAGGGAGGCTTCCAGTCTCCCTGCGCTCGACGAGGTCCTCATTAGAAGGTCTCTCTCCGGGTGAGACCCTCTGTCCCCCCCGCCCTACCGCCCGGTGAAGCTGTTGAGACTGATAGGGCCAACAGCATAAACCATACCTAACACAACGGAGATGACCCTCCTTATTAGAATCTCCATACTTCAAGGTCAGCGTATGAGGACGCCAATGAAAAACAGTTTTTTACTAATATTGAAACAACGTGACGAGCTTCTTTGATTCGCTTAGGCCTGTTGACGCAGTTGGCAGTGAACCTACATTTCGCTACAGGATCGTGGGATCGATTTCCGCCTCGAGTCTGGGTCTATTATCTAAATGGGTATGTATTTATATATTTGTTCTTCTTCTGCCCAGCGTTCTCCAGGTCTAGTACCAGAGTTTATTTAGATTTCAGAGGATGCCTTATATGATTTATTTACCTTTTAATATAAAAATAATAGTGTTATATGTTGTTTTTATTTCCTTTTTTTATGCTGAGAATTTTGTTTAAACACGAAAAAACACCCGAAAAATTCATATCCATCCGTGGAATGGCGTCACCCGTGCATACAATTTTCCATATAACTTATTAATTAATGCGGCGATATCGTCTAAATGGCTCTAGCTTATTTATTAGGACATAAACTACTCATTAGGATTTTTTGTTAACTTTAGTCATCTTTTTTCTTAGTTATATATGAAGGTAAACTTTTGTCACGAAAAATCTGTCATGACCGAAGGTATATTGTAGCGCCCACTGAAAAATAACAAGGTCATACCTGATTTGGATAAGCAGGGGAGGGCACACTGGCAGTAAAGGTGAGTGTTAGTGATCACTATAAAGAGCGCGCTCTTAAACCTACACCTGGGTCACAAGCCCCGGGCACTGCTATGGTTCCTTCCTCTGCAACTCAATAGACCCGGCACTAGCATGGTGAATCCATGGAGTGCTAAGAAATTCGTCTCTCTCTCTCTCTCTGTTTCCATAAAAAAACGCTAGTATAGTTCCATAGTTGCTACAGGTGTTTTTCTTATGGGTCTACGGGTTTCAACTTAGCTGAAAACTCAAGTTAACCTTCTCGGCTAGTTTTCTCGTGAGTACGTCCAGGTGTTCGTCGAGGCTGTCCTTTTGCTCAACCTCGAAGCTCTGCACCACGTTGTGATGGGGACAGAGCTTGTGTACCAGCTGAACGGGTCCATTTATAATGCATATTTTATCAAAATAATATAATTCGCACGGCCGCCTCCATATATGGTAGATATTCCTCGTAGGCGATGACTTAAATAACACTATTGCGCCTCGCTACTCAAAATGTTCTTCATAAGGCCCCAGTGGCTTTGCCGTCTAAGCATTCCGGTGCCGTCCTTTGGGAAAGCTTACAACTGACCGCAGCCCTGCACTGTCCATTCCACATCACAAACCAAAAGTATCCTTATTGGCCCTCTCGGTATTGGTAGGCTATATTTCCCCTAAATATTTTGGGTCCACAAAAACAAATTTAATAACCGTGTTAGGATTTGCCATAAAACAAATATTAACTATTCAATGAATAGGACCCCGCAAGCCTCCCTCGACCCCACGGCTCCGCTCGAGCAGTTGAAGTACGCGTTCCTGTCCCAGTCGCGAGGACCCTCCACCCCACAGCATTGCAGCTGGGAACCAGATAATAATTTAGAAACATATATATATATGTATATAGGACCATATGACACACTGACGTCTGTTCCTAAGGTAGACAACTTAATGCCTGTGTTATAGGTAACAGCCTCAGAAATACAGACGCTGGTAATTGATTTCAGAGGAATTGTGCGAGGTAAGATGTTGCTTGAGAATCGCACGGTTGTGGATTTCAGGACAGCAAATTAGTGAGGGTGAAATTTCAAATTCTGGCGTGATGTCTTGTGGGGGAATACAGCAGCCGGTATTAGTCCGAACAACTCTTCGGAACACTCTTCATGGTACATAAGTCGTGCAGAAAGGCATTTCCCAGAGACAAAAAAAAAAAGAAAATAATGATAAGCATAAGTTCGGTTTGTGAGACTTCCCGGTGGCCTAAACTCGTCATTAAGGGCCGGCAGCGCATCTGCTGGCACGAAAGAGATAAATTGACCTTTGGTCTCTTTCTTTTTCTTTGGAGAACGAAAGATGGGGAATGTATTACGAATGGGGAAAATATTACGTAACATTTTAAATCGTCGATACCCCGACTGGGGAAATGACAGCTATTCCCCGCGCAATGTGCGAGCGAGTTTTTACCAATTTGAGGTTCAGATTCGAGGAATGGTCTCATCATAAAATTCTCGCCATCAGGAAGATGCAGCGGTTGCTGGACCTTCTCCCGGAGGCGCTCGATAAATGGAGGATGGCCGTCAGCGTAGGGAAGACGCCCGCTCTTATATCGGGCCGCTATAGACCCATACGTCGGGTCCCGCTGCGCGTGCAGGATGTGGAATGGCAGCTCTCAGTCTGCTATCTTTAAATTTAATAGGTGAAATTAGTTTAATTAATAGTTTAATAAGATGATCATGATTATCTATGATTCGGTACCAAGCGAACTGAACGAATCCAAGTATCACTCAGGACTTGGTGAAACTTTACTTAGTAAAAGTTTAACCACTCCAACGGTTATATTTCGGGACAGTGTGCAGTTAACTACGGTATTGCAAAGAATTCTATCCAGCAATTTTCCTATTGGAATGTAATACAAACATTGGTTGCTGCTCAGTATTTTAATTTAAGTTTTATAACAAATTATGGATGAGATTGGCCCAGGAAAGAGGAAGGTGGATCACAGGTGGAAAGGGGAGGCCATACCCAGCAGTGGGACACAATAGGCTAAAAAAAACAAATAGTAATTTAATTACTTTACAATTTACACTGTACCTTTAAGGATCCGATATTTATCACAATCATTTTTGTATTGTCCATTTAATACTGTATTACATGTAATAGAATTTCAAGTCTTTTGTAATATTTTTGTAAGTTTTATTTATATTTTAATATCTATCTGCTAAAGTATAGAAATGTTTTTAGGGACCGAAATATATTTTACTATATACGAGCATGTTACAAGGTGCAGCACGGAAACGATTTTTTCTTAAAACAGTGCTAAACCCACAACCATTGGAGATCTTGTCACATCTTGAGAGTGGCTTCCGTTCTTGTCAATACACTGGGACGCTACAAGTGACATTAATCAGGTCCCACTGTTTTACGTGCCTTCCGAAACACTTAGGAGGTCGGATATCAAATATAAACCAGTGTTAGAATGGGTCTATCTATCACTAGGTGCTATGAGCTATTTAACCTAGCGATCGACTCAAATGCCAACAACTGATTAGGCCACGACCTCCTCATTAAGAGATACTCATAAACGCTTCCGCATGAGATACATAACGCATATTGTATGTAACGTGACAAGTCATAAATATTGTCTATAAATATATCTTATATCGGCACTACATTGTGATTATCTATTGTAGTTGAAGATAAAAATTAGAATTGCAGCTAAAATTGTGCCAAAATAATAAAGCACCTAAGCGCTCTTTAATAAAGTCGACTGTACAATGTACACAATGGTGTACATAGGGTGACTTGTGAGACACTCAGAATACTTCAACAGAGTACTAAGTACTCGATTCTCGTTATAATTATGTAATAATAGTACAAGTACGTACTGATCGAGGAAAAAAACATTTAAGTTTTCAGTAGTGCAATTATATAATCATTTACCAAAGGATGTAAAGAATCCAAGTTCATTCAATATATTTAAAAATAAAATTCAACAACACATACTCAAAAATACAAATTTACTCCAATAATATTTCACTGTGGCAACGATCTTGCATTCTACTAAATATGTCAGTGGGTAGACTTCAAAATTATATACCTATGTCTGACTGTCGTACAAAATATTGTAAGTTATAATTTTGTTTTCCTCTGTAAGTGAATTTTGTAACAAATTCATTGAGAAAATAAATTCTTTAACCATAGCCACGTTCACCGATATTGGTGTACTGCTTTGTTTTTGAAGATACGGCTTTATTGAAATGATTTATTTTTCAAATCAAATGATGTTTTAATGAAGACTTTTACTAGCCCTTTTGGATCGTCAAATATTTTAAAATCTACCATTGATTCGGAAAAGTCGAGCTACGAGAATCAGCAAGAAAATCGTTAGTCTGTCTTTTAAAAATACTTCTTACAAAATGAGTTTATTACATTTGCATGGCACGGCAGGTTTATTCCACATTACAGGAAAACGCTTTGTAAGATTATTCTCGTATAACGCGCTTGTACGACCCAAATGGGCACCGTGTTATAGGGAGAATTTTATTAAATGTTTGACTAATTAATGACCCAATTAATATTAATTACTTAAGAAACTACAAATTATGACAGATTGAGGACAAAGTCAGTATGTCGAAACAGGATATGAAACTGCGTTTACTCAAAAACGTGTCCAACCACTTTAAGAACGGAGTTAAGAGGACAAATTATTTCGACATTTGAGCATTATTTCTTTTTTGGCGAGGAGCTAGCATAGCATAGCTAATCGGTGACCGGCATTCCAATAGTACGCCAGGTTACAAAATAACCTTTACCTAACCTTTACCTCCCCAACCAAGCTCAGTTGGGGAGGTAAAGTAACTTTTAACGTATGCCACCATAATATTCAAAAAATCAAATTTCAATTAACATCAACAAGATTCACAAAAATGCTTTTTCGGTGTAAAAAAATTTGTCTAGGTATTATGCAACCAGTTTGAAAATAATTAACCCCCCAATGATAATTGAAATCGCCATCAATTTTCGAAAGTCGGTTAAATTAATTTTCCATGTAAACAACATTCCACTGAATTGTTAATCAATTTACCTACAAGAGCTGTGTGGGGAAATGGAGTTAAAAAATTGACCTTTAAACACTCAAATACTTACGTGTCGTGCAATCTATATTCAATATATATAAATAGAATATAGATCTCTGAAATTCTCGCATTTTATCTACTACTAGTTGACACCCGCAACTTCGTCCGCGAAACTTTAGCGTGATGATATATAGCCTTCCTTCCTCAATAAATGGGCTATCTAGCACTGAAAGAATTTTTCAAATCGGACCAGTAGTTCCTGATATTAGCGCGTGAAAGCAAACAAACAAACTTTTCAGCTTTATATTTTAGTATAGATAATACACATGTATTATAGATATAAACCATCTCCTTGAATCGCTATTTTTATTGCTGTAAACCGAATTAAAATCAACCACGTAGTAATAAGTAAATAAATAAATAATAAATGAATACATAGGACTATATGACACACGGACGTCTGTTTCTAAGGTAGACAACTTAATGCCTGTGTTATAGATAACAGACACCTGTTATACACAAATATATAATTATTGGAAATATATAAATATATACATATGGATAATACACCCAGACTCGAGGTGGGAATCGAACCCACGACCCCCGGAGCAATACCTATTTATGTCACTGAATGAGGTTAGTCGTGAGATTGTGGAGATTCCGGAGATGGGGGCAAATGGCAGTCGGATATCCTAACTCGCCCCACAGCCACATCCTCTGAAATTTATGCGGACCCTGGTACTAGTTAGAAAAAACTACGGTGCTGTCTGGTGACAAATTCATGAATCTTTGAAAAAAACTAAAAAAATCCTTTTTTAATTTATTTACTAGCATAAAGCTGAGCTTTGTGAGGGCTCGCGCAGTTTTTCACCCATCTATCACCCGGTCGCAACCAGAGCAGCTTAACTTAGCGATCGTCTCAAATGCCGACCACTGATTAGACCACGACCTCCTCAAAACTCTTAATAAAGGGAGGGTTTTTTGGGACAATTAGAAAAACTCGAGCACGTGATATTAGGATAAGGTAAGTTAATTACAAGGAGATTAGTTTACATTTCAATAACCTGAAGAATTCAGCGTGAAATAATAAAATGTGAGCACAAAGTTCTTAAAAAAAACGTTTACTGCAAATGCCTCCCCTCTCTTAGACCCTTATTGCCTCTCCTGGCTTACTCGAATCCACGTCTTTGCCGCAGAGGCGTCCCAGTCATCTCGCCACTTCTTCCTCAGCCTACCTAGTCGTTGCCATTGGTCGGTGAGAGTCCATATAGTAACATTGAACCAACTTTGCGAGTCTAATCTTGGCACTTGCCCAGCCCATTCCACATTCAGCTTAGTTGACTACTTCCCCACATCCACTTTCTTTATTACCTTTTTTGTCAACAATGCCCCACGTTCTCCCTCCTTCATACACCATAGTTGTACAAGAAATAATCGAACAGAGTAAATGAATATAGGTGCTCTTGTATCAGGTGTTAATGGGTAGATTAAAAAAAAAACTAAGTGTCGTTCAGTCGTTTCTGTATAACTTTATGTTGCATGTCTATTAACTGGCATCCACGTTACGGTCTACCCACTGTATTACTGTATAGATAGTATTATCGTGGTCTACCGGACGGATTACTGTGCCTGCGCATTACGACGAGATCGATGTCGAAATTTTTTGATGTTTTTAACGCAGAAATGCTTGTAAACGCTTCCCAGATCAATTCTGAGCGTAAAAGACGTATTCGATTGATTTTATTTTTTCGGACGAATTTCGCGTTTGCGAGATCGATGTCGAAATTTTTTGATGTTTTTAACGGAGAAATGCTCGGAAACGCTTCCCAGATCGATTCTGAGCGTAAGTGCGGTATTCGATTGACGTTAATTTTTCGGAGGAACTTCGCGTTCGCGAGATTGGTTTTGCGCGGTCCATTTTTTTAAGTTTAGATGCGTTCCATGTTTTTAAGACAACGCAAATGCGTTGAATATGCTAATGCGAATATTCGTGTGTCGCGATACCTTCACTATCCTAGCGAAGCAGTTTTAGCAAATTCCGATAGCCTCTTGTCCATCTGTCATTTTACGAAAAAAATCTTTTAAACCCCGTCTTTTAATGTCAACTTATGGGTTTATTACTTGTTAAAATATAGGTTCCAAATTCGATTTATAAATTGGGAGGCATGTTTACGTTCACGGGAATTTCTAAAGTAATTAATCCGCTCCCTAATTGACGGAATAGCCCATGGACATCTGCAACATAAGAGGTGCCGATGCGTTGCCTGTCTTTAAGGAGCCTGTACACTCGCCTTTTAAAAGCATTTATATTGTAAGGGAAAACCTCAAGAGGAAGATTGTTCCACAGGCTAGATGGCCGTCACGTCAAGGATTCGATAATTGCCCTAGTATGATCAATCTTAATGTTAATTATTTTTAACATATATCGATATGAGAGCTTTTTTTTCATGGGTTTAGGCAGTGCCATAACCAATTCAGTTTATATTGTTTTGGAAGTCACAGGAATGGATCATAATCTATTCCTGGAAGGTCATAATGTCGGAGGTTGGTGATTTTGGTCTGAAATACACCTTATAATCTCTGCCTTATATATACATAAGGGCTTTAGCAAAACATTGCAGAGTTAGTTTTTTATTTGCAAATAATTCTAACCGTTTCTGTCAAACAAATAGTTACTTACTTTTAACAGGGAAAGACCTTCCCGGAATTTCAAGTACTTTACATTTATTGAAATATTCCGAAAAGAGTGTGGTATCAATAGTTGCTGACATAAGGATGACCCTGAGATCCGGATAGTTATGGACCATATCCCTCAACACAACCAGAAGGAAGTCGGAATTGACATCTCTTTCATGAATCTCGTCCACTGTTATATATTGATTATGCCCAATCATATGACAATCGATATTACTATCAATAACATAGTTATTATTGGTTGCTGTTGCATCATAGCTTGTTGCATTGGCATTGTCTGCATTTGCATTGGCACCCCCTGCATGGGTGCTGATGTCATCCTTAGTTGCTGGCCCCCTTGTCTTGATCCTTGCAGACAATTCCCTGCCCAGTGTCCAAAACCAAAACAATTTCTGCACTGGTTTGGTTGCACATATTGGTTTCTTTGACCTTGTCTGAAATCGTTTCCTCCCCATCTGGCAGCCAGTTGTATTGGTGCAGGTTGCTCGAATTCGAACATGTGCATTTCCTACATGGAATGGATCTGCATATCGCACGCTGCAACCAAAGTAATAACAGCTTACTTTGTAGTTTTACTACGGATTTTTTAAATTAATAAGGTGTATGTACACCTGGGTTGGAAGTCCCAGGCAATGCTATGGTTCCTTCCTCTGCAATACGATAGACCCGCTTACAGTGAGTCCATGGAATGCTAGCAATTTTATTTCTCTTTAGTCACCTATTATATTTGACTAGCTGTTCCTGCGAAATTGTCCGCGTAAAATTGGACAAAAAAATTAGCTCAATTTTAGTGTAATGATAAAATATCGCCTATAGCCTTCCTCGATAAATAGGTTATCTAACACTGAAAGAATTGTTCAAATCGGACCAGTAGTTCCTGAGATTATCGCGTCCAAGCGAACAAACAAACTCTTCAGCTTTATATATTAGCACAGGTGGTAATTTCACTGGAAAATAGCCAAAGTTTTAAGGAATAAATTAAGCTAACTCAAGTTCCACAAAATAACTTTAGAGTACCGCACAAAAAACACCAGAAAAATAACTGCAAAACAAACTATGTAATTCCAAAGAACTGTATAGTATAGGTATGTTGAACATTGTCTTTCTCTACAAAAATTTCATAGACCTTTGTAGTTTCAAAAAACTGTTATTAAGGTTAAAAAAATTAAGCTAGTGGTCATCTTCAGATCACAAATAAAAAACCACAATGGGTCATAACCACTCTAGTGCGGTTAAGCCAGTAACATCTGATTTAAGATACCGTTGCTTCACGAGATGCGGGAAAAAGTTTTTTATGGCCGCCATTACCTTTATACTGGTTTTGTGGCGGCATTTCGCGAGCGCGAACAAAACAATTTGCTCACTTGTGCCACTTTATTTGTTTATAGTCGTATCCGCTTACGGTGTAGGGCGTTTCGAAATTGTCGATAAATGGGGATAAAAGACAATTAAAATAAACTGGCACATTCTCATAGCACTCGGTGTACAGAATCAGAGCTGCACAGAGAGCCATGGAGCGCGTTATCTTGGCATGACGTAATACCAAGGGGGAGGGGGTTTTGAAAATGTGACAACCTGTGACTAGGACGGGGGCAGGAGGTTAAAATCGTAGAATTCATGTGACCATAATTTGTGCGCGACCCCTTAGAAGTCACACGAATTTTACAATTTTCAACTCCTTCCCTGTCCTCAAGATATCACATTTTCGAAACCCCTCGAAAACTCTAGTGTGAAATCACATATTTTTCAATTTGATTATTGTATTAAAATAATTATAAAAGAAAACAGCAGTTTCAAATATACATTTTTTTAAATGATCTTTGGATATCCTTATCACAAAATAGAGCTCTGTGGAAGTCAATGGAGGAGGCCTATGTCCAGCAGTGGACGTCATCGGGCTGAAAGGAAGGAAGGAATGAATTATCTTTAAAGAAATTAACATAAAGTTAAATTTCTAGACAATAGACTAAACAAACGATATGTGACGTCACAAAGCTTTTTACCCCCTCTGCCTACGTCATGTAATGTCATATTTTGGTGTTACACCATCAGGCGAATCGCTTGCTCGTTCTTATTTCCCTTGCTATATAAAAAAATACAGTGAACTTTCGAAGACAATATAACAGAAAAGCTCCCACCCTAGGGACCTGGCTTTAATAGACAGCTGGATGCTAAACTTTTAATGTCAGCCATTAAGTCCGCGATCACCGTGACACATTTGACAATACCTGCTAACGACGCCATTACGGGGAAATTGTTCCAAGTTATTAGGTACGGTAAGAGTCGCAGTGTTTAGTACGTACGACTTGAAGAGTTTATTAAGTTTTAGCTTTTACTAATGATCTTCTTTTAATCTTCCTTTGGTTTTGTAGACACTTGGATGTCTTTCAACGATTTCACAGTCGGATGTCTTTCCGTTTCTTTGTAGCACGCCTATAGACGGTCATCTATAGAGGTTATAAGCAGAAACGGAAACGATGAGCTACTGGATGGACCCGATTAATGTCACTTTGTGATATTGGTCGTAAGGTTGTAGAGATCGTGGGGATTCCGAGGATGACTTCAGAAGGCTATCAGTCACTTTGCAGCCAAATCCTCTGCAATCTAAGTGGACTTTGGTACTTAACCGGGATAACGCTAGGAAAAAAAAGATATAGTACAGTCTTTCTCTAATTGATAAAGTAATTTGCTGATACTAATAGCCCAGGTTTTACCTATTTTAATTGTATCAGCGACACAATTTAGAGATAATATATACATGCAATGTAATGTCTCAGTGATGTACGTGTAATTTTTCAGGAACAAAAAATATCTTATCTATCTTAATTGCAAGGTAGGTACAATATAAAGTTACTTTAACTTAATGAAATAGTCTAAATAATAATATTTTGATTCTAAGCAGAAGAGGCGTCCTTTGTGATCGGTTAGTACTGATTAATGATAACATTACTGCATAGTTGGAAGAAAAATAAACTTAGAAACCCTTTCTGTTTCCAGAAGTTGGTTAAAAATATTACTCCACCAGAAGGTAGACTGATGATCTCACGTTATTACGTATTCCGCTTTATCCTATTGTAAGCCACAGGCTCATAACTCGTAGCCACTCGCGCTACGTGCCTTGGAAATTGATTTGATTTATGCGAAACGGTATGCGCTGAAAATAAAAGGGAACAACTTTGTTGTGTGTTGCGTTTGAGGCAGTAAGTGCCACTTTGTATATTCAATGCGAGTTAACTCAACTATATAAAGAAATAAATGAAAAATGTAAAATATATATATTTACTAGTGGACCCGACCGACGTTGTCCTGCCTGAACTTTGGGTTACTTACTATTGACCACATCCTATAATATTGTTTCCGTTCCCACTCCCAGTCCCTTTCCAATTTCCGTTCCGGCTCCCGTTCCCGTTCCAGTTCCTGATGTTTTGACTGATATCCCGAATATATAATATGTTGGGAAAAATAATGATATATGGGGAAAAATATGGATAGTGAAATCGAATGTGTCAGATGTTACGCCTTCCTGTGTGTGTTACGCGTTCTAGTGTTACTCTCGCCACTTCTCCTATACCGAACGCACAGAGGAAAGGGAAAGTAGGGCGAAGTTGGGGGAAGGTGGGTGAAGGTGAGCAAAGGAAGGCGAATGTGGGCTAATATGAGGGAAGGTGGGCGAGTGTGGGCTTAGGTGGACAAACTGAAAATTGCTGCCACCATTTCTGCTGTAAATACTGATAAGTTATCAGACAAGCGCCTTGAAATGTGAACCCCAAAATCTGGTATGTGCACCCCTGTTCCCACACGCCCCTTTGTGTTCCTAGATCCATCTGTGTAAACTTGAAGATAGTTGTAATAACTGCTTCTCAGGTATTCAATCGTTCTCTCACCCGCTTCACTCAGTCTCCACTCTTTCTTACGATCACTCACACTCATGTCAACCTTTGCCTCAGGGGTGTAAAGTAAGAAGGTTCGGTTAACAATTCGCCGCCCTAGGCGGAGATCGCGATACAAATCGAACGTCGCCTATTCTAGCACTGGCTTATATTTGATATCCGATCTCCTCCGTGTTTCGGAAGGCACGTAAAATAGTGGGACCCGATTAATGTCACATTGTGATATTATTCGCAAGGTTGTAGAGATCGTGGGGGTTCCGAGGACGACCTCAGATGGCAATCGGTCATCTTAATCTAATAATTATTCCTAATAGAGATAACTAACATTTTCGGTATGCCCATGGTGATCATTACTTTAATCAGTTCTTTTCTATTGATGCTGTCGGAAGCCGGTTTAAAATCGATGAAGAGATGAGGAAGATCTACATTGTATTCATAACATTTTTCCAGCATCTGTTTGACCGAAAATATTTGGTCAATGGTAGATCTATTTGGTCTAAAGCCGCACTGATATTCTCCAAGGATACGTTCCGACCAGACCAGTAACCTTTTGTTCAAAAGACTTGAGAAAGTCTGATAGTTGATACAGAAAGTTACATACTTTTATTTTAGAAACAGGATAAGGTTTCCGAGGGAAAAATAAAAACCCATGAAAACTTTCATGCGGACGAAGTCGTAAGCATCAGCTAGTGTTAATATAAAAATTACAACTCTTGGCGTACATTCCAACTCCTCATAACGTAAAGTTTTATCAGCACTTCCCTAAAACTCGATTAAAATTGTCTAATATTAACCACGGCGCTACGTTTGGCCCTCATCCAATTTTTTTCCTCCAGTTACTTTCGCATTTATAATATTTTATAGTATAAAAGTCTAAACGCTTGAAACCACTCACTGAAAGATATTGTCAGTTAAAAAAAATGTATCCGTATTTTTTTCCTTGACACCACATGCGAGTAACCGAGCCGTCATAGCGCACGTGTTGATATTTTTCAAAATGTGACAAACACGCTTATTATCATTCTGTTAGAGTCCGAACTCTATGTAAAAGTTTTTTGCATGCGAACGCTGAACGCACGTGAGGCGGCGCGAGCGTTCACCGCCGACCATTTCGGCTTCCCTTCAGTCGACGCGTACTACCAAGCTGCGACGCTGCGAGACAATTTAACGCGCGTTCGTGTTCATGCTTTGCTTCTAGCTAGATAAGAGTTCCGCACAAAAAAACAAAAACGCTCAAAATTTAACAGAACCACTTAATTCACGTGGTCAAAATCGCATGCTGAGGCTAGTCTACAATAGAAATCGGTACAGCATGACCTGAATTTATCTGGAACTGAGCCACTGGGACGATCTTGCCATGACACTTTTCCTTGATTATTGAAATAAGAGCAGTATTTCTCTCTTACATCATAACTATCACTTGACACGACGACGGAAATGCTAGGAACCGATACAAGAGTACTTGTATTTGTGTTAATACCAAATGTGAAATACTAGTGTCTCTGACACTTTATGAGAACAGGAAATAGTAAAACAATTATTCTATGTATAATTCCTATTTCCGACCACCTTCTGACAGATATATGAATATAAATAAAAGTTAAAAAAATGTTAATTGAAAATCAAATTAAATTTGTTTTCAGAAATTTAATAATATTCATGTAATTTTGTTGATTTTATTAATCCATAATATTTACATGGATATTCTTTTGTAAGAATTTATCATTGATGAAATGTGATATTACTAGTGAGCTGTAATTCAAATGTGATATTTTTTTTTTTAATGTTTAAGATAGCTTTATTTTATATTTTATTAAAAGTATTTTATGTATTTATATAAAACATAGATTGTAAGGAAATATTTTGCTGTGAGTATTTTGGTTTTGGAGGTTATCTGTGGAGGAAGTTGTGTAAGGGATGTTATGGTAGCTAAATGTTCTGGTATATAAATTTCTTTTTTGATATTGCTGTGTTATAAATACTACAAATTGATTGGGGAAATTACATAATTTCGGGATTATAAATTATAATACATCTACAGATTTGAAATACGGTAGGCGCTGTCCTTATATAGAATAAAGCTCAATGAGGAATAAGTTTCAAAAAAGCTGCATTTTGAAATGAAGAGGTACTGGTACCCGGACGCGCCGGCCCAATTCGGCTACAAGCATGGCGCTACCTCTAATAACGATTAATATCATAAAGTGACAACTAGAAAATATTAGAATCAATTTATTTTCATTCGTAAATGCAAATATTAAATATATTTTATTGCATTTCGCATTATATAAATCAGTTTGACAATAATTACTAAATACTAAATTCAAAAAGTGAGATCCTTATGCTTACTAAATTTGGCTACAAATAAATCAGGAAACTTTATCGCTGTTATTTTAAGTCGTTTACGGGCTCAGGACAATTTGTTTTGTCACTTTTATACCGTTGAATGCGTGACGCGGATGGTTACAGCTACAGGAAATCCCCAATTGACTCCTGTCCTTTGAATTTTGGTAGGCTATTGTAGTATTGTCCTGGCACGCAACATTTATTATTTATAGCCAAATTGTGATCTTTCAATTTTTCAAAGTTGACTAAAATGCCTTCATCAGTGTTATTTTCAGGTCACCCGCGGGGTCAGTACAATTTGTCTTGTCACTTTTGTTCCGTTGAATGCTTGACGCGTTACGGATGGTTACAGCTCCAGGAAATTCCCAATTGACTCCTGTCCATTGAGTTTTGGTTGACTGTTATCGTGGCACGCGACATTTGTTATATGAAGCCAAATTGCGATCCTACAATTTTTCAAAAGTGACGAAAAATGGCTTCATCATTTTAGGTCACCCACGGGGTCAGAACAATTTGTCTTGTCACTTTTGTTCCGTTGAATGCGTGACGCGTTGTGGATGGTTACAGCTAAAGGC
>JANCMC010033613.1:59275840-59320835 GCA_024363005.1 Charaxes varanes
TTTATCATTTGTAGCCAATTTGTGATTATTCAGTTTTTCAAAGTTGACTAAAAGTGGCTTCATCAGTGTTATTTTTAGGTCACCAGCGGGGTCAGAACAATTTGTCTTGTCACTTTTGTTCCGTTGAATGCGTGACGCGTTGTGGATGGTTACAGCTAAAGGCAGTCGCCAATTGACTTTTGGTAGACTATTGTAGTGTTGTCGTGGTATGCAACATTTATCATTTGTAGCCAATTTGTGATTATTCAGTTTTTCAAAGTTGACTAAAAGTGGCTTCATCAGTGTTATTTTTATATCACCAGCGGGGTCAGTACTATTTGTCTTGTCACTTTTGTTCCGTTCAATGCTTGACGCGTTACGGATGGTTACAGCTCCGGGAAATTCCCAATTGACTCCTGTCCATTGACTTTTGGTAGACTATTGTAGTTTTGTCGTGGCATGCAACATTCGTTCTGAGGGCACGAACATTTTGAACCGTTCGAAGTCGAGGAGAGAACTTTGAAAATATTCGTGCTAGGTAATAGCGTGCGTACTTTGTTCAATAGAAAAAATTGTGTTTTTTCTACACAATTTCACACTAAGTTAATAACGTGGTCACACATAATATTGACATTTGTTCAAAAGTTAGTGGCAGGGTCAGAAAATAATCAGTGATAACTGATACGCAAAAATTATCTACTACTAGCTGTGCCCGCGACTTCGTGCGCGTAAAGTTAGGTAAAAAAAGTAGATGAAATTTTAGCGCGATGATCGATAAATGGGCTATCTAAAACTGAAAGATTTTTTCAGATCGGACCGGTAGTTCCAGAGATTTGCGCGTTCAATGAAACAAATAAACAGACTCTTCTGCTTTATGTAGAGTTTGTTCAGCATGGTCATTACGTAGGGTTTTGCTGATCTGCCCTTTGATGTGCTCTTTGGTGGCTAGCATACCTGATCTTATGGGAACAGGTTCGAGTGTTAAAATGCCATCGACGTAATTATAAATGTAGGCAATGATAAATTGTGGTCGTTCCTTAACTCGTCTCTTTTTCGGTCTAGTTCTAGTTTAGGTATAAAATCGAGTATATAAATACTACCAGACACAGCAGACGTTGTCTTGCTCGATTAACTGTTAGATGAAAGGTCCAGAACTAACGCTATCAATAGACAGGAAGGATCCTATAGGAAGCATTCCGAACATGCGACCAACTCAGTGTCTTTCAGTATTTTTTAAATATTCTTTTGAGTTTACCTTTCTTTCGTTTTCCTTAAACCTTCTCAGAATAAAAAAAAACAGACAGGAGATATCTAGGAGGAAGTCTGGACCAGCCGGCATTTTCTAGTAAAGTTAATTTATAAGACATAGTGGAGTACAAGCTCAACGGGTGCATTTGCCTTGTTTAAGACATTTCTTAATATATGGTGCTCAATTGAAAACTTCGTGCACGATTATGGAATTAGAAATGAATATAAGTAACCTGGACGACGTTTTATGTCAATAATTTTTCGTCACGAAAAACGATCGTGACCATGATAGATAAAAATTACACGGCCATTTGAGAAAATCGTTACGTCATTTAAATAGATAGCGTATCGATTCCTAAACATTCGATGTCGTGTCGAAGCGGACCGATTGCAATCTTTTGTAAGTGCCCTCTACAAGTTTATTTGTCGTCGATCAATTCGTCGTGGACATCTATATTAGCGAGGGAATATTTTCTATAATCATAATAAATCACGTGTCACTGACTGGGTATTTTTACACTGTACGATATCTTTAATAAAAAAAACAAGTGAAGTTTATACCACACGACTGGAGGAAAACTTCTCTAGCTCCATCTATATGTATGTGTATTTATATATGTAGGCAGATAGCTTAATTAGCTGTTCAATTAATAGCCTAGCCTCTTTACTAATTGGTTACGTTCAACTAGCTTCCAGAATGATATTCAGCCATTTGATGAAACAGCTAGGCAAATAACTTAGATCGATGACGTTTCATTCAAGTCGGATGTCGAATGAGGTCGAAAATGAAATGGCTAGTAATTAAGCTAGTTTATTTCATAGTTTTTTTGTCTGAATATAAAACAATATTAGACATTTTGGAGTTTCATAATTGTTAAAAGAGATAGAGAATTGTAGGAATAAATTAAATCAGCACTAGGATAAATAAATAAAAATTCAATTAACACAGTTAAAACATAGAATGTCAATCTATCTCTCTTAACAGACCAACTTATAACGTTTCCGGAAAGTATTATACGTAACATAGAAAAAGCAAAACTACAAAGAATTCAATCACAAATCAATTTTCCGGGAAATCCTGAAAGAATATGGAGTATACCAGAAAACCATAAATCTGATAAAATTGACTCTGACAGATACAAAAGCTAAAGTGAAAATCCGGGGTCTTATAAGCAAACTTTTCCATATAAAAACAGGACTAAGACAAGGTGATGGATTGTCCCTTATACTTTTCAACTCAGTTCTGGATAAAATTATGAAGGAATTCTGGAAGGAGAATAGCGCAAGAGCCATAGTAGGGAGTAAGAACAAGCATATAAAAGTGAGTTGGCCTAAGCTTAAGGAAGACAAAATTAAAAGTATATCTTCTAAGCTTTTTTGGTGCTAAGCTAATAAGTCTCCTTGTCCAATGTCTGACACTATGTGTTTTATAATAAAAATGTTTAATTATTCAATTGAATTAATGGTTTCACACATGATTATTCGGTGTACCGTTTACGTACCGTCGTCAAATGTCATTTAATATTTAGTGTTGACGCGAAGCTAGTTCCGAGCAAAACAAAACGGACGCCTCCGATGACGATGGTGGAAAATACCATCCATCTTAGCTCTTAGCTTACCATTTTACCATCTTAGCTTATGTAATATGTACATACTACGACATCTTATTATAAAGCCTAATTAATAGCTTGTATCTGTATCTGACTCAGCTAAGTAAGTACCACCTTCTCATGAAAATCCGACCAAAAATTAACAGGGTTTAGTAAAATCCCTTTTTGGCTGACCATTGATTTGTGGTTTCCGTGGACTATTTTTTAAGGTGACCTGTCTGCTCCATTTCCTGGTCGACAACTTATATTGGCAAGGTTAGTTTAATTCATTAAGATATTTCCTATCTCCTTAGAAATTGACATCGATCGGGATTTTGAAACAGCTGTATTTAATAAACATGAATAAGAGCTTTGAATGTTGGTACATTATTAGGAAATATATTTTATTAATTCGAATAAGCTAGCTTGGACGGGTAATTCACACCAGTTATTTAGATTTAAAAACCAAACTGCTATACCGATTTCGATGGGATTAATCTAAAAGTACGTCCTGTGTAGTATGCTGTGCTGCGCTCTTAATCAGTTTGCCTCCCGATATCGTATTTTAGATCGATCGAAACACAATTCTCCGAGAAAAGTATCGACTTCCCCTCGGAGAATTGAACCCCGAACATGACGATCACTTAACCGAATAACCGTCTAACTAAATACCTCTTAACTCACTTACCCATAAACAAGATAGTTAGAGAGTTTGGGAACTACCATAGTCCAAATCAGATTCCCTATCAATTATGTTTCCAATATAGATTTGTCAGTACTGTTTCTAGAGCGGCTGAGCAGGGAGGTGATTTGAATTGACAACTGCCAAGCCTTCCCCCAATAAGAGGAACCGACTTTATAGAGGCTGGGTGAACCCCAGGAGAGTCTCCAGATCACCGGCTGTTAACAGACTAATAATTCATCTACCACAGCCGTATTTAAACCCGGGACTTACGACACAGAAACTCAGCGTTCTACCTTCTAACCTATCTCGCTCCCAATCAGATATAATCAAATGAAAGTTTCAGCTCTGGGGAAATAAAATGGAATTGAAGTCGCGTCCGCAGACATCGGCACCGACACCGACATTCTGTAACGCGATATTAAAATTAAAACGTTTGAACTGTGCCCGACCTCTCCAAATGCAACTTCCTAAGTGTGTGGAGTTACGTACAGTTGATTGTTCTGACCACTACGAGTAGTACATTATTAGCTAACCACCTAGAAGGAATATTTGCAGCATCGGTCGCACAGTTCATATTAAATGAGATACAAATTTAAAAAAGGTGGGGCTCACTCAGCTTCTGAAAGTTAGGGACCCACTTTCAGAAGCTTGGGGAAATTGGAGAAAAAACTAGTGGTTGAGCGTGATTTAGGACAAATTACCTGCCGTTGTCCTGGAAACAGTAGTCTCTACAGTATACTGAGCCTATATATATAAAAAGCATTTATGTCGTGTCAATTACATAAGATTATATATTAAACAAGATATGTATAAAGTAGATTGAAATATTACAGCATATTCGTTTTGCCATTTTGATCTTTGACAGAGGCTCAAGCAGGACACTGAAAGGCGATAGAGTAAGGGAAAGAAGAAGAAAATGATTACCAATTTGATTTTAAAGATTTTATAATCAAATGAGATGGTTATCAATTTGATTTTCAAGATTTTATTCAAGATTATAATATTTCTATCCCTAAAAAATCACAACAATATGGTTTGATAATTTTATATAGCTTTTCTCATTAATTCTGATAGATAGCAATTTTTTTTTTTATGTGATTGATATTTATCTTTTTTTCTCGCCTTTCACCCCTGACAACGCGCCACTATTAACCTTTGTTCTTGTCAACCAACTTTATTATTATTGTTTCCCAACGCAAATAGATGAATTATTGAAAATTACAGCCTTATATCATAGCAGTTTAAGAAAATTTAATATAATTCGGCTAATTTAATAAGTGCTAAAATGTTTTATATACGAGGTGTAAAAGACATCGTACCGCAAACTTTGTGTTGAGGCTACGTTTAGAATCCTAAATAAAATCACAAAAATCATTCATCTCGGAAATAAGAGGTTACAGATATTGCCATCCTCGTCCCATACTTGAGCGCGCAATGTATCGTGACCATTGGTAAGCAATTGTCAACAAAATGTTGACGCGCAAAACAAGTCAACGACCCGCGCCGCGCTACCCCTGTTACGCACTTTTAAGTTATATTTACAATGCGGTTTCACATAAAAATATTGAAGAAATTTGTTTCTGATTTAAAATCGTCCTGGGATAGATAGTAATAATGATATTACTCAGTATTTACTTTAAAAACGGTAAAAATTCAATTAAATTCATTTCAAGAAAAAGCGGACGAAAAATTTCACCTCTGGGGAGTCTAGAATCATGTACTGGACCCATGGGATACGTATCCAGTACGATGTCTTTTACACCCTGTATTAACAGAATACCTTTAATTACAACATGATTATTATTGATGTATGTAAATGGAAGAAAGTTTTGTTCAATTTATATAATTAAATAAAAACTTAGAGAAGTAGTAAATCACTTATATATTTATAGAACACAATTCTTAAAAAATTGGTATTTATCATCTGTTTCATTTAAAAACGTATAGCAAAAGATTCTTATTTACTACACAATACCATATAAGTGTTCATTACGAAAAAAAAATCGATGCATGACTCTCGTAGATATTTTTTTCTTTAGTCGATAAAAATAAAAATATTATATCACAACTCATATCACCCCGAAGGCTGTGCTAAATGCAACCTTTCATTCTATAAACTTGCAGGTTTACAAGACAGTGACTCACATATACTGATAATATTTATTTCTGACAACTTACAGCAGCTACTCGTAAATGACAGTTCTTTTATATTAATTGCGAATAGATTAACGATTAAACATTATCTTAGTTGGTATCACATGCTCACTCGGTTTATACCAGGTGGGTATAACTAATCTTAAATACCCGCCCACATACTCATCTCATTGGGAGGAAAAAATGCTATCATTAGGCATTACCAATAAAATAGAACCGGACACGGCCGAAACCTAAAAATGAGGTCAGTTTTATTGTCAAATTAGAAAAGTCTCTTTCCATATTTGACCTAAACCAGAATATTTTTGATATCCGAATCCAACCCCTACTTGTGAGATGAACCTGCGTAATATTAGGGGCCTCCCAGGCGACGACCTCATCAGAAACTTTTTTGCTTTAACAAAACTAGCAAGTAGCAGGCTGCATTAGATCGATATCAAAGGTTACACGTTCGTTGATTATTATCATCGATCTAACGATCCATAAAGCAATCAATTTAATGCATTAATCGACACAAAGACAACATACAATTAGATACTCCCGTTATATTCACATTAATATTATAATTAATTTGAAGGGCTTATGATGAATAATTTTATATACGAGGATTTTATACGTATGTGGTTATGAAAAGAGCAATTCTAATATAATTCTAATAAATTCTAATATAGCTGACCCGGCAGACGTCCTTCTGCTTAAACGTTGGGTTACTTACTATTTACTACATCCTATAATATTATTTCCGCGCCCGTTCCCGTTCCTGATGTTTTGCCTGACAATTTTTTTTATCCTATGTCCGTGTTCTGGTTCTTAGCTACCCCCGACCAATTTTTAGCCAAAACGATTCAGCCTTTAACACGACTTTCTTTTAAACACATAGATTGTATTCACGCCATTAAATTTTGGCGCTTTAGGCTATAAAACATATTAAAGAAAGTGAATAAAATATAGCTCTAAATCATTTTTTCCACGACACATTAAACTATCGTTAAGCAAACGCTTTTATTGCTATTAAAAAAAAACCTTATTGCTTATGATGCTTTAAATATATTAAAAACGAAATAAGAACCTACTACTAACGACATACTAGTGCACAAGTATACATTACCTAGGTATATTGACGTACAATTGGTATACCATATACACTTTAGGTCATATACCTCTCACTCCTTTACAAGGCAAATATGTTGTAAAATAATCAATTATATCTTTCAGCAGATATGTTGAGGCTGATCGTATTGAGTAAGATTGTTAATAAAACTAGTAGTGATGTGGTACCAATGACAAGCGATAGCATTTATATAGTTTTATGGATTGATTTTTTTTTCATTACATTTTATATGTCCAACGTATTAAGCCATTGTTCACAAACCGCGGGAGCCGCACGATTTGCAATCGTTTTCACATCACAAAATCGTAAGTGTTCAATCAGTGGCGATTATTAAGCGGTCGCAATAAATAAGAACCGCGCGGTTCCCACGCGATTTTGAAACAGCGTGATTCCCGCCTTGTCTGAAGAAAGGCTTCATGTTTTTATTCTTGTACATAAAAATGTATTTGTGTTTTCTAAACATGAATTTTGTTTTTTTTTGAACATAAAGAAAAAAATTCAAAAAGGTAGCACCCAGACAAAGTAAAAATCAAGCTGTAAGCAAGGCCCTAGACGTACCACAAAGAAAGGATAGAGGATAACCACAGCTAACGTGTTGGACAACCATTGCCAACGATTTGGCACGGGCTCAGCGAGACGGGCGGACAATCAAAAACCGTTTGTCATTGCGCCGTGTTGCGACAAAGGCCCACGCCAAATAAAGGCATAATCCAAGGTAGAACGAGAAGAAAGATAAAACAAATATGTATAGTTAGTAATATAATAAATAATGTTATTTTTCATCTATTCGGACCTCCATTTTTCCTCAAGAAGGATGGCGAAGTTTATGTGGGACTCAATAACGGAAATTGAGTTTATTAACAAAACCGTTAAAGCGGAAGTGAGGTTCTTCCGAGGCCAACACAATTATCCCCGGAACTTGATTGATCATCGCTAACATGTTTTCTGCAAAAGATAGCCTCCTCGCCAAACCTCGTTCCTTAAACTTTAACAATTTTGTTTGGGTGAATGCTTTAAAGGCGGATAGATTATTGAATTTGTTAACGATTAGCAGATACTTCAATTTATTGAATAATATCGAGTACCTCTGCTAAAACTTTAAGTACCTACTTACTGTAGTATAATTAATAAAACAGCTTTATAATTTGTAAAATTGGAGTTGATCCGCCGTTAGGTATACCCTAGTAAATCCACAGATTCCTTGACGTACTTTGTATTTTATTTTATAATAACAATATAAAAGGTTTATGGCAGATAATTTATTATTATTATTCTGTTAACAGCCACGGATGGACGATATGGGATCATGAAAATTTAAATGTTTAAACTCAATTTATTTATTTTTTTAGCACCTTCTTCTCCAAGGTATTTGACGTAATTGTTCACG
This sequence comes from Charaxes varanes, assembly GCA_024363005.1. NCBI lineage: Eukaryota > Metazoa > Arthropoda > Insecta > Lepidoptera > Nymphalidae > Charaxes > Charaxes varanes. The sequence continues at coordinate 59,283,994 of JANCMC010033613.1, forward strand.
TTATTTCGAAAATTACATTTACAAATTGCACATACACAAAATCGCTCATAATATTCTAAGAATTGTTGTTTATAACAATTTTTTTTACAAGTAATTCTGAAATGAACGATAATTACAACATATAACAAATTCAAATTATTATCGTTTTGGCTGATTTTAATGATCTTCCGATCTGTTCGGAAGGTCTCTTTTAAGGTATAAAATGAAATGACAGAATCTCAATCTAACTAATTTCTATTTAACATATATTTACTTTCCTTCACCCCTCCCCACCTCCTAACGTTGCTTATTAACAACAATAATAGCAAATAAAGTTTTTGATTTGAGCCCTTCAAAACCAAACAACAATAGCCACTAACTAAAGGTTCGAATAGATTTACTTTGCTGTATTTTTTGGAAAATACTATCAAACCACATCACTCTACTTACCATATTGTTGAGAAGTTGTCGTGCTTCATCACAGGTTCGAATAAAAAAACACGTAAAATAGGCTTACAATTAATGGAATGCATTTGACGGATATTTCTTATTTTAATTTGTTTTCTTTCTTTCAATTTTAGACACGCAAATGTATATACGGCCGAAGAGATCACCTTAGTTACCAGAGACAAGTTAATCCGTTTGCAATCCTTATATATCGAACAGTATCGTTACCTCCAGCAAATCCTGCGGGAAAAGAGACGGAAATATCTGTGTTTGAAGTTAATAATAGATGGCGTCACTGTATGATTGCGCCAATGTTTGCAATCAGTATTATCTTGTTATTAAATGCATATTTTCTGAAAGTCCACTAAAAAAATTGTTTGTGCTTAGTTAAATTAATTAAAGTCATTTTATGTGATTTATTTTTATAAAATCAATGCAATTAATATCGTTTAATTAAAACTAAAGTATGTTTTCATCTTATACTTTCTTATGTTTAAGATTTTCCAATAATTAATTTAATGTGTTGAGGTCGTTTCTGGAGCGAGTTCAGGCAAAAAGAGCGATTCCCTTCCGCGTACGTGCTTCAGAGATCAGAGCGTGATGGAGGAAACCGAGTAGAAAGATGAAAATTATTTAATAGATTATTCACGTTTAGTGCCGCTTCGATGGCGCAAAACGGGGTCACGAGCACGTTTAAATATTAGGGATTTCACTTTGATAGCTGCTTTAATTTTACAGCAGTGTGTGACTTCTGCTATTACTTTTTTTTTTTGTACTACAGTGGCCCACCGTTTCGAACATAGCCACTACATCATCCCTTCTGCTCGATGTCTGTATGTATATCGACAATATCTCCAGACATTTTAGTTTCTCACGAGTTGTTGTTATTTTGGGGGTTAAATCTGTTATTGTTCTAAAACGTAAATTATTAAAAATATATTTTTTTTTGTATGAATAAAGTTTATGTCATACATTGAATAATTAGCACATAAATCACAGCCATAATTACAAAGTCAAAGATTTGCAGAAGAAGCATTTGATGAAGGCTCGCAGCGTGTTGACGTGGAGCTTACGTGGAGATTAGGCGATCCAAATCGAGCGTTCATGTGTCGTGGTGGTGCACCAATCGCATCAATCTTAGGCTTCGCCTTCAAGGACGTGAGTCTCATGCCTGATCTGGGTACTGTCCGCCCGATCATGCGCTCGGGACAGTCGGCTGAGGCTGCGATACAACAGAGTTGCCAACAGGGGAGGCAAGCATGGTGTCAGGAGGATCTTTTGATAATCGAAGTAATGCCTGTGTTAGTCTGGAAAGATACTGCTGCCCTTGTCTAGGGCTGCGTGTGGGCAGTGTGGTAAATGCCTCTCTGGTCCTTTTCTCAGGGCAGGGCCTGATAAACCTGGTATATGCTGTTGGGGAAAACAAGTCTACCAAAGGAGCTGCCCTCTGCAGACTTTCTGAATGCAAGTCCTTAGAAGACATGAGCGAAGCTCTGGTCCACTGTAAAAGAAATCCAGTTGGGAATACTGGTTGGTTTGCAGGATGATTGTAGCAGGTCACGACTTAGTTTCGGTTTACTAGCATACGAGTTCTTAAATCGTTCTTTTCGGTTGCTTAAATTCTGAATCCATTGCCAACCCAAGAGTAAGGTGCTCCGGAGTTATTTAATTTAGTGAAACGTACGTTCTGATTGTAGTCTTCGTTAATCCAACAAATCAAATTAGATTGCACAAATTCGCGATTAGAGACAGGGAATTTGTGCCATGCTCAAGCAACACTGTCCTTAAAGCGTCAGCCTTGTTCAGTGATTGCAGTGGTCGGGTGACTAAAACTCTGCGGTCGGTAAAATTCTTAGTAAGTGTTTCAGAGTTAACTATAAAACCATGTTTGTAGGAGTATACATGGTAAACTATACAGCTAATGCTGTAGGTTAGGAATGGGCAACCTTTTAAGTCGAAAGAGAAAGTAACAATTAAGAAAAATTCAAAGTTTTTTAAAGAGCCCCAGATTCTTTTTTCGTGCTAGCAATAAATAGTACTCACAGAAATAAAGGGTCTTGATAAAAAAAAATCTAATTATTCATAAGAAAAATATACATGTAGTGTTATTCACAATAAATTAGAATACATATGTATATGGTATTATTAGATAACCACTTTTGTACTTGCGTGTGGAACTAAAGACCTGCAGCTTCACACTAAAAGAGTCGCATAAGGCTCGCGAGCAGCAGGTAGCCGTCTTTTTTTTCGCCGCCGGGAAATGCTTTTACGGAGTACCCCGTTCGCGAATGATCCTATAATTTTGGAACATTTGCGAATGGGAGTGTGGGACTTGCTCGCTCTGCCACCCACTAAAACCTAGCGGAAGCTTCGTCATTCGTTGGATAGGACACTAGAGTCGCGCTGTCACATACCTCCCCGATGCCCTGGATGAAATAGATTCGTCTATGTGTTCAATGCTGCAGGAGCAGAAGCGCGAACTGGCGTCTCTTTTCTCCCGTTCTTCTTCTACTCGGAGGAGGAGCCTCAGGTGCGTTCTACCTCTCTCTCTCTCTCATGTACCTCCTTCAGCGACATGAGAAAAAAAGGTTGCCGACCTCTGCACTAGGTTAATCTTTTTCTATGTAATCAGAAAGCATATTTAAGTAAAGCATTAAATAAATTTGAATATAGTGAACCCAGTCACCGATCACGTACACCACATCTATTATTGGTTATGTAACGCCGTTGATTATATTAATATTGCGTGCGGAGTCGTATACCCGCATACAAATGAGGCGCGACTCGTGATCAACACAATGGCAACGTAGGGCGTCGTCCGTGCTACTATGCCCTCTTAAGCCAAATATCCGTAGGTCAACACGATTATTTTTATACTTTGTGGCACCATTCAATGGTTTACTTGATTGCCTACCATTAAATATAAAACAAACACAACAATATAAAATAAACAGCTGTATTAAAAAGCGCATAAAATCACTAAAAAAGTAGCCTATATCTCACTCTAACAAAACATTATTAAGACTTAGAGGTAACTTATTATTTTGAAGATAATTGGACTTAAATTTGCTTACAGCTAAGTAATTTAATTAACTTAGTGTACATAAGTTACCTGTGGTAAAAATGTTACATTGCGAATGCAAAATTTAGAAAATATCGATTTTCTCGAAAGAAGTTTTTATTGAGATACCACTTTAATTTATGACAATTTTGTCGCTGGTCGCCCATAGAGACGAGCTCTAGCCGATCGTCCTATGACGTATCGATTGGCGTAACATTCGATTAGCATGCACGCAGCGTCGCCCGCCTGCGTACGGGAGTTGGCGTGCCGTCGTGAAGTGCGTAACCCAGACGAGCAGGAATGCGAGGTATAGGGCTGTCAATTTTTTCGTAAGTGAAATCTTTATGCGCGTTGGGCATTTTTGTACTTAAAGATTTAGGATAGTATGTTGCGAAAATTTTGGTATTTCAAAAATTTTACATCTATCAGACCCGGCAGACGCTGTTCTGTGAGGACACTGGGTTACTTACTACATATTTACTGCATTTTATCATCTAAATAATATTTTCTCCGTTTCCGTTTCCTTTCCATTCTCCATAACGGTTCACTATTTTGACGTTGATGGCTTAAACATGAAAGATAAATATATACTATCCCGGGCTTTTTTGTACAACTATTTAAGATAAACATTTCCTTCATACACTATAAATGTGTGTATTCGTGTAACTCTTAACGGTTTTTGCAGCGCACGCCGCAAATGGTTGAAATTTTCTCCTACTTGCTTGACATTTATAAATTATATTTTGAACAATTCACACAATATCTTTATAATTTATAGCCTATGTGGTATTCTAATGTATAACCTATATTATTGTAACGTTTTATTAAAAGCAATTCAGTAGTTTTTCCGTGAAAGAACGTCAAACATACGTCCATACATCTAAGTGTACTTAACTTTCGCGCTTATAATATTAGTAGGATGTTTTTCATTGATTTTATACAGTGCTAACCCTGACTGTGCGTACATTTATCGACCCTATTAACATTACAAACATAACTAAAACGTTCGTTGAATGTTTAGTTTTTATTAATGACTCCTTATCTGGTAGGACAGTAGCAGACCGTTTGTTAAGCTGAGATAAAAATCGCATTAGCAATACTGTGGTAGGTTTGCATTTCCATGTTAGTTTTCCCTGATGATACCTTATTAGTTTGTCGTTCCTCTTCCTTCTATGTTAATGGATGATACAGTTAAAAAAAAAAAAACAAGAGTAGGTTCTTATAAGGCCTTATCTTATGTGGCTCTTATGGAGCTAACTTTGCATGATATGTTAACAGTATATGAATCGATTTCTTAAATAAACTAGCGGATCCGACGGACGTTGTCCCAACTTTATGTTGGGTTTCTTACTATTTATGAAATGAAATCGTTTATTTTTGAGCATTACACTATACGATAACTATACTACTATAAATAATAAAGAAATAAAACTTGAAGATGAATTTTCCTGTAGGCAATCATCATTCTCTTCAACAGGATTTAACAAAACTGAAAAGTATCATCTACCAATGGCAAGTAGATGTGGTTAGGATTTTATAGGCAAGAACAAGTTACAGGGCCAAATTGTAAAAATTTGTTGAGCCTGAACACTACAACATGACTGTCTCGGGTTCAGTACATGGCAGAGATTGAACTATTTCAAGGAAAACGGTAGTGCAGGGAGATGATTTATCCGAGATCACGCTCAACCATCTGTGCTGCTCCGCACCCCCGCGGCCGGCGGGGACGATGAGGGGTGCGGATCCCTTCTCCTGCCGGAGCTAAGGCACATCAGTGCATAAGCGTCGCAGGGTGCTGGATGTGGATGGGGATCTGGTATTGTCGGGCTGATGCGAGGTGATTCTTGTTTTCTCAGAACAGCGTCTCCTGTAGCATCGTGGGTTTCCGTAGGTAGATGTGTTTCTTGCTTGGGTTTTGTCCACCAAAGGCTTCTTTTTGGTATTCCTTTGATAAATTATGCATTGAAATGTAAATTCCCGCACCCTCATCGCTTGGTTTGACGATAAGTAAGCACGTTACTTTTTAGTTACTGTGTTATGTACTTTATGTTTTAGATATGTGTTTTGTAGTTTGCGTGTCAACTATCAAATTAGGTATATCAAAGTACACAAACTTTGATATACCTAATTTTATTGATGTACCTATTCCTATTACAGTTAAGTACCTAAAAATAGTAATATAAGATGTAGATGTAACATCCATTTATGTATTAAACTTTTTATTTCAGATATAATATTTAATTAGGGTCTTTTCTTTACTTTTTAAAAACTCTACTACTAGACGGATTTGTCATCCGAAAGGGGGCAAATCCATCTTACGTGAAGATTTCATTGATATCTTCAGATTTTTCGTCGTTTGTATAACTGTTAAAGTAATCGTTTGTATAAACATTTTTTTTATTTTTATATGTTATAAACGAAAAAATAAGACGAATACCAAAAAAGTTTGTAATATATAAATTCGTGAACCAGGAAGCTGCAGTGATTTGGTACATACTAAGTACATTGTAAGAAAACACTTTGGCGGTTAGACCATACTGGGGTCTATACAGCCACACGGATGGTTTTAGCTGACTGCATCTAGCTAATCAGCAGATTTGGTAGTACCTCCTGTAGTCACAGCGTTGACTGCTGAAACAGACATATCTTTTCCAACATAGTTTAGCATTTACTCAGTGAAAGCAGTCTACTATGGAGTCATCTGTCAGCAAACTCAAGTCAATAGGGTTCCGTGAAAAAATTAAAGTTATGGAAGTCGCGGACAACAACTAGTCAATATTATATTACTATACCAATATATGAGTCTAACAATATTTCTCGCACTGTCGTATTTTGTCACAGATGTTAGAGACGGATCCTTATTCATATTGCTGTAATAAAGTAAAACGCGCATGTCTTCATAGGTTTTTTGACCCTCGTTTGTTTAATAAATTGACACAATTTATTACGATTTTGTTAACACCAGTTATAAATGTCCTTTTGACCCCGCCTCCGGCGACCACCGATCTCGGTACCGCTGCTCGTCCCAGCTGCGAGGTGCTCTCGGCAGTGGGGTGCCGGGTGGGGCAGAACGTCCGCGTACGGCGGCGCCGTGGTGAACTCGCGGTCTCGTTGTGGAGTGTGGTGCGTCCGCGGAACTCGGCGCACGGCCGTGCCCAGGTGCGGGCCGAGCACCTCGGCCCGCACGCCCAACGGGTGCTCGATGTCCGACACGAGTCGGCGGGCACTGTCGAATGCGGAGTAAACAAACGGAGATCCTTGGGATAAATCTTTTCCCCATGTTAGCTAGAAAAAAAAAATGTTAGAATGTAAAATGACTATCCTTTATTTTAAATAACAAACAAAGTGATAAACTATAGTAAGTCGAGTTTTTTGTCTAGTGATTCTATGACCCATTTTTACATTGTTTCGTACTAGATGAGGAAATAATACATTATTTTGTAAACGTTTATATCCACTGATTAGGACTAGTCAAGACTGATTTAATCATGTCATCTTGGATTAAAACTTTCAGTTTTAACTACGATATTAGTTAATTGTGTCTAAAAACCTCGATGTTTTATAGTTTATTAAATATGTTGAAGGAAAATATACCGTTTATCTTTTTATATTTGATTACTAGACAGTAGTTAAATTAGTTTGAAATGACTACAATATAAAAGAAAAATAATGGTACAGTGGTGCAAAAATATAGGATATAGTAAAGTATAATAAAATATAACTAAATTTAATTTAGTCAAACTTCCAATGTTTTGATACTTACCTGTGTCATCGCCGGGATTTTTGGTGTTTTACCTGCTGCTAATGGAGGTAAGGAACCTTTATTTTATAATACTTTTAGACAAACCATTAATTTTAAAATCTGTACAAATACATGATATTACACAAAAATAAAATGCAAATTGATAATTTTAAATTTTACTTTTATAAAAAATTTAATAAATAAATTTATTGATTTAAGAAATTAATCAAACTTAGCTATAATATCTATGGAATGACTTAAGAATTAAACTTATTCGATAAGAAAAGATCGCTCGATAGGGCCAGGTTAAGGAGATCTAAGGGATTTAAGGGCGTCGTGGGAAATAGCAAGTTGGAACTAAAATACAAAGAGTTTGCATGTTGTAAAATATAGAAAAGTGGCTGCTTTAAATCAAATATGTCAATATTCTATTGCACGCACCTTTAGAAAAAACGATACAATGGCATTTAAGAAGTGCTGACAAAGGCGAAAACGTATCGTCAGAGGTGTTGGTTACGGTAACGCGAACGGTGTCGCGAGTTTAATGACTTTTTCCATCTCAAAAATGCTCAACTTTTTTTTTGAAAGAATATTAGAGATACTTTTTAGGTATGTCTAATATTTCCTTTTCCCCTCCTACTAAGCTTAAATTAAAAGCTTGTATTAGGAGTGACAATTCCCCAACGGTGGTGGGGTTTGAACCGGGTACCTTGCGAATTTCGGTCCATACCTTATACCGTTGAGCTATTGAGGCTGTACTTGCGTAATGAAGTTTCAATTTCAAAAATATATGTACATACAATACTAGAGAAGAATTGGGGAGGGTGCTGTGGTCAAGCGAGAGTACTTGGGACGACCAGTTATCAACTAAAATTACGTATAAATAATTCGTGTTTATTACATATCAGGCAGTTTAAACATGCCCTTATAAACTATTTTTGCTATATATACAAATGTTAAGAATCTGTTTTAGCTTAAAAATATGTTCTTACAACTGCATCAAAACCTATGTAAAAACCTACGTAATAAATATATTTACTTATGCCTAGATACAAGAATATTTGACAGAGATAGACGTCATTTAAATATCTAAATCGTATTACGTATACACATTTAAACAAAAATAAATAGCTGTTTAAATTCAATTAAAATTACGCTATTATACAAAATTATATTAATTTGATTAAAGACCTCTTACACAGTCAACAAGTAACTCGCGCTACTTGATCGCCGCAAAGCTGCTGGTACTAGTAAACTAGTGCCAATCGGTTTACTTGCCACTCGTAAAAAAAGTCTTAATTCGTAAATAAATAATCACTTCTTTCAATAAAAGACATCAAAATTAGTCTAATCTTTAATAAGCGTTACACAATTGCTACTTATTTAATAATAATATTTGGTAAACAGCTTATCAAATCACTCGTCGTTTCCGAAACGAAAGAGGCCCTAATAAATTATTTATTAAAACGTTTATTACAAAAGAGGATATCAAAATTACTTACCTTTTGTAAGACTGACACAATTTCTTCTATAATAACATTACAATACAGGCAAGTAATAAAATTAAATTTAACTTGTAAAAGAGCCTTCTTTTTTAAATTAGCCTATACTGTTCCACTGCTGGGCAAAGGTCTCCCCCTTTACTAACCACACCTTCCTTTCCTGATCCACCTAAATCCACTTCTTTCCCGCAAAGGCGTTCAAGTCGTCTCGCCACTTCTTCCTCGGCCTACCTGGTCGCCGGCGGCCACTGGTGGGAGCCCATACTGTCGCGACATTGGCCCACCTTTGCAGGTCCATCCTTGCCACGTGCCCAGCCTATTCCCACTTCAGCTTTGCTGACTTCTTCCCCACATCCAACAACAGAGCCTTAATAAATAAAGAAACATTAACCACTCTAGACATCGTTTACAATAACACAAATTACGTACTAATTTAAGCTCTTGAGATCACTAACTTCAACAAATTTCAATACCACATACAGAGTTCTAGTCGTACAGATCTCGTCTAGACACGATGGATATGTGACCGCTACTGTCGGTCGCCTCTTCGGTACTCTCCGTTAATCAGGAAATGTCTGTATTTTGTACCTTGTATAGAAACCTCCGCCGATTTAACCCTCATGACTCCCCGTTAGGAGCCATGGTGACCGTGCTGCAATTGGCTCGTGTGGATCTTGTGGAACTCCTCCGCAAACCCCCTCCTCCCACACGGTTCAGAAGAATCAAATTATCAGTCTTTCTCTTCCCGGAAAAGTTACAGAATAGTAGCTCGCGCATGCCCTTTCTGAAGTTCTTTGAGAGGAATGCGTAAAGGAGGGGGTTTATTCCCGAATTGAAGTAGGTTATGAGGAAGGTCAGCGGGGTGAGAAGAGCGCTGAAGTTGCTGTTGCCCTCGTAGCCGCTGGACCAGTACTGCCACATCTTACGTGCGTGGAACGGTAAGTTGCAGATGGCAAACGTGAGTACCACGACTATCAGCATTCGTACGACTCCTCGTCTAGCTCGTAGAACATTACGAGAGAGGTGGCTCAAATGGTGGCAGCTTCTCGTCTCGTGGCAGCTCTTCGAATTCTTCTGCGGCGTTGGAGTCTTCCCCTGTGATAACAAAACGATATTACTTCTTTTATACTGTATGACTACTGACTGGCCAGTTGGCGTAGTGGGCAGTGACCCTGCCTTACGTTCCAGAGGTCGTGGTTTCGATTTCCGCCTCGAGTCTGGGTGTACTATCTACTTGCCTGCCCTTAGTAACATAAAAAAAATACAAATGAAATATATTTTAGTTCATCTTAGAATATTCTTTTGTTGAGTTAACTTTTTCTTTCTTGAAATACATTTGAGAAATTTTTACGTTTATATTATACACCAATTAAATCTTAACGGAGGAGGTCGTGGCCTAATCACAATCGGCATTTGAGTTGATCGCTAGGTTAAGTAGCTCTTGCTGCGACCGGGTGACCCATTCTAGCACTGGTTTATATTTGATATCCGACCACCTCCTTGTTTTTTTGATATTAGTCGTAAGGTTGTAGAGATCGTGAGGGTTCCGAGAATGACGTCAGATGGCAATAGGTCATAATAACTCGCACCACAGCCAAATCCTCGGCAATCTAAGTGGACCCTGGTACATAATCGGGATAACGCTAGGAAGTAGACTTACACTAAGTTATGGCTAATATTCCCCTATGTACACACAACTTAAAATTGAACCGTTTTAATGCTAAATATTACATTATTTTTTAAATCCTACAAACAACAAACACAAAATTACAAAACTCATATGAAGTGCTAAAATTCAACTATACGTGATGTGTGCAGTGGAGAGCCAGCCTCGCTCTACAATCCTGGGAGACTATCAATCCGTTATACGTACGATTGCAGGGGGCCAGGAGGTCACTCTTTGTGTAACCAGTATTGTAAAGTTTCATAATACGAGCGAAATTACAATTGTTCGCAATCGTTATGTCCTGGGTACAAATCCGACTGAGGCAGATACATTATTAAATCTGTTAACGACCATAGATTGGCCATGAGGGGTCTTCAGACCTTCCTGGAGCCTCTATAATTGTTAGATAACCTAGCGGTTGGGAGTAATATCGTCCAAATCACCTCCCTACACAACCGTTGTTATTGAAATAGTATAATCTCTACCATGTACTAAACCCAAGACCTTTAGTGGGAAATAGTGGTTGTTGGGGCGTTGTTAGAATAACAAAACCTGTCAGTGCTCTACCACTGAGTTACCTCGCTCTCTTACTAAAATGAAGATAATTAAAAACAAATGTTTATTTGAGACGTCGGAGTAATGGAGGTTGTTATAAAGGGGTTCCTCTATAATGTTCAGATATGAAAATTTATAATTTTATTTTTTATTATTTATAAACTTTAAAAACACATGCAGAAAATATAATAGGAAATGTATACGGAGAAGAAATGCAGATTTCTGTGTAACAAAAAATCACATATAATAAAAACTTCCTTAACTATTAAACATTGTATAACTTTAGAACTAAGCGGTTTTGGACATACATATGTATGTTCTTATGAACTTCTATGATCAAAATAACCCCAGGAATCAGCTCCTAATGTTTGGCGCATATATTGAGAATCACCCTGTATACACAAAAGATGGCAAATTAAGTTATTGAATAGTATATTATATTTATTACATAATCAATATGTAACATGTTTTACACATTTTGGTATACAGCCACATTCTTATATAGATAGATTTAGATCGTAAAATATAGTTTTTTTTCTCTATAATACTCCAAGTTGTATTATTATATCAGTATTATTAGTATATAAGGGAAAGATTTTTATTTTTGTATTTAATGAATGAAGTTAGGAACTACGGGGCAGTTTTCGAAAATTCTTTTACTATTCATAAATTATTTTATTTTTAATTTTTATTTCGACACGAACGAAGTCTCTAGGAAAAGATAGGTGATTTCTAAATGTTGTAAACATAATATATATGTACATAACATTATTATTTCTTGTTTATTATATCTAGTAGTAGTATAAATTGTTAATACTGTATACTCGCATATTTTGTAATAAAAATACGTGTCTTAAATAACGAAACGGCTCATTTACTAATCTGTATAACAACATTTTGAAAATTTTATCAAACATTAAATCTGGACTTAAGCTGACAACGCGCGGACATCAAATAACTAAATAAAAAAAATAAATAAATCGACTTCAAAAGCAAAATCCGAAATTACATTTACTTGGATGACATACTAATTGTCTAAACCAGGAAAGCTGTTGTAAACACAGCTCTAATTAATACCTTCCGGCGGTTTCCTTTGAGTTTAATTCTTGGAAATTAACGTGGCCCAACTTTCCCACGTTCCTCAAAATTTTCCCAGGCTCAAGTAGACCATTACCTACTCCCATCAAATTAAACCCGTACCGCCTGGTGTCAAGAATTTCGCAAAATTCCTCACATGCAAGTTTTGATCTTTAATGATGACGCAGTTCCATCTTTCGAGCGGAGTGAACATATAGTTTATTAGGATAATATCTATAAAGAAATTAAAACTTCAATAAAAGTACAAAAACGAAGTATTTCAATGGCGTGCTAGCAAGATTCTTGCTTTATTGAAGCTATGTATTTTGCACTCGTGTTGATTCTCTCCAGTGAAGCAAGCCTTTATGATATGCATTTGTCTCCGTATTTTTGTTTACATTTCGATTCGAGTACTTTCTATATGTTTTAGTATCGTTGGAGATTAGAATATGTTATTGTTCGTTGAATTTCTGTTTAAAAAATATACGGCGTTTAGTGCTGATATTAACTTAAAACGCGTACAATTCCAAAATAAGTACCAGTTCCCTCTGCAAATATTGACAAATAAGTAGTTTTATTTATTCTAAAATTAGACCGAATTCCCTAGAGAAGAATTTCTTACTCTAAGAGATTAAACGGTCACTATTTTAAATAATATACAAGACATGTTCCCAGAGGTCTGGGAATTTGGATATAATTTATTTATCTCGCGAATTTTCATTAAAATTACTTGAGGATTTATTAATTGGAGGTTCCTTTTCCCCAATAATATCTCACAAATGAAGTATTTAACCCATATATTTTTTAATAATGTTTATATTTCATTATGGCAATATTGTTTGATAATTAAACTATTTAATCTATATTTCTTCCAATAGTATGTTTTGTTTATTTATTTAATCGTTTTATGCAGCTATGGCTAATGCAACGATACTACAGTGGGAGCTCTAAATTGGGCCTATTCAAGTATAATTAGGATAGGGATCTTGCTCTTTTCTTGAAGGTCCCTAAGTCGTATCCGTTCGGAAATACCGAAGCTGGCAACTGATTCCACAGAGAAATTGTATATATTTATACGTTGCAAATCATTGAGACGAATATATGCCGAGAGTTATAAATCATAAATATTTATAAATCATGAATATCTATTTGCATAATTATAGGTACATAGGTTGTTACGTACATTGTTTTCACGTATCTACAATCTGCCATTATGGCATATGACAGGTGTCTCACCGAGAATCTCATTTAGAAGTAAATTCTAAAGATGTGGCTGCTGGTAGTAATCCATAGGAAGCCCCTGAGTCGTCATATGCGACATCCACGGGAACACTGGATGAAGAGGTATTTAAAGAAGCACTCTATTAGACCTTAATATTCTAAACTGTAAAAAAAAACGCTTGCTTCTAAATGTTTTTTTTTTATAATTTATTTTTCTGTTAGATTACTCAGCCGTTATTTCTGGAATAGATGCAGTTAACGTTTAATATCTCGTTAAAAAGATGGCGGACGTAAATTTTGGAAAAAGTGAGTTTTATGCATTCGCTCCACTCAATAAAGCCGGGACATTATTTCGGTGTGTAATCCTCTTATTTATTATACCCTTGACGTGACCGGTTGGTGTTTACGTCTTTATAAAAACACTAATGCTTAAACTTGATTTTGCTTCCAATATAAATAGAGTAAGAAATGCAATGAAAAAGAAAAGCAATGGCAGCAGGCACCGAAGTGCCTACCGGCGCTCATAGACATCTGCACGACCAGAAGGCCAGTAGATGCGCTTCCGGCCCTTAATGACGAGTTTAGGCCAAGTAAGTAAGTTTTTTAATTTGATTTTTCAGAAACGAAATTAAAGTCGGAGCCGAAGTTGGACTCGGAAACGGAATACAAAATAATAAATATGTTATGTGTAGTTAATATTTAAGAATAATCCAGTAAAGAAGGCGAGATTATGTCTTACTTCTAGGTCTTATATGCAAGCAGCGAAGAGTCATCGTCGGGGATCTGAAAATGACGTCATATAAAGATACCTCTCATCCAGAAAGAGAAGACAAAAGTACTTTATCGCAAGCGAAGCTATAAGCAAAGTAAACGATAAATTAACTTTGCATAATCTGACATACTTAAAGTTAATATTTCGAAGGCATACAATTCTTAATACAATAAAATTCAATGTACAAACAAACTAAGCTGAACTTAATGATATTCAATTGTTGCTTTTAAATCTTGCGTTTGTTAGGAATTTGAGGATTAATTCAGAGATTTGACTGCCAGTGGACATAAAAAGGTAGTTAATATATTTTGAGGACAATGTAAAACGGCTTGCCAAGAATATGTATTTATTTTGAACTGTTCTGTTTTAAGTATCACTAAATTGGCAAAACCCTTGATGAACTCTAAATATATATCTTCGATTTTCTGCGGTCGGTCACGTAGACTAAAATAAATCTCCAAAATACTTGCTAAACGTTACTCATCAGCCATTTGGCTCAGTCTTGTTCGTTTTCAGACAAAGAGAACGCAGATTTGCGCATTATTATACTGGTACAAATAAGATTATATGAAATTGTAACTTTATGAAAGGCTACTTTAAAACAAGCTAAAATAATTACAATAATAAGTATTAATATTGATTAATATACATATAGTCGCCATGACTACGCTTTGATACAGTCCATTTTATAGTAAAATGTATACATGTGAGCGTAAATCGTTTGGCATTGGTGTGCGTGTGGTTTTATTTTAATAATTTATAAAATCGAATACTAAAGCGCTGGTTTTCAGATGTATTTAATATATTAATATTGCATTTGTTATAAAAATATTAGCATTTGCATACCCTCCTTCATAAAATAATTGTGCCAAATTTCATATACTCGTACGTCCGCGAAATTTACGTAAAGTGGTACCAAAAGTTTTTGTTTTTCGCAGGTACGCAGGTAATTATTGACATTTTTATAGGTAATATTCATCTATAACTTGACAAATTCTTATTATTATTGTAAGTAATACGAAGGTAGTTGACAACTGAATGTAACGCCACCTTACGTCACGCAGCAGAACTAGCTTAAAGATACATATCTATCAATGACACAAATGGAAATGCTAGAAAATAAATGGGACGATCGCTCAAATTGTAGCGGGAAATTAGTTCCACCCCCCATTGATTTTCGGGAGCGCGGTTATGTGACGGCCGGCAATTGGACGTAACAACGAAACTACTTTTTCACTCATTTCCTTGGCACAAAACCGGTCATTACATTTTATTGATATCCTTGTAAAATTAGCGCTGAAAAGAAATATTACAGTATTAGAAATAAAAGTCATATGTGCTATTTTTTTTTTTGTAGTTTGGCAGAGGTGCCAAGGTCTTCTTGGTGGAGTCAACGTTACACACCTGTAGCGCGGAGACTTGTGTTTATTTTATCTTAAATTTAATTAATAATATTTCCCGACGCAACATTTTCTCGGATGTACTTGTTAAAAGGTTTACCTCCACAAGTTATCTAGCTTAGTTGAAGAATGTCTTAATGCTATTTCCAAGAATCCTGCTGGACGACTTAACACTGACTTTTTCTTAACTTACTCTGCTATTTTAAAGACTTTACTTAATCATAAAGAGTAATGTGATCTTAAATTTTAACTCGCTAACTTTAAATATAAATATACAGTTATACTATACCAATAATTTAGTTGCAATAGACAACTAAATCCGAAAAGAAAACAATAGAATCAACCGTAACATAATGCAATATCGTAAAATTTATATGTAAATATTAAAGATGTCATGACTTTTAACTATTATTGAGTTGTATATACTAGTGCAAAAGAACAATCCAATAAGAAAGGAATGCAAGGTATCTGGCACCAACCGTAACTCAACAAATTGCTATATAATCATGACACGGTGTAAATTAGTATTGAAGTAAGCCAACGGCTCCAAACCATCACGATCACGGGAAACGCAGAACTCTCGACTTCCACGCAACGCCGAAGCCGGGAGCAGAACGTGTTCGACAAAGACTGAGATCCCGTTCTCCTCGACAATTTTGGGCACATAGACTGCTTTGCGGATTTTCCTGGTGACGGCCTTGGGGGTTCAAGAAGGTCGGTTTTACTGTCTGTTAATTTTTAGCAAAGGTATGTATTACAATATGTATGATTTCGTTAGCCAATGGTATATGAATGGGGCCTAGGATACTTCCTTGGGGGGTACCAGCGGAAAGAGAGAATAGAGACGTAAGAGATAAATGTAAAAAATTGAGATTTCTCACAAAAATTCACCAAACTTCAACGCAACCTAATAGAAAAACTTCTATTGGGCAATAAAACTCCATACAATATTACCTGCATTCACTAGTTCACTAATTCAGTTTCCTCCTATCTGTTACTCGGTGTATCTGGATGAAGGTTAAAAGGACAATGGCCTAGAGACTTGATGATTCCGTCTGACCCGATAGGTTCGCGGATACGAAAAACGGCTGGCACGGTTGCCGGTCCAAGATACGGAGGGGCCATGCGAAAGCGTTTCCTAGTAATTCTGAGCGTTCTGCTCTCACTCAGTCTCGTTGCGGCGGCATGTGGCAGCGACGACGACACCGATACCGCCGCTGACACCACGGCAGCTCCCGACACGACGGCGGCGCCCGACACGACGGCGGCGCCCGACACGACGGCAGCACCCGATGAGACCGATGCTATGAAGAGCATATATATGTTTATTTTATATTCGTATGCCTTTTCTACAATTTGTTTCACGCTGTGAATAGCATCTGTTGTCGATCTGCCTGATATAAACCCACACTGATACTGACCCACAATACGTTCCGTCATTGCCACCAATCTTCTTTGAATTATCGTGGATAGTATTTTATATGCCGTGCATAGTGATGCAACGTGATGCCTCTGTAGTTCCTGCATTCTTGCTGATCTCCTTTCTTATGTACTGCTGCTAGTTGCACAGTTTCACGTTTGAAATTTTGTGATGAGTAAGTGCAAATATATAAATTCAATCTCATAACAGTTTCGTATTAATTGATAAAAACATTCTACGTGTAATTAATAATATTGTCTATATTTTTTATTTTGTAACACTAATTAAACTTTTACTTAAACATTAATAAACTGGAATAATCAGTCGTATCATTTATTAAATCTACATCGAAAAGAATGCCATCACGATCGCACAATGCTATGAATTTAGAAAGTGTTCTGGTGCCGATGGCAGAATTTCACTTCCTTCTTAATTTCAGTAGTAATATTTAATATTTACTGTTAGAAAGAAGCTACGAAAGGCGAGAACCCTCACAGACAACGTCTATTTTCATGAGACAAAATACCAACGGTAGACTCAGAATCGAACATGAGGTAATTCAGTGGTTGGGAGGTAGTGCCATTCATATCATCTCTCATGAAAAGCATATTGCCGAGAATCAGACACTAATACATGAATCTTTATAAACTATTAGAGTATATCCAACATATTTCAGTGTGGGCGGACTATGATGACTTCACAGGCTCGGCTCAGCATAACACCGCGTGGGCTCTGTGGTCGAAGGCCAATCCAAAATCCAGCTTCGTAATTTCGTATTTAAATACACCATGAATAACGTGGAATTATTTCAATTGTATTTAGTTTGCATTCGTATATTTTTTATATATTTCGATAGTAAATAAATATTCTTAACCGACTTCCAAAAAAGAAGGAGATTCTCAATTCGTCGGAGACATTTCATAACTTTATTACATAAAATGTACAAAAGAATAGCACTTAATAATAAAAATGTTATGTATAAAATCACAATCAAAATATTAAACAGATCTCATTGCAATAAATGAATAACTGCAAGTTCAAAAAAATACATATCTTACAAATTAACAAAAGCGCTGTACAAGTTGTTATATACATACTGACTAGTTTTATGTTATCTTTTTGTTTGCCTGTGAATCCAACAAATTTGTCTGTTCACATTTAAAATGTTGTCCACACGCGGTTGGCTGTATGGCCTGACGGCCGTATTTGCCGCAGCCACCGCGGCCAATCTGGTGCTCGGGGTGGTGGCGTATGCAGTGGCGCGCCAGCGGCTCACGCGCTAGAACGCCCGAGGCACCTCAGCCGCCGTCGGTGGCGCGCCACTGTTCGAAACGGCGGCGCTCGGCCTCGCTGGCGTTGTTCCACCAGTACTTGAGCATGTCGTAGGACTGTGGCGATGCGCCGATCGATGCAGGGGCGGGCGCGGGCGCCGCTTAAATGCGAAAGTATCCTTGTCTTTCTATTTGTTTATATTTATACCATTTCGTGCTTATGTATCGTTTTTAAATTGCTAAACGCTTGAATATTTAAACAAACTTGGACAATTAAAAAAAGTAGGCGTTAAATGGTTGTTATAGATCATTAACGATGTTAAAAATTCAGGTTTAAGTAATTTAGATTTTCCTCTTGGAGGTAAAAAAAGTTTTTACGTAACCGTAACTTATGATGATATACTCGTAATTTTGTATTTGCGACATTAATCGGGTCCCACTGTTTTACGTGCCTTCCGAAACACGGAGGAGGTCGGATATCAAATATAAACCAGCGCTGAAATGGGTCACCCATCTATCACCCGGTCACAGCCAGGGCAACTTAACTTAGCGATCGACTCAAATGCTGGCCGGTAATTAAACTGCGGCCTTTTCATCTTCATACACATGTTATACCTGTATAAGAAATTATATAGTGTTGTAATCTTACACGGGTACAAAACGCCTCTATCTCCGCACAGACTGTGTTAAAACTAAGCTCCTAGTTAATACAGCACTTAATACACACAAAGATAAACCGGTAAATGGCCGCTGAAACTTGGTCGTAGTATAGCTCCGACTACATAATTGTCAACTTCCTTATCCGGTTTGGGTAAATATGACCACACAGCGCCTTGCTCTATGTTATTGTTTGCAACTAATTTGAATTTTACTATGTTAATAAAATGTTTTGCAGGTGTCTTTGTTAAGAAACTTTACAACTTAGAATTTAGAACCACTTAATCCGTATCGTAATTTAACTAGAATTTATTCTTAAGAATGACCGAAACAGTTCCTTCTTTGACTGGCCCGTTGGCTCAGTGGGCAGTAACCCTGCTTTCCGTTCCGAGGGTCGTGGGTTTGCTTCCCGCCTCGAGTCTGGGTGTATTATCTATATGTATGTATTTATATATTTCTAAAAAAATATATTTGTGTATACCATGCGTCTGTTATCTATAACACATGCATTAAGTTGTCAAACTTAGGAAGTGACGTCCGTTGTCATATAGTCCAGTCTATATCTATTTATTTAGTTAAGGTCTTAGGGCTATCGCAAGTTTTTATAAAAGCCCTTAGGCTCCTTCCTGCCTCACTGAGACGCCATGGCGATGTTGCTATCTACGTAGCCATATATATTCGTTTGGCAAATAAGTAGCCAGTAGTAATCGTGGCTACGCTTCTAATTTTGCGACGTCGCCAAACCGTCGCCAAGTGAGTTACATGCCCTAAATTTTAATATGAATTGTTTGGACACGTAACCGGCGACGTCGCTACGGCGTCTCGGTAAGGTAGGGCTCTTAAACGCGGCCGAAGTCGCGAATACGGCTAGTTACTAATAAACCCTTGTCATTAAAAAACCTTTTATTAGTAAGCATACATGACGCGAGTGAACCATTTCAAGTAGAATGTAATGCGGGAGGGTGCGGGATTGTGGAATTGGTCTTGAATATTTAATCACCACTTTGGTTACATGTCTCTTGTAATGAGACGCTGTGATTCGGAAAGTTTCACACCTGAAGCTCGACTTGTTTTAATGTAAATCTATACAAATTAATAGTGTCCTGGTAATAAAATTCCATTACCAAATGCGAGCGACCATTAAATTTCAATGTTTTTATTTTATATTCACAAAGTACATAACTATCATCCCTGGTCGAGGAAGTGTAGTAAGGCACTTTAAGCATTCTCTAACAATAATCATTGTAAAATCATATTAACGTTGGTCTTTTATATCGTTGGAATCTAGGGCGTGGATCTTCCTTTAATCTGTCTGATACCTGGTCAGATCCATTACGGGTACGCGACCCCGGACTACCCTAGCTGCTATTGTCTCTCCCCCTGCATCGTCCGTGACAGTAGCATCCGCTTCCTTTCTCCCCTCTCCTCCAACCTTTATATCCTTTTACTCCAACCCTTTAATTTACTCCTGTCTATCTAAGAGGCGTGTAGCGCCACTCTTGCAGTCTTAACCTAATAAAGGTTAACATAATTTACATACTTATAGTGCGTACTGCGTACAGTTTGAAAATTCACGCCCCTTCACTAAAATCCATTATTTTAAAGTGTGAAAGTAAATATTTTTTGCATCGCTTGCTTGTTGTGTGCAGCGATTTTATTGTAAGTTCAAACTAGCACTGCAAGTTCAACTAATCGTGGGATCGATATAGCGGAATTCGAGCGGTTTAGCGGTTTGGAGGGGCGTGCATTTTTAGACTGAAGCACTCTACTTATGATGGCCCAGTGACCTAAACCAGAACGTGGCCTGCCCCCGATGGCTGTGTCGTCTCATGCCATTGCGTTGCTAGACCCCCTTCCCTAGGTCCCCTTCTACTTGATATTTCTGTCTATACTTGGGTTGGCCGACTGAACGTCGATCTCTCGGTAGTCCCAAGAATGCTCTTTGACCGCACGATCATATCCCATTCTTTCCACGTGGCCTGACCAGCTAGCAATTTTGTAATAAAATTGAAAATAAAGGAGATATTGCTCGAATACGAATTCGTCTTAAATTCAAAACGGCGGCTAACGCATCGTCGGATTTGGTCGAGTTTTGGAATTTAGACCCCCTAAACATAGCAGTAATAAAATTTCTGTCTCGAATTTTTTTCCATTTACCCCCTGTTTTGAGCTAATCCGAATGGGCCAAGCGTAGTCGTTGTGATTTTGTGATAAACTAATTTAAAAAAATGTTTTTACTTTGCAGATAAAGCTCAAAAGACTGAAAGAACTAGAGGTAGCGGAACAGATAGTAAGGATAGCGGACCACAGAGTCCTTGGGGGCATTCCATCCCAGAAGAGATTTTAGTGAAAATTTTTCAATACGTCGTACAATCGGGCACTCTACCCGCCGTTATCAGGTAATCAATATATATAATATATCAATTCCTTAAAATCTCTCTTAATCTATTCTTAGCATTCTGGTATCTTGAATATAAATTTCCTTAAATCTTTAAATTATTATGTAAAACTGAAACTTTCTCTACCATTTTTGAAAACTGCATGGACAAGGACTATGAAATTTGGTACAATTACACAGTTCATATAGAGGGTGGTGTGCGAATGTTAATATTTTTATAAACTATGATTAACGATAAAACATGAAAACTATGTTTATAAAAGAGAAAGGTCACATATCAGGATATCTCAAAAACCACGGGACGAGCTTGATCTCAGTCAAATCATCTCTGCAATGCACAACTGTTGGTATAGAAACAGTACAGTCTTTACCAAGTACTTCTTAAACACCAAGTACTTCATACTGTACCAAGACACTTCTTGGATTATAATAGTACAGTTTTTTTTTCAATTATTTATGTTTAATAATGTTGATTAAAAGGAGATGAATATTGGTTTAGAATTAATGATTTATAATCTGTTTAAACTTATATTTTTTGAGTTATAATAAAAGTTTTGTGTTTTTTCGGTTTATAAAAACTGTTTCTTTTTATTTTATTACCAGCGTGTAATAATCATTGTTGATGAATAATGTGTTAAATATGTTAGAATTATTAAAGTCTCAACATCTGCTATTGACCATTTTCATGTTTTCTTTTTCAGAATGATCGTCTGATATTGGCTGCGTACTAATTTACTGCTCTTCCGAACGAGATGAGAAATGATTAGGGTTTCGTCTGTCCAACCTTCATTTAAGTTAATAAATAAGATCCACCACACCAATAAAACTAATTCAAGATTTCTGGTGCTGTTATTTCGCCATTTTAATTAAATTTGTGATATGGAACTAATTATATATTTAGCTAGAGATGAAAGAAGCCGACAGATGCAGAACAAATTAATTTATAGATAAGACAGATACTAATAAAATTGGTAGGAACAAGTTGGAATTACGCCGTATAGAAAAACGAAAATTAAAATATTTCAACATTAGCATACAATTATATAAATTAAATTTTAATATTAAGACATGTTCCTTATTGTGCCTAAAATCTACCATTGTTTTATTACGGCGTTACCACACCATACGTAATGTTAAGCTGTAAATAGTATCCCACCAACAAGAGGTAAGTAAAACGTAGTAGTGCCTTCATAATAGAATCATTGTCGGCTCTGAGCGAATATGTTCTAAACCTTTGATGTAATCAGATGTAAGAGACTACAGAACACATGATGCAATAAAGAACCCAAAATTGGAAGCTAACGTACCGAATAAATCAATAAGAAAATATATTCTCAGCATCTTCAATATTTACTAATCCTGAAGAAAAAAGAACCAACGGCACTGTTGCCCTTATGTTTAATACCTAACTTAATATTAATGTTTAAAGATTTCATTCCTCATTAAAATAAATAAAATATAATAACATTTTGAAATGACTGGCATAGAAGGAGAAAAAAAATATGTGTGCAAAAATATGGATCAAACTTGGATAGGCAACTTTCCTTATTTACTATCTTTTATATTTAAAAAAATTTATTTTCTATATTAAATGTCCGAGGGGTAGACCAAGGCGTTGGTGGGAAGATTGCGTTAAAAGTATTCTTGCGGATTTTGGTTAGGGTGGCCGTGGACGGACGTTTGCAGGCGATGATTGGCGGTATTAGTATTGAGCCTTCCATTTTGCTAAGCATTATTATTATTATTATTATTATTAATATTTAAAACCCTAAGACTACCTGCCGGGCTGCAAATCCGTGATCTAGGGTATAGTAGCATGTTACGCTAACCACTACTCCACAGGTTTGTTTGTTTCTTGTATGTTCTGCCATTATTGCCGGTTCACTTAGTTTATCTAAGCGATGATAATTTTAATATATAACTTCTGACTAACTATAAAGTATTAGTGTTAAAATATGATTTCATTAATTAGTGGTTTTCATTGAATGAAGTATTTGTTCATATGTTATGTAGCTAATCAGTAGTATTTATGTTCTGTATTTAGATATTGAAGCACAGATAAGAGAAATACAATCTCGTAAGAAAAATTTAAATGAAGAAGATGGTAACTGTAATAGCTACAGCAAGTTGACATTATAAAATAAAATCGCAAGCCACAACATAGTATAAACCAAATAGAAATTTATCACTGCATCACACTGTATACTTTCAAACTGAAAGAAACAACAAAAACATAAATTGTAATATTCTTAATAGTGTTCATAATGCAAAAGCTTTGTAGTTTTATACAATATATGCCCAGCTTTTAAGACAATTTATATAAATACAAAAATATTCAATTTTTACAATTTGCAATAAAATAATTGTTTTACTTTGTTCTAATTTTATTTTTAATTTTTATCTTCGATCATGTAATGGTTTGCTATAGAAAATCTATATTCACTTTGCGTTGTTACAAATCGTGTTTTTTGGAACGTAACCCTGACGCAAAGCGAGGTATAGGTGTAAACAGTTTTTATATTTTTTCCATATCACAAATGAATACCAATTTTAATCAGCGCCATCTTTTTTATTTGCACTAACCAGTCTGAGACATATTACTGGCCATTTAATTTTTTTTTACCTGAATAATATTTAGTAGAATAAATAGAACAGTCTGGAACAACTTAAAAGAAATCGACCAACTGTAATAATCCTTTTTGCAAACTTTTTAATATTCCTTTGTAAAACTTTAAATAAATAGAATAAATTAAATTAAATATTTTTAAAATAATTGCACTTTATTAGGTCTACTTCTTGTGCTCTACAAGATCGCATTCTCAAATTAAAAATCAAACGTTTCGTCTTTAAAATATCATCATAAACTTTCTTTTTAATACCAATCAGTACTAAGGCTTCTACTTTATAGCCAGGTTAAGTGTTTGCATTTCAAGGCTTTCAATGAAACAACATTTGACCTGCCAATAAGTAAATAAATATCAGTCGTAATAAATGCTCTGTTAACGTGACCTGAGTACGAGGTCGGCTGGCGAGAGGAACGGGTGGTGCGGGGCACGGCGTGACGCAAGCCGAATCAACTTGCGACAGTACGCGCGTGGTGCGACATCGATATAAATATACTTAAATTAATTATACAATGCATATATACTTTATATATGTGTGTATATAGCAAGGAACTGGAAGATTTAACGTTTATTTACACCACACTACCCGAAGGCTCTCAAAATCCGTTGCTAAAGTTTAAAACATTTTTTCTTGAACCGTAAACTCTCTCTCTCAACTCGACAAACCTTAAGTCCTCTTGGTTCTGAAGGTGACAGAGATAGATATTATGCAAGGCGAACAGATAGATATTGTGAGTTTTCTTGTAAATGTAACGTGAAACATATTACTGCCTGTGTCTTATTAAAGTATTTGTGTCTGTCATTAATTCCTTCTTGTTAGAAATTCTAAATATAGCATTAATTGATTTGATTCTTTCTACTATAATTGACCCAAGTAATTGCTGTTTGGCCTTGAATGCTATTTGCGCTTCAACAACGGTGCAGGTAATTAAAGTTTAATTAAAAAAAAAACAAATAGGTTAAAATGATAAAATTCATTTTATAAGAGAATTTCTCATGACCTTTGTCTTCTATTACAATAATGCCTGGACAATAAATCAGTCCTTTGTCAAGTTCAAGGATGATAACAATACTAGCTGTTTTCCGCGAATCTTTCCACAAAAAATAAGCTTGCGAGACTTCCTTAATCTAGCCCTATAAAAAAGTCGGTTTTTAGCGGATGTCGTGGTAGGTGATTTTTCGCTTTTATATGTGTAAAACATTAATCACAATGATATACTATCTATATATTTGCCAGGATTTAGTGTGAAAATTGAATATCCTGATTCGTGGGAATCTCAGTATGAAAACACTTTATTTATTTATACTTCTCGTTTTTCCTCCAACTGAATGTAAAGATTGTGCTAATGGATAAGTTTCAAACCAAATCCCTAACGAATTTCAGCCTGCTCTACCAATCGGTGAGCTATCTAATTCTCAATAATACTCGAACGCGACTGCTCTGTATAGAGAATTGGCTCCATCCTAAGCAGGACACCTCATATAGACAAAAAGACACAATTTATTTTAAAAGAACTTAAACAGTGATAGCATGAGGGCGTGTTTTCGTTCGTCCTAAGCACAAGCAACTCATTGGAGACATGACATTAGTTTATAAATAGCTGTTGGCACGTGCCAAGCTCGACGCACGTGTTGCCAAAGCTTTCAGCTAAACAGTTTTGATACTTTTTATCGCTGCTTTGCTGATTTTATGTGCATATACGTTCACTTTATTTTAAACTTGTATGACAGACATGAAAATGGTTTTTTCCAACTCAAGGCCCTCGAACTTCTATACTGCTTGTAAGTGTCACCTCTTCAAGGTTCTTCACTCATAGTGTAACAATTTGTTTTTCAGGTTAACATCGTGTTATTGCTGTCAACTAAAATATTGCATAGTTATAAAACTGATCCAACCAAAAATCTTAAATTAAAAAAAATACAAAACGATCTATTGTTGGCAAAATTTGTGGGCTTCTTGTGACCTTGTCTAGATCATTAGTCTATTGCTAATTTGAAATAAAAGTGTACATAAGAAGGACACTTATTTTTGCTACCGCAATTTTTGTAGTTTATCGTCTTGGACTAATAAATGTTGCGAATTTTAGACATTTACTTCGGAAACTGGTTTTCTATAGGTAGGTAAATGAATTACACAATTTTATAATGTTACTTTTATGTTATTTATTAGCAGTTGCGAGAATTTTAAACTTTGCAATGGAATGAAAATTTTATAAATGATTTGACTTTAACTGGGCGAAACTAGGAGTTTTTGGCAGTTGCATGCGATGTGCTATTACATGCAAATGAAATAGCGCAATAGACGTGAATAAACGCAATGAAGAGGTGTCCATTGAGCGCTAGGTTATCGAAGGGAGAGTGGGATATTCTAGGTCACGCGGTAGATCGCTCATCAAGTTAAGGCAGCTTTGGACGTTCCTTTGCATGAGTGCATGAGAAGAGCAAATAATATGAAGCAATGGAGGCGCATAGTAAAGCGCGTTACATCTAAATGATGACCAAGACCAGTCTACCAAGACTGATGCGACTAAGAAGAAGAGAATGTTATAGCAGAAATTGTAACTTTGTTAATCGAGTTTCCCTGGAGTTTAGTTATATTATAACTTCCTGCGCTCGCAACCAGAATTGTTATTGAAAAACTTCGGGTGAGTCTTAAACAACCCATTGTAACCCCGTTTCCTATTAAAGTTGTCCGTTTTGAGGACCGTCGCCCTTGTATTTGCAAGTTTATGTATGCAATTTGACTTGCTTCTGAGTTTTGACGTACATGACAGAAATTTAATCGGTAACTTCATCTTTCCTACTTTTTTAATCTCATGTTTTCGCCCTAGCAATTTTGATGATGACAATGATGAAGTTCCTTCTAAATAAACAATCCTCGCTTCTAGGATTAGTATTGCACAACCTCAATTGGTTATTTTCTTTTCCATCACTATTCAGATACATGGGCGCTTACAAAGCAGTCAATATATAGGCTAAGAGTTGCGCAAAGACCCATGGAGTGCGCCATGCTTGACATCTAGCTTCAAGACCGAATTCGAAGTACCCAAATCCAACTCCGCACTAAGGTTAAGAACGTCGGATATAGGGTCGAACTAAAATGGAGTTGGGCACGATACCAGGTTTTTGTGTATAATGTGTGATGCATCTGCTTAGGTACTATTCCTGTAGTGGAGATTACTATAGGCTTACTAATGGTAAAATTATAATTTTTATATTTTTAATTATTTCATTATTTAGCTTGTCTAAAGATTTACTTTGTTAAAAAACACCACACTTAATGTCCAAGACCAAGATATTAAAAAAAAAAACTAAAAAACTTGTACAAAATCTAATTGTTTCTATAATCATACAATAATTCATTCATTGTTTCTAATTTAATACAGTTACGGGAGATTTTATACAGGTGTAATATATATATATATATGTAGTTACTATGGTGGAGGTCCCGGTTTATTCCATCATTAATTAGGGACTACTTCTCAAGAATAATAAGAATTAATTAACAAGGCGAGGAGCTAATTAGTGTTAATGGCTGTAATTATCCAAAAGTTTAGAGTTAGAAAATTAACTCCTGAGATATTCAATTAAAAGAAAGTTGGTATTTATTTATTTATTCACCCTTCCTTGCCTTAAGGTAACACGGGTTTTGACATCATTAATGGATTGCACAAGATGCGTACATGATAATATTGCCTATAACCTTCTTTTATTTTGCCATTTCCTTATTTAACAGTTACGAGGATGGGATGGAATTAAGGACTTTTTAAAATTTATTTTTTCTATGAATTTTTTAATAAACCTAGTTATATGTTCTAGGCGGGAATAAGAACTACTATTTAATTGTAAAGCTGCTAAATCATCGTTATTTTAAAAGTTTTTTATAACTATGAAGCTTCCAACAATTTTAAACTAATTCTACTATAATTAATGGAGGGTTTTTAACTGGGAGAAAACCCCGGCTGTTTTTTCCAAACTTTGAAAATGGAACATAAAACTCAGAAGCAATAGAGAAATTTAAAAAATCAAACAGAGCGCATTTTCCCACAAAAGAGAGACATTTTCGCCCAACTAAATATAATGTAAGAGAAAAGGTTAACGTTAATTAAGCGGACATTAAGAAAATGGGTTTGAATGCAATGCAAAGTTCAAAAATTTTAAGATTTGGAGGTGGGAGTAAGAAATAAAACAGGCGCTAAATGGACAGAAGAAAGAGAAGAAAAAGCTAAATTTATAGTTGTTTTTACAAACAAGCCGCTTTGTTAGTAATAGTATTTCTTAAAGTTAATTTAGTCTTGAAGGGAAAGAAGAATTGTTATAATAGGTTATATTTTCGGACTTGAGGTCTTCAACAATTGTAAAATTCGTCATGTGCCGCAAATTTCTTTTTCCATAATAGTAATACAGATACTCTCGGTAATAAAAATGTTACTAGATACATGTTTCATTAACATCATTATTTTATATCCCTATGTTATCATGAATTGACTTAAGCCTTCGTTAGCTCAGCGCTAACAACAATATGGCATCGAAAACCACAATGCAGAAATGGTTTAATGGCTAATAATATCCATTTCATCGATTCATCACGGTCTCACGTAAGTCTCACGAAAAAAGTCTTCACCTCCTTCTGCAGCGCGTGCGCTGCTGCGGCTGCAGCAGGAGGAGAAGGAGACGCGACTTTGGAGAACGAAGAGGAGAAATGGGGAATAGGAAAATGCAAACAAGTTTAAGTCCTGTTGCTGAGAAAAAAAAAAAAATCTTAATAAACTCAGTCCTAAAATTAAATCTACTTAAACAGAAAAACACTTGTAAAATAAACCCAGGTCAAATTCGCTGTTCT
Organism: Charaxes varanes; assembly: GCA_024363005.1. Taxonomy (NCBI): domain Eukaryota; kingdom Metazoa; phylum Arthropoda; class Insecta; order Lepidoptera; family Nymphalidae; genus Charaxes; species Charaxes varanes. Next base: position 59,312,629 of record JANCMC010033613.1, read on the forward strand.
ATTGTTAAATTTATATTTTATCTTTTATTAGTAATTCATCATAGATAGTAAATGGGAAATTATATTTTTTAGGAATTTAGTAATCTTTAATCTCTCTATATATTTTCCAAAAAAAAAATTTAAATTGTCTTTCGATGAACTGTCATACAATTGGTTAATTTTGTGGTAGTTTAACGGGACAAAGGTATCTCTCTTTTGTACAAGAGGAGGTCGAAGATTTAATAGAAACGTTGCCAGTAGAAATTACTACAAGGATGTGCTTTCAACAGGATGGGTGTCCTTCGCACAATACTCCTGCTGTTATGGACTATTTCAATGAACGGTTTAATGAGAGGGTAATTGCAACTAGTGGGACGATGCGTGAGCCTGCACGATCACCTGACTTGGTTTCTTGTGATACCTTCTTACGAAGTACTCTGCTTGACATGCTGGTGACAAATGTTCTAAAGTCTAGTGGCCATTTACTACAAAAACACAGCTGTTATCGGTCTTTAGTTTGAGTAATGTCTCTAAGAGTAAGACTCTATTTATCGACGGAATTTAAGTGGAGATGAATTGGCCAAACCAGGAATGCGAAGGTTGTGGACCACAAAGTTCTTTGGAGTAACATTGGTTAAATGAGGAAAGTGCTGAGATAATGCACTGCGTTGTGACTGAGCGATTGGAGGTGTGTTTTAATTAAATTCGCATCAGCCTAAGAGTTTGCATATGCGAAGATCAATGTAAACTTATATTACTACAGAACTGCTCCCTAAGTTAAATCACAAACATTAAATTTAAAACGCACGTGAGATCAAAATTAGTAATTATGAAAGCCGCAGAGCGCAGTGGCGTCGCTGCTGTGCTCGTATGTACGACATTTATGGACGACGCTAAAACTGTGAAATTCAATTAACAATGTCCCCATTTATGTGTTGTGATTTCTTGGTATTTCATCGCGAAAGTGACGTAAATGAAGAACAAGAAGAAAACGTAAGTGAAGCTGAGCATAATGACGATGACATAGAAAATAACGTCGAAGAAGAAGAGCAACTTGAGAGTGAAGAAGAGCGAAATGAAAGTGAAGTAGAAAACGAGGTAATAGAACAAGATGAGGTTGAAATGGAACAAAAACAGCACGACGAAAGTGACATGGAAAATGAAGATCAAGAAGAAAACGTCAGTGAAGCTGAGAATATTAACAGCGATATAGAAAATGGAACTGAAGACAATGAGGAAGTACAGAGTGAAGAAGAACAAAATGAAAGTGAAGTAGAAAATGAGGAAATAGAACAAGAAGAGAGCCAGAGTGAGCAGGAGCAGAATGAGAGCAACTTAGAACACGATATGGATGTTACAGAAGATAGTGATCTTGATCAAAGTGACAATGAACAACAGGATGAAGACGAACAAAACGATAATGAAATGAACAACGCAGACCGTAATCGAACGGATTCCGATTATAACGAAAACAATGATAATGATGACACTGATGAACATATAAGTAATTCAAAAACTTCAAATACCACTCACGATACAACCGGGAGGCACAGAATAAGAGATGAACCACAAGCGCTATCTCCAGAAGCCGTTCTAAATCGTAAAACGAACCTAGAAATATCATTTCAAGCGCAAGGTCGAAATACTAGTATAAGAAAATCTAAGACGATGATCAACCAATTAAGCATACGCCCAAGTATGGCTCCGGCTAGAGAGAGTACAGGTTTGTCGGATGGCACTGTGAATTCTAGTGCCGAAGGTTCTGGTTGGGACTCGCATAGAACTACCCGCAAAACTTTACGGCAAACATTCGGTAAAGATTTCACTCCGAGGAAATCACTACGAGCTCTAGTAATGGAAAAGTCTGCTAAACGTCATACGAATTTTCATGAAAATTTGGAAGACAAATCAAAACGTCAAACTAATTTTACTGTGGCGGATATAACAAAAATGCCAGCAGCTAATTCCACACAGTTCGAATCATATCGCGAACCAGATCAAATACATATTGATGAAACCGTTGAAGAATCGGATCACGAAGCGTCAAGAATATTGAGGCAGACTAAATTGGAGATGTATCTGAAAAAGGTCAAGAAAGATAATGAAGAAATGAGGGAGAAAATGGTAAGCAAGTTTTAAATATGGCTAATAGAAATTATGAATCATTTTATACTTGCATTTGTAATGCCTAATCTTATTTATTTGTCTGATTTTATTAATTTTGTTGGACAGAAATCTAAAAATATTAGTACCAGTACCAATATTGTACATGACCGTGTTTAGAATTAAATTGAAATCAAAAGATGTTTTATTCAAGTAGACTTTTACAAGCTCTTTTGATTCGCCGAACATTTTCAAAGCTACCGCTGATTCGAAAGAGTTGAGCCACGAGATGAGTTAGTAAGAATCTCTATAGCCACTCTTTTAAAATAGGTCTTACTTATAGATAAGTTTTATGTCTAAAGTAAGTTAATGATACAGGCAGCATCGTCTCAACTTCCTCTATCAGATAATCAAAGAATTATTTCAATATTTCCATCCAATACTGCAATATAGCTATTTTTGTCTTTTTAACAAAAAAACTTATTTTGGTTAAAAACAAAAACATAATTATTATAACATTTCAATATCATAAATCACTTCATTAACTATTATTCAACTACATAATTGGTTACTATAATGCCGTTTCTATAGAATTATAAGGTTCACTTATAAATATTTGGCGATTACCCAAAAATCTAGTTTTTTGAGTTAGGTTTATGACCAAGCGTGCGATATATAATTGCACGAATCCTTCAAATAAAATTGTATATTGCAGCGTGATGAGGTAATGAATTCTCTCAAACTACCGCCAAAGGGGACGTTTAACGGATTCAAAATACCCGAAGTCCCGAAACAAGTTCGTCGCACTTTAAAACCGGCAAAGAAGCAAAGTAAAGAAAAAATGAAACTAACAACGATGTTTCCTAACGAAATGTTGCCCCCAGGATTTCTAGAGGACATAAAATATAAACCGCCGAAGAGATTTCAAGGCAAAAACGCACCTTGGATTACGAAGAGATTGTATAAATATTTGGAAGAGAAATTGGCGCCAAAGTAAGTGATTCTGTTTTTTTTTCTTTTCACTGCCCATAAATTGTATTTAGACACTAGCTGTACCTCGTGACTTCATCTGCGTGATTCACACTATGACAAAATCACCGAGATTTTTTTAAATCTTTTTAAGTGTTTTTATTTTTATGCCCGGAACCCTAATTATTTTTCTATAACTGAAATAGCCTTTGTAACTCCATGCTATATCTACTAGTGAAAATCGACCAACTGTTTTGGCAGATATAATAAACTATTTTCGAAGTTATTTTAAAGACTATCGAGCTAACCCTTATTAATTTGAATACGCTAGATACTTTGTACATTTTGTGCAGATCAAAATTGCCCTTTACTGTATGTCTTTAAAATGAATATCTTAGAATATACGAGGGATTTAAAGTAGGGAGAAAAGGCGATGCGGTAAGCGACCAATAGATGGCGCTGTATTGATATTCAATATTAACCCAACGTTCGGGAAGGACAATGTCTACCGGGTCCGCTAGTTATGAAGTTTATAATATAAGGAGGACTATCTCAATGTAATAAAGTGTTCGTCGAAATCCGCAAATAAGGGGGTCGCTATTCCATTAGAATGAGGAAGAATTTCATTGCTACATTCATAACATACCGCGTCGTTCTGAAAGTGTATTGGCCAATTCATTCTACACCAGCACCATTTCCGTGAGTCTTCGAACGATAATTTGCTGTGTACAAATGGCCACTTCTTCAACTAGCCAGTCATATTGCATTTTTGCATGTTAACTATAAAGTACAAAACTGGAGCATCTCAATTCCAAGCAGTTGCCTTTTATTGCCTGATTGTACCGATGAAAACTATACCCACCGGGATTATTTAGGCTATCTGGTCAGGAGCAGGCATTGTATTGATTGCTTTTTCTGGCTGGTTTTTTTCCGGGTAGAAATTAGATATCCCTGCTCTGACAGGTATTATTCTCATCCTGTGCGGCGTTATCACTATCAATCTCTTTTCAAAGAATGTAACGCATTAAGTTTAGTAGTTAGGGTGGGATAGAATGGAACAGTCATCACTGTAATCTAGGAACAGCCTTGGTACTTGACCTACTCTTGAACATATCTTGTAATCATTGTCCCGATCGAAGCCCAGGGAAGATATATCCTGTGATTGTTAGTAATTAAGATTGCTATCGGTATCGACTATATAAAGATCGACATTATAGCTTCAGGGTACAAAGACTCTATTATATAGGTCTAGTTTAAGTTCTAATGGTTATTCATGAGTTCATTTGTCATTGTGGATTTTTATTATAGAATATGTTAATAAAATAAATTATTGTTAAAATATATTTTAAAATATGAATTAGTTGATTTTATATTCGTATGTCGACATTACTAAGATTTTTATTCAGGTAATATTATATCGTATATGTTTCCTGCACTGTACTTTTATTTTATGTCTGAATTTGCCGTAATCTTAGCCGTGGAAAGCTAATGAAATGAAATGAATGTATGGAACGTAATTGTAAAATCTATTATATATTTTGTGAAAGTTCTTCACTATGTGTTATTCTTAATTTTCACGATAGTGTTTTTTTGGTAGAACCCCTCTGACCACCCCTTGGGTACGGCCATGGTTGTGGGGAACACATAGAGAGGCAGGTATGAGTGGTTCATTAATAAAGGTTGTGAAACACTTATACAGCGACGACATGAACCAGATAAAAAGCGGGAAACACCTTTCTAACCATTTTCTTGGTACCAAAGTATTGAATCATGGGTGTAGCATGTCTCCCACTGTCTTCAAGATATACCTGCACAAATCAGTAAAGCCATAGTACGAGCAATGTGGGGTGGGTTGTCTGAAATGTCAAAGGACTCCTCCGAAAACTTTTGAGAATCGCTGATTTAATCGGAAACAACGGCAAGCTTCTCACCACCAACCTTGATCACAACAATCCAGAAAAGACACATTTTGATTGGAACGAAAGCTCCATTAACGAAGATTCCCGGAAACATCCATATCCAAACATATTTTTAGAACCGCTGATTTAACTGCCGAGGTTAAAAGAGTTCTAGGCAATCCACAGGGCTATTATTATATTCCATTCGCCCATCCTGTTTTGTACATTCAGTTGTTTCCTTTTTTGTAGTATATATCCCGAAGGAGGGTTAGTGAAAGAGACCAATCTCAATTGCTAAAAATGTTATATGCCCAAGAAAAACAAAAAAAAATTATTTCTACTTTGTCGTTTTGCCTAGTATACTTCAGTACTTTTGGTTGGTCAATTATGATTTTTCTATATTGTGCCTTGTCAAATTAAAGAAAAATGTTTCTTCTTTTTTTTTATACATAGAACTGCATTATGGTTCTTACAGAACCCTAAGGATAGATCTACAATAAGTAACTTGTTTAGTGAACTAATTTAATTGTTCCAGCATGATGTTTGAAGAGAAGTTGGCGCGAAGCAACGTGCGCACTGTGACGCGCTGTCAGGCAAGTTGCCGCGCGCATTGTCGTAATGACGCGGACTGTCTAAAGCGCTGCAGCGATAGATGCTTCAGAGCTGACTAAACGCAACTGCTTCCGCAAGTAGCTGCAGCGGTTTTTTGTCAACACTGACTGACATTGCAAGACAGCGTGCAGATCAATCAGTATTATTTTCAGCCAGTCGACAGTCACGTGACTTGTCTTTTACTTACAAACAGGGTGGCACGTGACAGCTAACTGGCTGGAATTAAGAAATCATAATATACCACCTTGTATCTATAGTTGACGTCTTTTTAGTCGAAAAAAAAATGATTTCTTTTATAGGCTAGTAAAGCACCTCATGTTGCAGATGTCGATGTGACCATTTGATATCAGGTGGAACTCTTCTTCTTCAGCTTCTCAAGTCACTATAAACACTGTTATACACGTACAACAACAAAATAATGCTGTTTTAAATAAATACTGCATTTGAAAACCATCCTCTTTGCTTCTTATTTTATTCACTTGCTTACCCCCAAAAGCCAAAGTGCAGAACAGGATACAATGCATTTACTTACACCATTGCCATTTTCTGTTAATACATAATCATCTTGAAATTGATAAAATCTTATAATTAAGCATATGTAAATTTATGCGCACCTCCACTACATCAATGTCTTTCCTTGGTCGTTCTTAATTGTTTTTTGTCATACCTGGTGAGAGGCGCGTATCATATAAATTTCTCTTTCTAAGCTAATTAACGTAAATAATTATTATTTATTTAATAAATATTATTAATTTAGTAAATATTGCGATATAAATTAATAAATAAATTAAGGGAGCCAGGGAGGAAAATCACGCCATAAATGCTAGATTTTCAATGCTTGAAGCCCTTCCCCCAATCGTTACCATTAATCCTCTACTTTCTTGTCACCAGCTGCCTCTACTACTGATTCTTCTTCGACAACTACTGATCAAGGAGATTCGCAAACATCTTCAGCGCAGACAAGTCAATCGACGTCATCTAGTGCGAATCAATCATCAGCACAATCTTCAACTGTAGAAAAAAGTTATTCAGAACGTAATGAAACGACAAAAGAAAGAATAACAAAGAATGGTACTATAATACAGTCAGCTTCAGGACCACAACCATCAGCACCAGGCGAAACTGATGCAACAACAGATTTTAAAAAAGGTAAAGATATATTAATATTTCTCATTTTATATCTTTTCGGTAAATTTTTAGGAATTATGTATGTCTATGTAAATGACCGGAAGAATTTTTTGAGTTTTTTGAATTTTTTTTGAAATTCGATCCAAACGCTCTCGTGAAATCTAGCAACTATTTAGCTTGGAAATATCTCTTTATTTTTGATTTATCATTGTTCTCAAGACCTTTGCATCCTTAGAAACCGTTAGAAACACAAAAATTAAAACAAAATTTTCTCGTCTTCAAGCTTCCCTTGTAAATTTGAAATACAGGGAGCGACACTGGGAGCCCCTTTTTTAAAACAGTGATAAAACCAAAAGCATTGCAAATATTATTTTTACACCAATTTTCAGCCAAATCGGTTCAGCTATTCTTGAGTTATAAATAGTGTAATCAACACGACATTCTTTTATACATATAGATTAAGCACGCCGTTTTCAGGCAAGACAACGTCTGCCGGGTTCGCTTATTTAATATATAAAGCGACGCCATATCTTTGTAGATGTTTGTTAAATTTAACGCTTCACCCAATAAATTAATCATTTTCTATACGTGTATGCAAAATTTCTTGATGTCTGAAGTATAGAATTAAGCACATGAGAAAGGTATCTCATTTTCTTTATTGTAACTTCCATTAAAAGATCAGGGAAAAAGAAAAATCCATATTAAAACTAGCTTAAACCACGGGAAAAAACCATTTTCTTGATATTTGGTTAGAAATAAATGTCAATATTGATATTACATATAGATGCGACCATTTCTTTTAATTCATTAAAGGCATGTTTTTTAATTTTTTTATTATTATAATTACAGAGAACTTGCGAGCTTTACAAGTCGACATGAATTTAAAACTGCTGCTTTTGCCGAACGGGCCCAAAGGTACCAAGAATTGTCTTTGTGCCTGTGACAGCCAGGCCTCGCCGAAACTCGTGCCTTTGAAAGACTTACCTGTGGGTATAGATAGAATTTAGATGCGTCGTGTATATTCTAATTTGAAACGATTAAATAATTATTAAAGCACGAGTGTGTGTTTATTTATATTTTGCCACTTACAGGTATTATTTCTTGTTCCAAATTGCTTCACAAACTGACTAGAAGGTTTAGCACGAACATTCTCGATAGTTTTACTTACTTTTACTTTCAAAGGAAACATTAATGCGACCTCTTTAAACAACTTAGATGCTATATATTACCAGCACGAATAAAATCAGAATTCGCACGTATCGAATCCTCGATGTTACGGCCACTGTACTACGTGTAAAATGGAAGCACGAACCTTCATTTTACGTTTCGTTACGAACGTAAAAGTGAGTAAAACTATCGAGAATGCTCGTGCTAGGCCTCCGATTTTATATGGTTTCAATTGTGACTAAACTAGAAAGAATAATTAATAATAACTTTAGAAATCCTCACGTTTCATAAATAAATAAAAACTCGTAACCATAAAGGTACGAGAATAGAATGAAAGAAAAAATAAAGCAG
>JANCMC010033613.1:59320935-59331375 GCA_024363005.1 Charaxes varanes
ATCCTCACGTTTCATAAATAAATAAAAACTCGTAACCATAAAGGTACGAGAATAGAATGAAAGAAAAAATAAAGCAGTATATTGTTCAATTTATTATAAATTTGTTTGCTTTAAGCTAGTATTCAATTTACAATTGTCTATGTAATATAGTTGTACGTACCATTACCTTTTCAAATTGATATTTTCCACATTAGAATAGACTTGTTTTAGGCACGAACTATTGTAAAAATCTCGAACAAATTATTATAAAAAAAGTCTATCGGAACATAGCCTGATTATTCTGGGGTTTGATTTTCATGTTTCCGACAAAAAAAGTTAATTTCGGCAATTATTCTTATTTTACAACCAAATTTTTACTAAACAGAGGCCCTAGCACGAACATTATTCGAACCGTTCGAGTAAGACGAGTCGACTTTTAAAATATTCGTCCTGGGCCCACAGCGAACCCTCCTTAGTATCAACGAGGGTTGAATTATCATTGATTAAAAGCGTGACACGATTTACCTCCTTAGGGCAGAGCATGAACATTTTCATCCTAAATACAGTAGACTACGAACGGTTCGAAAGAATCGTGCTAGGGCCCCTGTACTAATCAACAAAATGGATACGCGAAAATAACCTTTTAATATAAAAATTTGTTTATAATTAAAAAAAAAATTAAAACTTAATCATTATGCACCTTGGTTCGTAACATTTATAAAAATATCTAGCGATACACATTTTTGTTTAGTAGGATTACGTCAGTGCATAAAACATTACGAATTCGTAGTATAATTCTAAAAAAAAAACCATAACATTCAGTAAATAAAGAAACTTTACAACGTAACTTGGACTTTATTCTTTATTTTTCTTAGTAAGTACTTATTAGGTTTGTGAGTACTTTCAATAAATAATTAATTAAATATTTGGATCGTTAGATAACGTAAATATTATGTATACACTCTATGGCAGACCAAACTCGTGATGGTATTTTTCACTCGTTATGCCGCATCCAGATATAGCTTCATTTGAATGATCATTTCAATGATCATGTACTTTGTGAACTTCAAGGTCAAAAATGTACAAAGACTTTGAGCTAGAACTTACTAGCTAATTTCGTTAAGCTATGAAAGCTACTTTCCATTCCCAATCAAGAAGGTCTTACTTTATTCATAACTCGGTCATTCTACTTTTCTTTCTCCACTGTTATGTTGATGTTTCCAAGCTTCCTCTTTGTTTATCCATTTCCAAGCTTCGTTCTTTTACTAATCCTTTCTCCTTCCAAAGTTAACGTTCTATTCTCTCTCTCGTTTTAACCTCCTATAACATCACGCTGTAGTTGTTCTGTAACTGCAAGTAATCGGCTATTTCGAGACACTGTGTTTTGAATACAATTTTGCACGACTCAATTATACTCAGTAGGTATTTCTTAAAAAAAATACGAGACTTTATTTCAGCAAAGTTAAAAATTGTATGTTTAGATATATTAGGTATATTACATGACCATTTACCGCCTTCAAAGGCTTTGTCCACTAATTAATTGTTCGTATTCTAATAAATAATTTACAAGTAAGTAGGTATAATAAATAGAACGACACACAAAAATTTCGAAGGTTGGTTTGTTTTAGCCAAGATCACTCTGAACCGTCTGGTGTTTCTCCCAACTGGACTCCAGACCTAAAGATTAGTAAGACGATTCCTTACACAATCAGCTAACTTATTCCCTTTAAAAAAATTGTGTAGCTAACTCATGCCAGCTTGAATGAAACATATATTTTTCTTTATATAATCGAATTCTAAACAGGGAGGCATATTTATAATTAAAAACTATATAAGATTTCCAAGATATTTTATTTGTTTTTTATTGAAGTTATGCGTTAAATTCTTCCTTTATATTTTCTACCTCCTGAAAAATACCCCATTATGATTAAAATGGTAAAAATAAGTCTCAAAACTCTGGTTTACGCCATAAACTCTAACTCCTCTTCTGTGACTTCAATCGAATCATTTTCGTCGTAACATTTTTGGTACTTATAATAATAATTATTAAAAAATAATATGATGTCATTTCCAATCTGTCAAAATGCTCGTTTTATAAACAAATAATTCTATATATAAAAATAATTATTTACTAACTAACCCAATAAAAACGAACTAGTTCACTGGAGTCCTGTTTCTACCATCAAATAGAAGTCACTACCATCAAATTTCCTAAATTCATCCCCCTCTTATAATGCACCTACTGCAGTACAAGGGATCATATCATTCTTTTATATATAATTCTCAAAATAAATAAATAAAGGGACTATGAAAAAAAAAAAAAGAATTATTAATCTTAATGCCTTACTTTATTGTTAGAAAAGTTTTTAAATAAAAACAATTGTGGAATTTGTTTTAAAATTAAAAACTTGTAATAAAATAAATAAAATATGAATATTAATAAAACTAATCTTAAGACTTTGTTTGGAATATTTTATTTATATCTTTTTGGACTATTGTTTTTCAATATTAAAATTAATAATTTTTTTTTAAATAAAGATTTAGTTTATGAACAAATCTTAACCTAACATTTATAAAAAAAAAATAAAAATAAATAAATTATATTTATTTATTAACTGTAGCTTTTTTCGACATTGGGTAGTAAATACAAGTCGAAGTTGATATGTTAGTACATTACCATTTGTCGGTAAGTTACAGATATGCGACTTAGGATAGGAGCAGAGACAGAATTAGTAGGATCCCTCCAGATTAGTTTTATTAATAAAGCCACTTAGCTTTCAGGACAGAGAAGGCGGTCTTAGAGAAATTATTGTAAACTTAAATACAATTGCTTAGAAGAATATGCTTTAGTTTTAAAAAAATATCTTCATAATCTTAACAAATAATAGTCTTAACAATTGATTTGGATTATTTCTTCTTTTATTTTTTCTATTTTTTTACACACACGACACAGTTTTCGACTTTACTATCGCCAGATACGATGCATTCACGTTCCTTTATGCAATGCTTTCGTTCATATAATTATTTCTTAGTTTACAGCTACATCTGACTTATCACCGCGAAAGAATTCAAAACAGAAACAATACGCTCCATTTTTTACTTTATCACCGGTGTTAATCACCCGAACGCGAGCACGGAGCAAACGTACGCACAAAGGAAAGATTAATTTTTCCAAGAGCAAATTGAAAGAATTTAGATAGTATTGTATAAAAAACTCCATATTTAACACTACTATCTCGGGCTTTTAATATTAATTTTATCCTTTTCTGCACGCGAGCGTAGATTGACAAGTTTCCGGAATCGTTACTAGGGGGTTGTTATGTGTTGAGAACTCCTTGATATTAATTGACCGCAAAAGTCAAAGGGTCTCGTTTTGGCAAGCATTTAGTACTTTTTCTCCATTGTGGACAAAAAACGGAGCGATGATGTTATTTGAATATTACACAGAATTACACAATGCTTGGCTGCATTTGCTTCAGTTCAGATTCACACTCAGGTTTTGGACTTCGAGAGGAAACTGTTCATGAGTGCAACCTCTAAGAGTCTAGAGTTTACAGACGATAGTTAGATAGTTAGTTTAAAGACTTAAATTTGATAATCATCCATTCCTTTCTTGCTCCCACAGACTCTCATTTGTCTATGAGTTTGTGACGGTTTGTGCTTGTATGTGACTTCCCTTTTTAAAGATTAATATGTATGTATGTAATGTAGCTGTTTGTTTTTTACAATAAAGAAAAAAATAATTTTAAACTCTTGTGCAGATTTTATAGACATTATTTTGAAAAATCAATAATGCAAAAATGTTAAGATCCTATCAAACGAATACTTAGACACCACAAAAAAAAATGCACCAGTTATAATACCAGTTGTTACTATTTTATATCTATTAATAAGTAATAAGGTATTGTAATAATAGCCCGCAAGAAATTTAAAAATGTTAATTGCATTAAATATTAGTTAAAAACTGGAAAGAATAATAGAAAAATGTATTTAAACAAGTTTTTCATCGACTGTAGATAAGCTGTCGGATCGACTATATACGATGTTTTAGGAGATGATCCAAATGTTTCTCTCAATAGTTACCTCATCTAGCCAATGATGCGCGCAAATAATTTAGGCTGTTGTTCCAATACATATTTAAAAATATATATGTGACGCCCACTGCTAAACTGATGTATTCTAGTTGTATACCACATTTTTGAGGCTGTGATTATCACGTGAGGAATGCCGGATGTTGCTGCCCGTTGCCAAGAATTGTCTTCAACGCCTTTTAAGCCATCTACAAGCAAAAAAAATATTTTAGGAAAAACGAATATTAATATTATAGGTATGCCTAATCTTATTAGTGTCTAAATTTTATCTCAAAAATTAATTATCAATGTATCACTTTTATGTGCTTTTTACATAAAAGCAAGTATTTTGCATTAGTTCTTTTATGGAAAAATAGCTTAGATGTTTTAAAGGAATTGCTAAAATCGGTTGATTTTCGACTGAGATCTCATCTAAAGTACATGTTTATTAGAAAAAAACAGAACTGTCGAATAACAATGTAGCTCAAACTCCCACGATGGGATGCGTGATACGTAAGTACCAAAAAATTCCTTACAAAAATATTCCAGCTCATTATTTGAAATGTTGTTTTGCTATTTTCGACCATAATATTTAATGCCATACAGTTGATTTATTATTAATAAGAGTTCCCTTAAATTTTGTAATTAAACGATGCCCCATGCCCGTAGCTTTTTTTTTTTACTAACCGTTTTGTATTCGATTTAAAAATTTTTGAAGACTCTAAAGTTAGTGCAAACTAGCCTGAAAGAATATAGGTTCATTTAGAAATGTTTTTGAGTATTGAAATAGCTGTATAATGCAAAATCGATACTAGATTTTGCATTATACAGCTTTTATTACATTAACAAATTTCTCTCAGCCGTTTGCAGTTTCAAAAAAATTGCAGTAAATAATAAACAAGATTTTATCTTATCGTAAGCAACGTAATCCCAAATAAGAAACACTTTTATAAGTTTTTTTATCACAAAGAGCTTTAACATGAAATTCAGAAGATAAAGCTACAAAGAGGCCACTAAGAGTTTGAAATATTTACATGACATGGTGTAGGCAATTAAGATTGTAAAATGTGTAATCGCAAAACAAATACCGTCTTGTTTGTCAAATTCAGTGCAAGTGAGACTCTTAGTCAATTACATTGTAATTATAATGATAATTAGTGCAGAGCATTCAATTCACATAAAGCATTGCATTTTTTACCGTCTAATTGAAGTGACTACTTAATTGTGTTGATTTAATATGAAAATATGGATTTAAACGAGGTATGTACTGACGTCAACATTATTTTAAACTAATGTAAATCAGTGCTTGAAAATCGTTCACAATCATTGTCAATGAGGGAAACATACCTAATAATTAACATTGTATGTTGAAGAATATGTACACATTTATGTATATACATAACCACTATGACAGTATCATCATCACCTATTAATCTAAACGAATATTATTTCATAGAAACATAACAGATTGGGCATGTACTGTCTATCTCGGATTGACGCTAGAGATAAGGGATGGGATCAACAACTTCGTCATTTCTGTCGGACTTTTATAAGCTGCTGCATAAACTATTATTATTCACGATTATCTCACATTATTTAAACTACTCTAATGCATTAAACACATAGTGATACGTCATCTCGACAAAGCAGTTTCAAAAAGATTGACAACCTGCAATTTACACCTTAGCATTTATTATAATGGCGAACAGAGTTCGTGTAAAAAAAACATTAACGTATATTAAATCGTGCTCGAACATATTAATTACAATCTTAACAATAATTATTTTATTAAGAAAAAAATTGATGTAAGATATTATATATAATTAATAAATTCGTATGAGTCAGTGCATTTTCATCATCTGATGTAAGCGAGAGCTTTGTTTATAAAATAAAATTAAAAATACAGTATAACTTTTACGTGTATCTAATGACACGGAAAGAATGTGATTAAATATTCGATGTGATCGGGAATCAAAAATGACTCTAGATGAATTTTATTTGGTACGTTTCATCAGTGTAAAGTTGTTTTTGCATATTTTTAAATAATTTGTAACAAAATGACACATATACAAAACGACACATTAACATAATTATTTCGTTCACACGGTCAACGTGAATAACACTTTTTTCATTCCATAGGTACGTCATCTGTGGCTAGTCTAGCAACATGCCTTAAAATGGTAGCTAAACGTCCAGCTAGGATCATAAATTTATATAATACTATAAAATCTCATGTTTATTTTTATACTTTAAATTTAGGCATAAATGAAGAAAATGTAAGATTTCTTTCATTACGTAACCTTTTTTTGGATACTAAGGGGTCTTTCATAAGTTATGTCACGTGAATTTTACAATTTTTTACCTTCACCCCCTTACCCTTGTCACAAACTGTCGTCACATTTTCGAAACCCTCTCCCCTTTTATATCACATATTTCTCAATTTTATGCATGTATTATAAATAATTAAAAGAAACCAACAGCTTATTTTTTTTTGAATATTCTTAATTTCAACCTGTCATAAAGCTTTTGACCCCCCCCCCCCCCTATGATATTAAGTTTTTAGGCGATAAACACACTTGTAAGTTTTGCTTACCGATTTACATATTTACATAAATTGTTTACGATTGCTTTCAAACCTGAAATACTTTTAGTCCATGCGTTACTATTGACATTCAGCTTTCGTAACGTTAGGTAACTGTTAATAGATTACAAAGTTGTTTTATATCAATTACGAGACTAAAACTGACAAATGTAATTCTCGCGATATATTGTAAACTAGCTGCACGCGGTTTCTCTCGCGTTTATAACTAACAGTCCTAATAATATGATTCAGTAATCTTAAAGATTAATTACGGAATTTAAAGGAACAATATGAATGGTCTTTTAATTAAAAAAATATGCTTATGTTTATACATAATGCAAAGTGGAATGTTTTATATATTTATTATCTTTTCATTAACAAATAGAACATGTGGACGTAGTTTAGCAGAAAGGACTCAACCCACAAAATATTACTTTCGAGATATCGAGGTTTAAAGTTTAGATGGGTATTGCTGTAATTTCAACTACTATAAATATATAAATGACAATTAGTAGAAGAGCATGTTAAAATATAAATTGCACATCCAAATTGATGACGAAATGTTTCCCACTACATCACTCAATCAATATATAAATAAATACTGTTCAAGACTTAGTGAGTGGGTAAAGTAGAGAGAAATGTGTAAAGCTTGGATTTGTTGTATTTGATCATTATAATAGATTTATTAATGTTTATAATTTAATAACACGAATTAAGATATACCAATATACATCTATAGTTCTACATATTCTTCCTTGGCGTATTAAATATTAGACACTTTGGCCATTGACTTAGGACCACTCTGAGAATTTCACGCTTCTGAGAATAATTTACGAATTGTAACGGCATATACGTTTACTTTGTTTCTAAATATTTATCAATTGCTTAATTTTCCTGATTTGTCGTCTATTGTTAGAACTGCCTTGGCCGCGAGGCTTTCAACCATTTTGCTTTGTATAAAAACCTAAATTTAGTGTGATTTAGTTTATCTCGGATAGGAATCAAGTCGGATACCTACCTCCCGTTTTTATTTTATAGCTTCTCCGGCGTACGGAGGGAATCTCAGTTCATCTCAGATAATATTGGAGGTCTAGAACACTGATGCTTATTTCATAAGAAACAGAACAAGAAGAAAAAATAATCTCAAGCTTCAAAAGAAAGAAGCCCTATCCTACAGTATAAGAAATCAATAAGTATTCGATTCCCAAATCCACACAACTGGAATTTTAGGATTTGCGATCTAAAATTCTAATTTGGTGATGACTTCTATAGGG
Source organism: Charaxes varanes (assembly GCA_024363005.1). NCBI lineage: Eukaryota > Metazoa > Arthropoda > Insecta > Lepidoptera > Nymphalidae > Charaxes > Charaxes varanes. Next base: position 59,328,840 of record JANCMC010033613.1, read on the forward strand.
AAGGCGACTTTTCAGAGTCGAGTACTGAGTTACTTGGATCCACCGTTATCTTGGTGCTGGATTTGCGACGGCTTCGGGCGGTATTGGCCTTGAGGAAAGAACAGATATTTAAATAAGTCAAAAGTACCTAACAGCCTCCCGGTACATCTATCTCATTCAGGGTGATTGTGTTCTATGAGCCTGTGACTGGCGCCATGATCATTCTTAGGCCCCACGGCATCCACTTCGTCTATCGGGCATAAACCTAATATCCCCATTCTTGTTCATAAGCAGGTCAAGTTTCCGCTAAACCCTCGGTCAATGGGCCTGGACTCTGCAGGAGGTGGACACTCAGTTTGTGGATGTGGCCTTAGAATGAGGTCGACCTGTAGATGCATTGAAAACCGGATGATCCAGTCTCAGTGAGAGTGTGTTTAAAGACCGTGAGCTCAGGCTTTTAGAGGATTTACAAAACTCAATCAAGAGCGAAAAAAGGAGTTATTCAGTTATCAGAGTTTCGTCTTTCCACAATTTCTTCGACATTCTTAAGTGATACAAAAATGATCAAAAATGCATTCCTAACTTGTATCTAGCTTAGAGCGTACACTGGAAATAATTTTTTAAAGAGGTTTTGGTCCTTTCCCAATTTCCTCGACATTTTTACGACGTGCTTTTGTGCGGAACTGGCCGCAAAAGCATTCTTAACTTGCAGCTAGCCTAACATGCATACCGGAAATAGTTTCATAAATAGACTTTGGTCGTCTTTCCACAATTTAGATACGATTTCATTCATTCATTCAATCTGGGAGGTCTCTTAGTTTTAAAGATAGTGGCGCGAAAAGTGTATTAAATATATGTTTATAACTAATGACTTATTAAGTTGGTACTTTGTGAATAGTTTATTTTTTGTTATAAAATTACCAGTGGGACATTTATCCCCGTTATACCCTATTGTTTTTTTACATCATAAATTCTGCGTCAATTGAACCGTTAATGTGATTCGATTTTATGTTTCTTACCTGAAGCTATATGTCATCACTATCCAATATCTTCTTTATGAATTGAAATTTAATTTTTATATAATATTAAACAATACTAGTATTTCTGGAACTTTGTTTCCATGTGAGAAAGCATTTCTCCTTATACTAATTATCACATTCTTTCGAAGTTAAAATTCATCCATTTTTTATTACTAATAACAATGAGAGATGGATAATTATGCTTAAAACGAAACTAAAGAAACATGAAAGGGTGAAACTTTGGTACTTAAGCATTGTTATATTATCTGAATCTACTAGCTGTGCCCATGAATTCGTCCGCGTAAAAAAATTGATTAAATTTTAGCGTGATGATATATAGCCTATAGCCTTCCTCAATAAATGGGCTATTAAACATTGAAAAAGATTCTCAAATCGGACAAGTAGTTCCTGAGATTAGCGCGTTTACGCAAACAAGCAAAGAAACAAACTCTTCAGCTTTATATATTAGTACAAATTTATATAAAAAACAATCGTTGTTCGTTAGTCTCGATAAAACTCGAAAATGGCTGGATTGATGAGAATTCTGTTTATTTTGTTTCATACCTTTTGTTTATGGTGAAGGTTTAAAAGTGAAAGAATGAAGGAAAACACAATGGTATAAATAAAATATACAGATAATACAGATTTGTTCGCTACAGAATACTTCAATACTATGACGTTCGTACTAGACATCTTGACTGACGTGCTATATATAAAGATATTTTAGAAAACTTTCGGCCAGTGTCACGTTTTGTAGAAGACTGGAAGAGATATACAGGAGATTGGTTTAATTGGCTAGGAGCAGACGAGCCAAAATTTGGTCAAGACCGAGATAACGTCCGTTAGTATGATATAAATATTTCTTACCTCTATAACTCTGCCTCGTCTGTTTATGTCTCCTATATTTTTTCTGCGCATTCGGGCTAGTAAGTAAAGCGTTTCTGTCGGAAAAAGTATATTTAAGAAAATGTATATGTATGTATATAGAGTAATGCTCTCTATACTGATCTATGATTTTTTTTATTTTTACTTAATTGCATATTGTATTTATTTATGAAGACAGTAATAGTAATAACTTTGAATGTTTTTTTTTATATTACAAGGGGCATAAGAGCAGGTCAGTTAACAGCTTCGGTATTTCCGAACCGATACGGATATACTTAGGGACCTTCAGGAAAAGAGCATACTCTTTCCTCAAAGGCCGGCGACGCATCTGCGAACCCTCTGGTGTTGCAGTTGTTCATGTGAATGCCTGCTCGTGTGCCCCTTGTTGTATTAAATATATTTTTGAAAAAGGCAGTAAGTGACTACCGACAACAAAGAAATATTTTAACTGGCTAAAAAATTTGACTGGCCCGTTGGCGTAGTGGGCTGTGGCCCTATCTTTCGCTCCGGGGGTCGTGGGTTCGATTCCCACCTCGTGTCGGTGTATTATCTATATGTATGTATTTACATATTTCTAAAAAAAGCATTTGTGTAAAACAGTTCATTTATATATTTATTCCATGAAGCATACATTGTGATCAAATAATAAAATA
>JANCMC010033613.1:59331475-59344948 GCA_024363005.1 Charaxes varanes
TTTAGAGTTGGTCGCATTTAAATTCTTTCGAAACCGGTGTAGCGGTTTTTTGGGAAATCAACAAAACTCTAAAAGTTGTATTAATCAATGATATTTTTTTCGTTTACTCCGAAACCTCGCTGTCTTCATCTCATATGTGAACAAAATACATCAAATTTTTACTAAAAATATATTTAATTTTACGATGAAAGGTTTTTATAGGACGGTTTTCTATTATTATTATTATTATTTAATAATTTATCTGTTTACTAATAAAGATGATATTCTTCGGAATAGATTTATTTATTTTTTTAACTACTAATCCGAAAACCAATATAAGGGTAGTTGAATTTTCATCGAAGACAGTAAAAATCGTTTCAGCGGCGTTTTAATCAATAAATAATTAGCAGTAAAAAATAAAAAGTAACACAGCTTTGTTATAAAACTAGACCTTACTTGTTTCATCATTTCTGCTTCTCCATTTGACCTTGTAATTAAAATCTTCTGGTTCGTGATAAATAATGTCATATTTATATTTATGGCCGCTTATTTGTACTCTATTGGGTCCTAGGGCAGTGTATGATTTCTTCTCTTTATTGTTGTATTCGTCATTTACAAGCCGCGTGTAAGTCTTAAAGCTAGGGTAGTATTCCTGCTTTGATGATAAATGCGAGAATCTCAGTGGATCTCTGTTGTCGTTAAGCATCGATAAGTGAAACTTCAAATCTTTCTTCGTTATTGCTTGTTTATTATTCTTATAATCAAAATAAGATTTGTGTAGGTACGGAACAGTATCTACTTCGTTATCCTTGTCAATCGGTGTGACTTCAAAATCGTCACTCGAATGCAATACCTTCACGTCATTAAATTTATTTGATACACCTTCCAATTGATTTTTATCATTGGAAGCAGTTTTGAATATGTTAATTCTGTCGTATATACTCTTTTGGTGACGCAAAACATTCGTGTGATCACGACCGTTCTTACCGAATTTATGTCTGTCTTTTGTTTTGGCTTGAAGATAAGGAGTTGTAGATTTTGCTAGATTACAATTCGATACGCTAAAATTCTGTTCTCCTTTTTTTGTCTTGTCTGTTAAACGCGAATTTGATACTAATTTTTTTGTACTCCATGTACCAAGGATTGTAAACACCGGGTTCGTTAAAGGTGCAGTGACGGATGTTACGTCAATTTTATGCTCTTTCAAGAAATTATTGAAGTCGTTTATTTGCATGGGTAAGTAGGTCGTGTAGAACTGTTGAGGTGGAGCACTGACTCGTGTTACCGCACTTTTCTGAAAAATCTTTCACTATTAAAAACAAAACTGGCATCATGGCTTCATCGTGATCTTGTATATTTTGATAGACGAAAGCCACGTGTGTACTTAACTTACGGGGGCAATATATTTCGGGGTCAATGCTTTATTTGGAAATTAGTATTTACATTGGACATTTTTACGCAGTTATTATTCTCCTTATTAGTTATAGCCTTGGATTCGTCCACGTTAAAATTAAACTTTTTATCTTCATAAGAACCCTTGTCGGACTATAGAAAACATGAAAAAATACATCTAAATTGGTCCGGCTGTTCTGTGTGGAAGCCGATGGTTCAATTAGGACTTGACTAAAGTTTTTTATTACGTGGACTGAGCCCTGAACAGAGAGATCACAGATGTTGAAGTTGGTGAGTTCGAATGACCTGTGATTATTGTACACGCATAAACATGCAACTGGATTTTTTAAAGCTTAGTCAGTTGTATAATGTTCATTCATAAATGCGCTTCGGTTTATTGGAATTTATGTCCGTTTGGATTCTTGTTTTAATGGCAACACTGATTGCAGTTTCATTGGGGCGGGGTCATCAGCAGTTATAGTGAAAAACAAATGGCAAAATTGAGGTCGGTTGGCTTTGGTTTTGTTTTTCAGCAGATGCAGCTTGTAAGTACTTTAACGTTATTGGAAAATGTCACGGTGACAGGGTATTTAAACAAAGAAAAAACTGCAGCCGAAGTGAAAGAGCGTGCAAACAAGCTTCTCAGCCAGGTCAACATCACCGAAGCCAGCGACCGCCTCCCGTCCCAGGTCTCCGGGGGTGAAGCCCAGCGGGCCGGAAAGCTATTACAATGAATATATTTCCGGCTTGTTCGCCACCGGGGTACGGATCAACTACTTCAAGGACCTGGATGACTTCAATATCGTTGCGGACGATGAGAGTACGATTGAGATCACGGAAAAATATGCGGTCAAGCCCGTGGACAGTAATAAACTCAGCGGGCTCTCCCTGCTGTCCCATGCCCTGCTGAACACCCTTCCTAAAATCACCAAAGGTACAGGCCGGTTTAATGCCGGTGGTAAGGAAATACGTGTTTGTGGTCGATCAATATTCAGTTCACGGTCCAGGAGCACTTTGGGAATTGCAATTATTCTGATCTTATTTATTGTGTTCTGTTTTGTTGACTGATTTATATTCTGGGGATACGTTCTGCTGCAGACTGGAGAAGGCATCCATCTCTTGTCTCGTGTCACTTTGCTGAAAGCCATTCCTGAGTCTGTCGCTCAACCCACAACCTGCTGCTGCAGCGTGAAGCCCTCTGTCACAATTAGAGATGCAGAACTGCACACATGATATATTTAAATAGTTCCAAGTTAATTGAAGACATTTGAGAAAAGTAGATATAGCTAATGGCTTCAGCAGCCGAAGTAATATTAAACAAATGTAAATTTAAAAAAATACTAATCCAATTAAGTAATTGTTTTTTCTTATTTTTTATTTTTTTAGAATATAAAATATAATATTCATTTTATCTTTATTGCTTGATTGAGAACTAAATTTCTGTTAACAGAATATTCCTACTTATCCCCGAGATAGCCTGGAATGTGATCTCAGGACAAGAGAATCTTGGATCAAGCTCTAACGAAGGGATCCTCACTCTGTTTAGTGTTAGAACAGAAGATTAAATAAATAGCAACCATTTAAATTTATATGATTTCCGTTATTTAACATTACCTTCTACGGTTTTATTAGTTAAAGATTACTTTTTACAAAACTTTAGCTTTACAACAGTATATTATAAATCTACATTACTGCTCAAACTTATAAAAATTTGGTTTTCAATAATATGGTATATTATTTAGTTATTTTTTGCATTCAATAAAGTTATTACTGCTAATAAGTTTTAAAACCGCAGATCAAAAAAGAGCGTGGAATTAAGACTTTATCATTTTTCCGCGTTTGAAGAACGTATCATATGTAAACTAATGGCACTCAAAAGCTTACATAAAATCGGAGTATTTTAGTCATTTCTCTTTTGTAAATCCCGTAATAAACGAGAAATGTTGCGGATCTGACGTTAATTTCGACTAAAACGAAGATTCGTTAGTTTTGGGCCCCAAATAATTACTTTGTTTCATTTCTCTGTTCTACTTGTTGTACGAACGGATTTTTTTTGGATGCATTTATCTATTTTGTAATTTAAAATATATTTTTTTGTGGATATTAGTTAATTAAGTTAGGGCGAAATGTGATGTAAAAACTGATATAAGGTTAGCAATTATTTTCAACTGTTTCTTGTTATTAGCATGTAGTTTTTAATTCGAAGAAAATACGTAAAATGTATTCAAGAAAAGTGTTGGAAGCAAATGGCGATCAAGAAGTTCCACGGACACGCATTCTTTATTCTAAACAATATTTTAGTACATTATATTTTGTTTCGTTAAAGTGCATTTTACACAAAAATTTTCACAGCAACTGCCGTAAATATGCTAAGACATGATAGCAATATTTTTTGGTTTATTAATTATTTTTGGTGTATGGTTAAACTATCGAGGAATTTTGTTGCACCAATAGCAATAATTAAAATGTAATAATAAACGTTCAATTTAAATAAATAAGTAACGTGTACTATCCCTAGGATTATCTCCTCATGATTAGCTCATACACACTTCAAACATTCCAGTCTTGTACTTAACAATACTTCGAAGGTTTTCTCAGAGGTGTTCTTGAATAATTCCTTCCTAGCCTGATTTATTGAGTATTGAATTTAAAAAAACAAAGCAAAATTTGCCTTTTTTTCAAAATTTTCTACTAATACAAAGCTTATTTTAAAACTAAACAAGAGCAACTGGAAAACTCTTTGGTTTTAATATAGCAACACGAGCATAGCGACACTCTTCCCACTGTAAGTTTGCATCATTCCAATCAAAAGCTGCATCTCTCAGCACTCAGATCTTGCATAAAATCCGTTTTCTGCCTGACATCTTTCCCCTCGTCTAAAACGTCTCTGATGCTTCTCGCCGGCTCCTTTGGAATCGAGACAGCGCCGGTTCAAAAAAAAAATGAAAAAGAAAAATCCATACCTGCCTGGACCTTTCACTCTGCAAACAATCACCCGGCGACGTCCCACTGACTGCCCTCTTTATTCTGCAGCACTTTTTGTGCAAATATAAATGTAAATGTAAACAAAGAGGAAACGCTGCCAGTGTTTTGGGCACCTTGTCTCACTGTAACGTCGTCAATGACTATTTAGATTTTATAAAGTTGTATATTTATCGCTTTATTTATTTTTTGTAACTTTTTTTTAGCTAACGCTTTTTGGTATACTTACTAATGTAATGGGACTAATTGAAATTTTTTATATTATTATAATGTAACTACGTACCTAAAAGTAGAATAAAATGCTGAGCTGTGACTGATTATGACTCCATTGAAAAGTATTTGAAAGGAATTGACTGGCACCAATTATTGCATGTGGACGTTGATATAAATGAAATGGTTACAAAATTTTACGAGACAATACAGACTGCTATCATAAATTATGTTCCATTACACAAAACTAGAAGCACTAGATATCCTACTTGGATAAATAAAAACATAGAAAAAAGAATAAAAGAAAAAAATAAGATTCTAAAACGGTTTAAAAAATATAATAATCCGAACACCAACACGGGCGTTGAAACTCTCAGAAATAGTTGTAATGGTTTAAAAATTATTTAGTTTAAAAACAAACTTGACAAAGACTCTCCAAACTATTTAGCACACATAGCTGACCAGCTGTCAGTGTTCAAACTAAGTATAATAATAATAAAACTAACTAAAAACCCTCGTAACTTTAACTCGCTTAAGCTCAGCTCGTACCTTAAAACAAGCACACATTTTTTTATTCCGCGGCGCTATGCCGCCCTCTCGTTCCCCCCTAACGTGTTTTCCCTAATAACGAAATATGCCCTCTGCGTTTATTTTCTTTGTCGGCTTCCAAAATATCTCTATGCTCTCCCGGGCGATTCGTATAAACAACGTCTGGATGCTGCGTGTGGCATTGTATTGTTGGAAAGATATTCAGTCATCACTGGAGTTCTCAATTTGTTTTAAAAAAAATACTAAAACACTTCATGTGCACGCCATATTCTTCTTAGTTATATACGAAACTTCACTACCCTTTTAAATTTCCAACTAATTAGTCAATTTTTAATTTCTTTGTATAGATTCTGGAAAGTTCTCATGATGTTACCCTTGGGAAAAAGTTTCTTATTTATGCAGCGATCGTGAAATGTGGATGTGATATGCAATAAAATAGTTTATTTATGATTAATACATCGTTTTCTTTAGATGTTAAAATGTCTTACCGTTTTTTAAATAAAATAATAACATGCGTCACGCATACGCATATTTTAAAGTAATATAACCTTTTTGTAAGGAGTATATACTCTTATAAGTATTCTATTCGTGTTAAGTATCTCTTCAGATCTTTCTGGAAACGTTCGACCTGAGCTGGGTTGTGCTGCTGGTGATACGAGGGATAGTGGTACACGCTTCCCGCCGAGTACCGCGATATGCAGCCTGTCAACACAAACCGGATTACAAACCTAAAACTACAAAGAACACACTCTATACTTGTGTGTAAAATGTTGTCATCTGCCCCAAAATGCCTTATTGTTCTGATTTAAGGTGAAAGTGTGAAACATTTGTGGAGTTACCGAGTCCAAAGAACTAACTGAATATGGTCGTATTAATTTGCGGATTTTTTTAAATATCATTTTATAAGTAACTTATTTGCAATTTTAATTACACAATTAATTATTTCTAATTTTAAATATTATATTGTATAATAACTGTATAAAGATAAACCATAAATAGGACTGCTCAACCCCTTCCCAGGTGATAATGAGGCACTGCGGTGTGGAAATTATATCATACGTGTTGTTGAAGATTGTTACGACTACTGGCCATTAGGGTCGATTTGCTCCATAACTCCGTACATCCATGAAAAATAAAGAAAACATTGTCCAGACCTAATTTATTGCCAAAATGATCTGTCAGAACTTTTGCTCAAAGTCTGCACGTTGGGTTCAAAATAATTTTAAACATCCACATTTTCCTTCATTCTTCTGTTTAATATAATTAGTGCTAATACATTTAGAATAAATGCATGCCTTTGTTTAGGTTGTGACATTAAAAATACAGGATTTGCACTTTTAAAAGGCAATTCTGACTTTCTTGTATAGCTTGACTGTTCACTTTAAACTGTAAAGATTGACTGTTCAGTAAATACTGTACAGTTCGTTCAGCTTAAACTGAACGTGTGCCATAAGTTGTCAGAGAATGTAATTCTTTTACTACTTAAGTTTTGTTTAGTTTTTTTTTTATTTCAGCAACCAAATCAACAGATAACAAAGTCACCAACTCTAGCCTCATATGTGATTGTGCTAAAGGATTTAGATGAAAAGATAGACAATATTTTAGACATACAATTTTTGACTGCATTGACCAGAGGTCCCAAGATCTTGTGAAGAATCCTACGTTCGGTTACCAGAAGCTTATTTTCTTCTTCAAGAGTCAGTGTCCACGTTTCACCTCCGTACATAAGTATGGGTCTTATGACCGACTTATAAATGCCGAACTTGGTTTTCCTGCTTAAGAGCTTGGACACTAACACTTTATGAAGGGCTGCGCTGCATCTCAGGGTATTTTGGATACGAACGTCAATTTCCTCCTTCCTGGTCTTAGAATCGGTGACAATACAGCCTAAGTATTTGAATTTGTCCGCAACTTTGTGATCCATTATATACTCGCGTGAAATTAAATCGGCTCAAGCTCAACCCATACATTGCATAAAAGGTTGTTTTTTCGGCAAACGAGTTTTTTTATTTAAAAACCTGTATATTATTCCCATAAAACAGCAAATTTCTAGTAAATGTGACCAAACAAAGCCAAATTCCGATTTCATTTCACGCCAGTCTAGTTTCTTGTTGATGATTCTAATAAATTCGTCAGTAAAGACCACTGGCCACTTCTCCAAGATTAATGTCAGTATACTCGGCATCATATACTTTAATTATAACGTCGGCCATTAGTTCCTAAGCTCCCCCTTACCAGTAATCTAGTTTTAATCCAGCAATTATTTCAGATACTTCCATATCTAACTGCCCCGGCTGGCCGTTGGTCAGAACAGTCACGGCTAATTTACCCTAATGCCCCCTTACCCTTGTCTGCATTAACCATTAACTTGTGACATGCTTAATTCGTTAAGTGCTGTGGTCATTCCGTCTGGGTCGAGGCTTAAGTGATAGCGGCTGGTTCACGGAGGTAGGCAAAATGTTATTGTATAATGTTGTCTTCAAATTTGGAGACTAATTTATATAGTATTAGCTGTACTCCGTGACTCTCTTTGCATCTATGTGAACCACTCCCATCACTTAGGGGTTAAAATAATATTTTACGACTGATTATCAAACCTACTAATCGATCAAGCCATCCAGCCGTTTCTGAGGAGTTTGGCAGCGAACACTGTGACTTGAGAATTTTATATATATCTACATGTACTAGAAGCGTTTTGTTTTTTTTAATGGATATAGGAATCTCTTAGTAACAACGAATTATGCCCTACGAACATTAAAGCCCTTAAAATTTTATAAATGAGATCTTATAAAGATCATGCGTCATGGAGGGAGGATTAATGTTAAATTTTAGGCACCGCAACTTTATAATTGAGTACCGATATACCTAATCCTTTTATGTCTTTAATATAACATTTAAGTAAACAACTCTTTGTTGCAAGTTGACATCTAGGGAGTGAGTATTAAATTATCCAAAAATTTATATGCATAACAAACCAAGAGGAGATGAGATTTAATCAAGAACTCTACAGTTTGTCTATTGCTTATGTGTTTTCTGACTGTAACTTTTTAATATCTAACACAAAAATAATCTTATCTCTCGCTATCTCTTACATTTTGTGCCCTATTATTTTGGTGTCGCTCACCACGGATATTACAGAAGATAATAAAAACAAGTAAAATCTGTTTGCTTACTTTATTAATTTGGTCTTTGTCCCTGTAGTCGTAATGTTAAATCAGTCATTCTCCTAATGAATCGTTTATTTATCATTTGACTTTTCTATTTCTTTATACAAAAGTAAATTATATACTTATAGCCGAACCAGACAACCGTGTCTTACCCGAAGTTGGTTAGTCTGCTATGAAATAATAGTTTTACACGATATAACCAACCAAGAAACTGCTTTACCATTTTGAATGATAGTTCCTACTTAAAGAAAACCTTGCTAAGGGTTATTGTTAAAAATTAACGTAATGCATAACAAGCAATAATGAGCCTTTTAACTCATTGACGTGCGATCGACGTGTGACCTTAATGTTGCAAACCAATTTTTTGGTCGATTATACATTTAACGAAAGGTACTTACGCGATCTATTGGAAGTGTCCCGAAGTAATTCTGCAATTCTGTATTTTTTAAATATCCTCTTGAGTTTTCCTAGTTTTTTTTCTCTTAAACCTTCCCTGAAATAAGATAAATGAAACATAGCAAACAGAAGTCGAATTGGGCTAGCCATTTTGGATTTTTATGTACATATACATATATAAATTTGTATTAATCATGTGACTTTGTAATAAGCCGAATGCGCTTTATACTTGTAAACCATTTCAGGAGCTGCGAGAAGGGTAAAAAAAAAATTAACTAATCAATAGTTTATGGATTTAAAATTTTCTGTTGTTTGATTTGAGATATGACTATTGAAAACAGTGGATTATTGCATTAATTACTTACTTAAGCAAAGTGCGTAATCTATTTTTCTTTCAATTACATCGCTATTTCCATTTTTTAATCTTTTCTTATGTCTTATCAATGTTTCAGAATGATATAGGATGTACGCCATTTTTATTTTCAGCCAGTATCTTTTTTTAAATTGCATACATTTTATACGAAACTTAATTGGAGACATTATATCTCTGTGGTAAATTTATATGAAAATAATAAATTGATGTGAATAATAAATAATAAAGTGATGAAAATTCTTAAAACACTGTTTTGGTTCTAAGCCGAAAAAGTTTTCTTTCTGATCGGCTATGTAGTGATTAATGATAACATTACTGCTTAGTTGGAAGAAAAAATGTATTACATATTATGTAATAGTCATTATAGATATGTACCTAATACACTTAAAAATATAATGAAAAACCATGTAAGGGTTCCATTTAATTGCCAATTATTAATACCTTAAGGGCAAAACGTTTTTGCTAGTTGGGTCCCTCCGCTAAATCACTGTGTAACTACCCGTTTTACGAGCAGGGTGTTTTTAAAGGACTGCTTTATTAGACAAAGATCAAAATGGCCGGTGAGATTAATTACTCAGTATTTGCCTGGGGTTTACTTGGTCTGTAGGGGGGAAATATTATGGACAGGATTGTGGCTCCTTGTTAGTATTATTAACTTCAAGCATCTGTGCATGTCAAAATACAGAAAGTAAGTTTCGAACAAAGAAGAACCTAGATTTTTGTCGTGTTTAAGTAGATATGCAAGTACATATCATAGCTATATATGGACGATGAGAATATGGTTATCTGCGTTTTATTTGATAAACAATTTTATCAACAAATCTTTAACTGTACATTTAAATTATATAACTGAGTATAATTTTTAAATTTAATATACTGTACATTAAATGGATCAAGTTGAATGATGTTTCATTATAAATCATGCCAATGAATTCATTACTATTAATAAATGATAAATTAATCTTCTAATACGAAATTAGGTAACCAAAAAAGTACTTTTGAATTCAAACTTTTGAAGTACGTTACTACACAGATCACATATCGATAAACTATATATTTAAGTTTTCACTTGGGGGTACCCAGCCAACCCCCACTTTAAAAAATATACAATTATTCATTTATTTGTACTACAGTGACAATCGTAAGTGTGAATAGAAACGCCGACACCCGATAAAAATCTGTATCCGACGCACGACAACATGGGGATCGAGATGACGAGAACGAGATCTTACACCCCGTTCCCACTTGTCGAGTGTCACTGATACTGTCACTTGTCAGGCACTGATTTTAATCGTATGTTCCAGTGACAGAACATTTTATATGCAGCTATTCACACTTGTCAAAAAACGATGTTGTGTCGTCGCCAACAAGAAATGTCGGCTGTTTTGCGAGGGTATATTATAATCTAGTGGACATTTTGAAAATTAAAAAAACAAAACACATTTGCTTTATTTTATACAATTTTTTTACCTCTTTTCATTTTTATTTTATGTAAGGATATTTATTTATTTATTTTATTCAATTATCTTTTTTTACTTTTATTAATTTTAATATTAATTGTTTTTAGCTCACTTAGATATATTATTCTGAAAATTAGTTCTATATCCGCTTACTATTCAATATTGGATACTTTTCCAAAGGTTGGTTTGTGTCATCTCGACAAATGGCTTGATCCCGGAGATGACGGCGAACAATATATAAGAATTTAACATATCTTTTAATAGACAAATGCAGGAAGCTATGCTGCTTGGGACAACGTGAACATTTAGAAAATTCGTGAATATTAATAATTAATTTTTGTTAGTCGGAGCCGAGAAAAAGAGGATAATAATTATAATAGTAATAAAAGGCTAACAGAACCCGAGGGCTCGATGCCGTTACAACCAATCACTGCATACAAAATTCTGTTCAATTCCCTGAATGGTTTTTTTTGTTCTTTCACATTCGTTTTCAGATAATTTAAGTTTTAATTTTAGATCAATGGGTAAGGAACATGGTTTACTATTGCTAAACCCAAATTGTTGATGCCATTTAAACATCTATTCTGGTCTATACTTAACATCCCTGCCTCTCTGTTATAGTTGTTAAGTTGTACCTTATCTTTGACTTGAAATTCATTCATCAATTGTTCTTTAGTTTCATCAATTAAGATTCTGCTATTTATTAGGCACTGTTCTCTAGATATAAAAAAGGGAAACGTTTCTGATCAAGCTCTCTTATTCCGTAACCACCGAAAACTGTTGCTTGTTATATACTGTAACTGCAATAGTAAAGAATAACTTGGTATCAGAAAAAGATAAGTAAATCTAAATATGCTTTAGCTAGTGTTGGCTTCCATTTCTTATGTAAGAAACGATATGCGTTTTTGAAATATGTGCTAGGATTTGTATGAGTTTGTAGCTCTCTTGGCAGTGCTGCCAGTCTGTGTTTAAATAAAATCGTTTAATCTTGACCTCTTACTGATTCCACAAAAAATATTATCGTTAAAATCAAAACCTTCAACCATCGATCATTACAAAAGGTATTGTATTGCAGGAAGAGATAACTTTTAGTAAGGGTTTGGGCAGGAGCTAGCTCCTAGACAACTGATGCCCAGGATCCACTACCATCAAGAGCCAGGTCAATTTGTCACTGAAATCGAGAGCACCCGCAGTTTTCGTTATTAATTTCATCTCATTGGAGGGCATACCAGTACTTATACTTTAATAAATATAACAAATAAAGTTGAACCTTGAACCTTGAACAGTCATCTCGATGGCTGAAGGAGCAAAGCTGCAGCACCAGATTTGGCTCTGGATCCACTGAGATCATTGTGAGACCATGACAGCAATGACTCTTAAGTGACTCATACAGATCCATGTGACATCAGCCCGGCTCCGTCCCGGTCCCTGTGAAGTGTCCCGCGTCTGAAACCGGACCCTGGTTTTACTGCTCTGTCTGTGCGGCAGGTGTTTGCAGATTTAATGACCCGCCAGAAAAGGGCAAACGTTGTCCTGACAACAGAGGACAGCTGGTGTGGGCGGGACACCTGTGAGACTTCAACAAGAGCCGACGCCCGAGCAAAACGCCGCCACATCTGCCACATCTGCCACATCTGCCAGGACTCAGCCAGAACTCAGCCTCTCCATCCACATCAGGAGGAGACAATCAGCATCTCTCCATCCACATCAGGAGGAGGACAATCAGCATCTGTCCATCGTACTTCTTTTCTTGCTGTATGTTACATTCTTATGTGCTAATTTCTTTTGTGGTGTACAATAAAGCGTATAAATAAATAAATAAACCTCACGACTAATATCACTCAGTGACATTAATCGGGACCCACTGTTTTACATTCATTCCGAATCACGGTCGGAGAATTTATTTTACGTTATTTTAGAGAAACAAACAGTACAGTGAATCATAAAAATTAGATTAACGTTAATTTAACACTTAAACCAGTCAAGTCTCCACTTATATGTACTAAACAAACAGAAGAGTAAGACAAAGAATACAAAAAAAGATGATATACAATAATTAATTACATAACAATGCGTATACCATGCACAATTAAACAATTAATAAATACAAAAAAAAATTTAGATATCGTCTAAAAGAATTGAAAACCAATATTAGAATGGACCACTCACCTGTCACCCTAGCCCTGATAAAAACTAATTAACCAAGCAATTGGCTCAAACACCGACCTCTAATTAGGTTTTGACCTCTTAAAAATATATAAATATAATCTCTTATTAAAAATAGTATAGCTAATACATCAGCAATACAGCGCTCCTGGATTTTATATTAAAACATAACATCTGTACAACAATGTACAGGCTGTACTGCATAAAATTAAAGCAGGCTACCTTGTAGTGATTCATTGCAAGGATTACATGAACTGGTATGGCATCTGCACGCGACTCTACTGTCATGCAATGTTCCGTGATACGTGTATTACGCTATATACTGTAATAATGTATCAGTTTTGCTATATCGAACATATGTGTACTGATTCTGCCCTATTTTGTAATTTATATTTTTTGTGAGTTATTTTGTGCAACTACAGACATACGGACACCCATCAATTCAATCTATTCATCTTTTGTATTTAGTTTTACTGTTTTTTTTGCAGATCTGTGAAAAATTTTGCTATAAAGCAATTATCATATCATTTGTGAAAAAATGCTTCTATAGCATGCATTAACAACAAATGCATATATGTATAAATTGTCCTTAGTCCTTGCATTTAAAAATATTAAATCTATATTATAATTGCTTTTATATTTTAGTACAAAAAATTTCCTACATTGTACTTTTTTCCTTTATATATAAATCATCTTCATCTTTAACGAGTCTAAATACAATCGTTAAAGACAATTTATTTGAAAGGTTGAACAATTTTTTTGTAGTTCTTAAAAGAAATCCTGGTAGATCTTTTTAAGG
>JANCMC010033613.1:59345048-59465665 GCA_024363005.1 Charaxes varanes
GTTAAAGACAATTTATTTGAAAGGTTGAACAATTTTTTTGTAGTTCTTAAAAGAAATCCTGGTAGATCTTTTTAAGGGATTAAATATATTCAACTGCGCATCAACAATGGAAACGCGCTCTAATTTTCGTAGAAAATGTCTTCTCTTTGAATAATTGAACAAGTTTCAACAATCCAATTTGTTTCTGCGCAGTTGTGATTTAAAACGCGAAAACACTCGACATATGCGACTTTAACTTTATTATTCGTTTACTGAAGAAACTCAAAGCCTCAGTAGTAAAACGGTAAAGATGGACTGAAATCCACAAGATTCCCAGTTCAAATCCCGACACTGGGGCATTATCGCATCCACCCTTAAGTTAACACATTTTATTCAAGGTTAGTGGGGAGGAAAAGGGAAAAATACTAATGCTCTAATAGTATACCCGCTAAACCTCTCCCTAAAAGATCTTCTCTTGTCAAGAACTATTACAAGATCTTTATTAAAAACCAGTAGTAGGATTAAATCAAATTTGATTTGGCATTGGAGGGAACACTGGCCATGGAGTGAGCGTTTTTAGTTAATCATTGATATAGGGAAGAAACAAAGTAGGAGATGGCACACAGCCTTGTGGTACACCACCATTGATAGACTCAGGAACCGAGCATTTACCGTCGACAACTACCTTGGTGCTAGGAATACTTTTTAGGTACGTCTAATATTTCTATTCCCCCTCCTACTAAAATTAAAAACTTGTGACAAGAGTGGGTATGACAATAGTCCAGCGGCGGTGGGGTATGATCCAGGCAACTAGCGGATTTCAATCCATTGCTTCTGCTGTTAAGCTGTCGAGGTTCAAATCGTGGACACATCTACTCATGAATTCCATAAGAAGGCAGTTTTGAAAAGTGCTTTATGTTTATTAACGCTGTTTTAACATCTATATATACAAAAACGAAAGGTCACCTAAAAAAAATCTCGAATTACAAAGATGAAATTTAGCATTAAGGTTGTTTATAGTTTGTAGACATCCACTACGCACGGGTGTTTTGATGGAGCTAGACTAAGGGGGTCTAAGGGCTTTAAGCAAATTCGGTCAGCTAGTATTGTATTCTAAAGTCTTTTTGGGTTCCGTAGTATTACAAGGAACCCTTATAATTTCGTTCTGTCCATCCGTACGTGTACCCGTAAAGTGCCCCCCCCCCCCCCTTAGCATTTCCAAACTATTAGACATAAGAGACTTGAAATTTTCCATGTAGATAGAACATGCTAAAAACTCACGAGGAAAATTATAACAGCCAACAGCTGGTCCGTCCGCTAGTGTAAAAATAAAACTTAGTAGACTGAGATTTAAAAAGTAATTACAAAATCGTTTGAAGTATGCTAGTTGTCTCTGTCAGCACAGAAGCGTGCAAATTTTTTGCTAGTTACGATAAGCTCGTGAAAAATAGGACAAGAGGCAAAATTAGGGGGAGCTGCCAAGAACTGAAACGATATGATCTGAACGCCTCACAGCCTTTGAAAACGGAATAATATTTTTTAAAGTTCATTTAAGTAAAGACTAGCGTTTACGTTGCTTTTTAAACTGTCTGCCATTAA
The DNA here is from genome assembly GCA_024363005.1 of Charaxes varanes. Lineage (NCBI taxonomy): Eukaryota > Metazoa > Arthropoda > Insecta > Lepidoptera > Nymphalidae > Charaxes > Charaxes varanes. The sequence continues at coordinate 59,346,627 of JANCMC010033613.1, forward strand.
TATGAAATGGTTAAAGTTTTTTTGATTTCTGTATTATTACAGTTAGAGAAGCGGAAATTAAATGTTTACAATTGCGATTACAAGAAACCAGCGAACAACACACCGCTCTATACAAGCAACTATGTTCGTTGAAAGAAACAGAATCGAAGCTCCAAAAACAGTTCGCTTTGTTGAAGGAACAGGAAAAGGATATGGAACTAAAAGTATTTCATTTATGGCAAGTTCCGAGTTGGTTCATCATCACTGATCTAAACGAAACAACCGAGGAGTATAATATTGATTAGAATAGTAGGTTATACACTCTTCCATAAATTGTCATATTTTCTACTGTTCGCGGCTTTTATAGAAATCATAATATAACGCACATTATAATTGTTTGATTAAACATAACTTTGTGCTGCTCTGGCACACAATGGATGCTACAGTGGGTGCCCTAAATTTTGGCTATCCAGATATAATTAGGATAGGAATCTTTAACTAATTTAACTAGTACCTGTCATAGCACAAGCTTGAGACCCCAAATTTTTATGTCCCTTCTAAAGGACGGCCTTCTTATCTCAATATTCATTTTCAAGATTTGATGCTTTTTTTAATGGTTTTAGACAAAGTCATTAGAAATTTTAAAAAATAACCTTTTTCAATAAATTTAACTACTGTAACTGAACATTTTTCTACTTTCATCATCATTTTTAGAATCTATGATGAATTTATTTGTAGATAACAATTGTGAGCTCATAGTAACATTGAGAAATTGAAAAAAAAAAAAAAAATGATTTCATCATCTTACCAACAATATAGCCAATGTCCGGGTTTTCTTAAACCTGACTTCTCCTTCAGAAATTGATCCGTTCTTAGTGCCACAGGATCTCCTGTTTTTCAATAAAAAAAATCTTAAAAGAGAAGGGGGAATTAAACATTAATATAAATTTAATAAATAAAGAATTGTATAAAAATTAGTCAGTTTAAGCTCAATAAAGTAGTTGTCTATAATGTTTCATATGCTATGATCCAGTTAAATATTTCCAATACTGGATAAAGTTAATGAGCAACAATTGAATTAATGCTCACGGATTTGGGTTTGGGTAGCGGTCCGTGGTAGGAAGTTTGTAAGCAGAGATTGGTGGTATCGGCAGCGAGCCTTCGGGATCTGTAAGCCTTATTATTATTATTATTATTAAAATAACCGTTTGATATTCCACAGTAAAGGTATTGTAGAATAACCAAGACAGCCAGCTGACCTTGAAGATATAATGCATGGATCTAGCCCAATTGGCCACCGCCCTTGAACCCAAATCTTTAAATTGGGCAGGGCACAAAGGGTGAAACTTCAGCCTGCTTTTCGAGAGACTGTTTTATGTCTTTTATGTCTTCAATTCCTCTGAGCTTTTCTTTCATGTCCTTTATCTCTTCTTTTTAATAGGCTAGCCGTACTTGGTTCGATATTTTTTGAAGATTTTACCTCATTTTCACACTCGGGGCAAGTCCATTTTTTTATGAGATCTTTAAAATCTTCTGAATCCCCCTCCCTTCAAGCTTGGTGCACTTTAAATGGTATACTGATTGGCAATTTATGCAGGTTTATAGATATATAGCGATTAACTTATCTGTTTGTTCGATATTTAATTAATTGGCGTTTAGTTTTCAATTTAGGTCATAAAATTAGAACCTGCATAGCAGGAAAAAAAGGAAGCAGGAAAAATCTTTTCAAAACCTTATGATAAATAAATATTAGGTACCTACTTCATAACTGTTATTCGTAGAATCGCTAAGATTTATTACTGACATCATTAAATAGTTTTTTTGCGCCTTAGTAATATCTATCAATCTATCACAAAAGGCTCCTTATCTGCCTCCTTAATCCAAAATAGCACCGGATGGCTGCCGCTATCCTCTTTCCTATTTCCTTCGACTTGTCATTGGTGGATGTCACGAGGGATCCGAGGTAGGTCTCTCCTATCTAGGGATTGAGCTAGGTCCTGTTCTCTCTGAAATTTGTATGTGCCTATTTCTATATGAGTTTCCCCTTGCTGAGCTCCATCAGCCTTTACTACCATATATTTAGTTTTGGCCTCATTTATCTTAAGGCCCAACAGTGTACATTCTATTATAATTACAATACAAACAATATTATTACCATTATGTCTTCAAAGTACGTTTTTTTAATACAAATAACTTAGTTAACAGCGAAACATTTATTAGACTGATCAAAAACAACTTCGAACAAGAGTTCTTGTTTAATTTTCTTAAGAAAATATCGTTAAATATCCATTTCGATGAAGTTTACGTAAGAAAGTTTTTTTAAGTACGATGTTGTTGTCATGATGTTTTCGTTTATGTTAAATTTGTAATGTATGTGAGCTCTTCCCCACGGTAGATCTTGCGCATGGCGAAGATGACGATGTGCTTCTGGCCGTCGATGTTGATGACCCGGGAGTAGCAGTTGGGCTCACAGGAGTGGTTGATGAAGCGGGCCGTGTTCCCGTGCATGGTGGCGTCTACCACCTCCGAGTCGTCAATGCGGAACATGTAGCAACCGATGCCCTAGGCACGAGGACAGGGAGAAGGTTACCTCCGGGAAGTGAGATCAGAGCCACCCTAGCAGACAGCCTAGATTTTCTTAACTGATTTACTTAGGTGATTAATTCATTCAAGGACAACCATAAATATTTACCATTTATATATTTTTTATGGACACAGCCACTTAATTTTTGGCCAATTTAGGCCTGCGATGCGTTGGTGTATGGTGGAATTAAATGCAAGTTGGCGTATGATATTCCTTAAAATCGATATATTCACATCGACGTATTCGATCATATCACATCGATATATATTCACATCGATCATATTCACAATGACAACACTATAGCTTTTTAACACATTCAAGGATTGCGCACCACCAATTGCTTTACCACTTCCTATATTTCCTCGTCCTAAAGCTTGTGTGGAAGAAATCGCTCTTTAACGATAACACCGCCTTTTTTACTTCTTTTCTAGCTGTAAGTATGTTATTATGTGTTAATTTATTTTGTGATGTACAATAAAGCGTATAAACAAAGGATTTGAGAATGAGATTGTTTATGTTAGACCACATTTTGTAGTCCCAAAGTAACATACGCATCTCGCGCCGATATATATTTTGTTATCACTGCACAATAAATGCCAAACAAATAATTGGTTTTGATATATCGTGCATTGTAAATAGGATTATCGGTGTACGCTAAGTTGTAAGTGGACATGGGCATGCACCAGATGCAAATAGCGACGTCCAGGCAATAATTGATCGTGTCTGAAGGCCGCGACCTTTATGGTCTTATATTTAATCCGGCCAATGCACAGGTGTGGCTGTTTAGACGTTGTTAGATATTCAATTTGAATTATATTGCGTATGCCTTTATTACGACATTTTATTATCTATTTATTGTACACTAGCTGTGCTCGCGACTTTGTCCGCGTAAAATTAGGTAAAAACTAAAGTCAATTTTAGCGTGATGATGCTATGGCTATGACCTTTCTCGATAAGAGGGCTATCTAACACTGAAAGAATATTTCAAGACGAACCTGTAGTTCCTGAGATTGGCGCCTTCAAGTAAACAAACTCTTCAGCTTTATATATTAGTATAGATACATATGTATACGAGCACTCGCGCGCTATTTTGCTATAGTTTAAGAACAGTATCTCTCTTTTTTCTTTCTTGGACTTCTTTCCTTGCAAAATGTCTTCCAGCTACCCGCTCCAGTATTTCCGAACCGATGCAACTTACGGACCTTCAAGAAAAGAACATTTACTCATTCGTCAAAGGATCTACAAGCCCCCTGGAATGGCAGTCGTCCATGGGCGTTGGTAGTCACATAAAACAACCGCCTGCTCATCTGCCCCTTGTTATGTAAAAAAAATATTCTCTGTACTCCAGATAACGCGATCTCAATTTTATTTCTGTTTGAATAAAAAAAGTCATCTCGTGACATCATAATATATAAAATCCAGTCAACCGATATTCATAAAAGTTATGCGTAGTTAGTTAGGCATATATGTGTAATTTAGTCTAGCTTGACAAATAGGACAGTTATTTTAAAAAAAAGAATCCTAAATCGGTCAGCCAGAGTAACGTGTGGCCGGGTCTGTTAGTAACATATCTTTATTAAAAAATCGCAACGCTAATCTAGATCACCTAAAAATACATCGAAATTCTAACATTCCGCATTCAACTAATTCTTTACCTACTTACAAGCGGGTTTTGTAACAAAAACCAGAAAGGGCCGCGCCGCTCCCAGTAGTACCTACATTTACTTGATCGACGCTTGCGCTTTTGCCGGCCGCTGTGTCGAAATTAGTTAGCAGGCTTTAGTATTGGATAAAGCAATTAGTGCTTAAAGACGTGGTTGAGTAGATGCTATTCATGGCGTAATTCGCTATTGCAATACCACCATGGCCAAAATTAGCATATTTATATATCATTTTTATTTTATGTTATTAGGGAAATAAACAGTATAATTTCTTGCAAAAGATTAGAAATAGTCTAAGTTTGGCCGAGGTAATCGAAAAAAATAAAGCGATACGTTTTATGCTTTATAAATAACGGATCTGGAAGACGTCGTCTTGCCCGAATTTTGGCTCGTCTGCTCTTAACCAATTAACCAATGTCCTTCATGTTTTTTTCTATATTAAGTGAAACTGGCCGAGTAGCGCCTAATTCTGTTTGGTCTTTCGACTTCTCTTTTATTTCTTTTCTTTTACACCTTCTCTAAAATAAGGGGAATGAAACACGATAAAAAGACTTTAAAACGGTACAACAGTTTTCGGGTTCTAGTGAGAGTAACAATGGTTCACAATGGATTTTTATATTAAGATACTCTTGAAGGATAGCCATCCTTTGACGTATTAGTATAGTTTTATAGCAATGGACGTCTTTTGATTAACCACAATAATGCAGGGTTGTATGGTAAAGCGATTAAGCGATCGTTTCTTACGATGTCATGTAGAAGGTATTAGAGGAATAGACAAACATAGAAAAGATCTGAACACAGACTTCAAAGTTTCAAAAATGTTTTGAATGTGACAATTCGTATATAGTGTGTACAAGTGGCCGTACAATGTTTGATAAGAATGGCCAAAAGCGGGTCAAAACACGCTTACATAGAAGGGTCCCGTATCTGATACGCTATAAACGTATTTGTTAAATAACTTCAAAAGTTGTTGTCAGATTTTGTTTAAAATAATTTTCCTAATGATTTTGTAGCATGTTCTATCCAGTCTCTACGTTTAATAGTTTGGAAATGCTAGGGAGAGGACCACCTTACGGGCAGACAGACGGACGGACGGAGCGAAATTGTAAAGGTTCCTTGTAATACTACGGAACCCTAAAAAATGGAATTTTGATATTGTAAATTCGTTATTAACAAACTCGAACTATCATATTAGTTATTCTTACCTCTTTGACAAACTGCTGGTTTTAATGCCGCGTTAACGAGATACAATTTATCTCCCGTTGATTGTGGGAAAATAGAAGTGAGCGTGACTAGACTGTCCTTGCCGGCTGTTGTGCCCGGTTCTCACTGCATAAAAGGAAAAGACAGCTTCTGAAAGATTGGAACTGTATTTTTGGATTCAATTTATTCACTCATAATGGATCCAACAGTCTCACTGACCTGAACCTCAAAACGACTCACTCCTTTTACCTTTAGGGTTCTCTAAAGAGTTTAATCAAACACATGGCTAATGCTAGATACATGTGCTAATAACTGACCTACACAAATATCTTTAATGAAAGAAAGTGCTAAGTGAAATTAAGGCAAAGTGCATTCATATTGTAGGTAACATTACATAGTTACATAACGCAATTGTTTTCAATCGTATTGCCCTCCTAATTAGGTCTGTAATTAATAAAACAAAAGACCAGCATAATGTATTAGATGGTAGTAACCATGCGCAACATAATACGTAACGATATATTACGTGGGTAATAATAGGTTGCAACACGTTTGTAATATTTTTAAATGTGCGTCTAAAATAAATGAGTATTTCCAACCTAGCGGACGTTTCCGAATGTACCGGAAATTGACATCATGCATATCTGTGCTTATGTACTACAATTAAACTACCTATATTTAAATAAATAATAAGTTAAATGTTTTTGTATTTTACAGACCAAGACAGCTGACATTCTCGTCGTGGCGATCGGCAAAGCTGAACTAGTCCGCGGTTCCTGGATAAAGCCGGGAGCAGTGGTGATCGACTGCGGAATTAATCCCATTCCTGGTGAGTGAATAGCTGGTAATGAACTATCATGTTCAGTGGTAGATCCTAGACTTCTCTTTAGACTTTTTTACAAATTTCTTTTACAATCATGAGGCACAGAATTCGTTTTAAATTGAAAGCTGTGTCAGAAGATCTAAGCAATGGAATCATTTTATTTTTTTGGTATTTAAAAAAAAATTATAGATAAACCAACGTAGTTAGCACTACTAGTTTAGTAGTACTCTATTAACATATATACGTTCTAAGCTACCCTTATTAAAATATAACTAGTTAAATGATCACGATAAAATGCCGAGAGCAATGCCACTGAATAGAAAGAGTCATGATTTTCCAGTTTCTTTAAATCGCATCTTTCAAATTCCAAACTTTACGCACGCGCCGCGAGCAACCTAAAATACATGCTAGTTTTGATTAAGTCTAATAGCTTTTAGATAAAAATAACTCAGAGACTACTTTTAATCAACACGAATATTAATAATTAATTATCTTATTATTGTTTTTTAATTCATAATTAAAACGTAATAAATGTCAATATTATGTTATTATCACCGCTTGACGTTTTCAGATAAAACAATTTTGATGGCTAAATGAATTCCAACCCCACTGTCCTGTGTGATAATTCTCACCTTCATATCAATAGGAAAGAAGTTAGCTTTTAGTTCACAATTATAAAAGTTGCCCATTCGAAATAAATTGATTATAAACTGTAGTTCACTCTCCTACTACCCACCCAAACCTTATGTGAGTTTTAATGAATATAAAAGCTGTGATATACTTGTAACACTGGTCCAAGACTTTCATGAAGAAAACAGTCGTTGATTACTTTCTTTTAAATTGTTGGCGAGATTTTCTATAGAGCCTTTTCACATAGTAAAGTCAAATTTATTGTGGTGCCCTTCATATTGCGTCCGTTATATGACGGCACCGTCATCTTAGAAAGCCAAAACTTGTAAAAGCCGTAATTTGAAATATGTACAATTGTACATAACTTGTAACATTCACTTGTTAGGGTTCCGTACCTAAAAAGGAAAAACGGAACCCGTATGGGATCATTTCGTTGTCCGTCTGTCTGTCTGCATGTCTGTCTGTATGTACTCGGAAAATGTCGTGAAAAATCTGACAAAATATATGTAGAGAAATTCAAAGATAAAAAAGTCATCAATTAATTATTCCTACAGATAAGTAATTGATTTGATTTAGAATGTATTTGATCTGACAACCTATGTAACATAACTGTAACAATCATACATTTATTCCTGAAATATTAATTAATTAATCTATGCATGAAAAGCCGAAGGCAATCTTAAATATGAATGGGAAAGGTTATTATGTAATTTAATTGTATTAATGTGTATTAATATTATCGTCACGTTCTGTCGCGAAGAATGAAATTTTTCACACTTATAGTTTAAATAGAGATGTGCAGAATGCTAATTTTTTTTTTTAATTATGCAAAAAAATACATTAAATCAACTAAAAAAAACATTTCACACACTACCATGTATTTGACACACACGCATATAAACTCCTTTGTTCAAACTAATAATTTAAATGAATCATGGTCGTCAATTTCGACCACTGAACGGACCCCTAGTTTCAATAAAAGTACGACGTACCCATTTAATCATAAATCAGTATTGCGCTCACAAATCACAAAAAAGAAATTTATGTAACCCCATTGCCCACGGCGTAAATTATTATAATCAATGCTTATGAATATCGTTACTGGACGGAACAAAGATATGCAGTTCTCATTGGTGCGTCATATTATATTTCGCATGTTTTATACTGGTGAACATGACGGCTTTAGGTAGTGAACGGGAGAGAATCTTTTATATTGCTTTTCCATTAGGGTACCCTGTTCAATACGCTGTAGTCAAATGGTATGGTATGAGCGTAACAACAGTAGATGAATCGACCAATGATAACTTTTAAATTTACCGTGATGGTACAGAATGTGGCTGTAAGCTGACCGACTGGGGTCTGACTTCATCCCCGGAATCCCCACAATCTCTACAATCGCACAACTAATATCACTCAGTAACATTAATCTGGATATTTAAAAACCAATGTCAGAATAGGACACCTATCTGTCAAGCGGCCGCGGTAAGAATTGCTTAACCTAACGATCGACTCAAAGTGACGACCACTGATACGACCTCGTCATAAAGTATATATAATGTATTATTTGTTTTAGGAGGGGCCCCCGACGGCGATTCGCGCGGCTCGCCTGCTGCTAGCGATGTGTCTCCTCTCGCAGACATCCTCGCCCACCTCGACTCTGAAGAGTACCTTGACACCCTGCATGAACTCGCTGACTCACTACTCAAAGAATTTGATACGAGTTCTGCAGGAGAGACTCCAGATGTAAGTCTTGAGAATATTATTTGAAAATTATTACTTTTGTGGAAACTACTTGGAATTAATATTGCATCAGCCATGTGAATGTAACCAATAATAGGCAATACACAACACGACTCAACATAAGTATATCTTAAGCAATGAAAAACCTTGATTCCTTTTTTAAGTTTTTCAAGTTTTAAGTGATTTATGCATGAATGATGCAATAAAAATGATTTCCTTTTTAACTGAATGATGCAATAACTTCATTCTTGACGTCAATTTTATAATTCTTTTTTATCATGATGGCAAGTCTTTTCTTCCTATTCAGAATATTTTGTATGTCTAGGCAGGTAAAGATTTTAAATACTGTGTACCATAACATGTGTGCATATAACAGTATTGAACCAAGTGTTGCATCAGCCCTCATACTAAAACTTGTTATGCAAATAAACTGATTGTGATTCAATACACAATAGAGTGTTAAACAAGAACGCTAAATGGACTTTAGCACGATTTGCAATATTAAACGAAAATAATAACTGTATTTCAAATTGTAAGCTATTTGAATAGACATCATAATTGGTTACAGTTGTCAGACTGGACCACACCATTAAAGGAGGACAGTGATGTTTTTCAGGTGTAATATTTTAATGTTTTTCAATGTTATTTTTTATGAAGCCATATATTCATTTGGAACATGATTAAAGAGCTTACTTTTAAAAGAAGTTGTAATTTAAGGTGTCGACGATGGTTCAGAAATGGCGTCATAGGCTGTTCTAAAAAAGTCAATCGTTAAGAAATGTTTCCCAAGAACTCAGTTTATATAGCTTACGTAGGTTAAACATTAAGAGAGACTAAACTGTCGTACTAGAGTTAGAGAAGATTTTTTTGAATAAAAGTAAGAGAAAACTTTGTAATGGCATATTTTTATCTAAGACAATTAGACAATTTTATCTAAGATAAGGCTAAAGAAAACAATTTTAAAAATTACATTTTAAAGATTATTTACAATGCTCATCGTACATCATCATTCATGTGGATATGCGCATTATGCAATGATATGATACTTAAATAGATAAATGCTCCGTTTTTGAGTCTGTTAAATTCAGTTCCATTTCGTAAAAAACGTCACATGGCTCAATTTTAATCTGTGTCACCAGTGAGTGACATGAAATTGTTTATCTTATCACAGCGTCGCGCGTTTTTTAAATTTATGTTATCCGTTTTAATATTTAACAAAAAGTTGTAAATCGTTGACAGAATTACTTTTGGTTTGTCGTTGGAATTTTTTTAACTGATCGATTTTATTTTGATCATTGAATACTCCCCTTTTTTTAATTAAGAATATATTAAATTAATATATATTAAATTATATAATAAATTAACTATTTATCGTTAGGAATACATCATTAATGATATATTTGCGTTATATACTATTGTTTATAATATACACAATATACATACATTACAATAGACACATCTGAAATGAATTTAGATTAGGTTAATATTGACACAAAAACATCTGTTTCAAACTGATATATTCGACCTTGGTAAAAAGAAGTTAGGATATCTAATTGTTGGTTAAGATTCAGAATCCCATTAATAATTATAATCTCTACGAAATTATGAGCTTATTTGTTTGAAATAATTTGGCTTATTTGAATAAAAGAGTAGGTGACATGTATGATATAAATAGCGCTATTTTGTATTCTAATAGGTTAATTAAATAATTTTTAACAAGCTTCGGTTTCGGCTGAAAAACTAGTTTCAATCTGAGATAATTTGTTATTTTTTTCAACAGGTCAAAGACGGGGTCACTAGAGGGCGTACTGAAGAAGGAGGAAGTGGGGACCAAATGGTGGGGACCTCAGCAAAGCAACTGGAACCCAGTCAAGGTGGAATCGTAGACCTGAAACACGACTTAAACAGGATACTGGCACAGCACTCATATGCACATCCCTATCCTGACACAGATACAGTACAAATAAAAGAAGAAAATGGCGACAAAGGTGGGCACAACCCTTTAATTTAAGCTTAGTAGGAGGGGAAACGGGAATATTAAACATACTTAAAAACAGCTAGTAAGTCATAAATTAATTTTTTACTAAGTAATTAAATATACAATTACAGATAGAATTTAGAATGTGCGAGTATGTCGTTAAATATTTTCTATATCATACCCGCCTCACATTGCAAGCATATGACAAGTGACGAGTCAATCTGTTACTTTGTCGCGTAAACCGGTTACAGGTTCGAATAAAACTAACTTCGATTAAAGCTACTTTGTTGACTGAGATTAAATATGGAATTCTATTCATTAAATGTAAAGGACAATGGGAGATTTGAAAATACAATCTATATATCTATTGACAGGCCCGTTGGCGCAGACACGCTTACAAAGCCGCGGTGTTGAGGTGTATATTCTTAGCAGACTCGGAGTATATGGAACGTTTCCAGTTCACTGTACTGCTGAGTCCATGAGCTACGACATTATTGCCCTGTTTCTAAAGTAACCTCACTATGTTCCCAGTGCAGCCTGGATGTACTGCATTAACATGTGTTTTTAAAGTAATTTGTGAGTTGAACTTTAACATTTTCACTGCCTAACCTGTGATGTTGTCCTAACTATTGTTGAAACAGAAAGTAGGAATGTATGACTATTGTCTGTACATGTTAACAGTGACTTACTGAATGCATTGATGTAATGTTGCAACTCTCTCTCGCTTTTCCCCTGGACCCTTCATATGAATAATATTTTTAATTTCTTTCAACTACAAAAGAAATGTTAACCCACCCAAAGTTTGTATCAATACGATTTAAAATGGTTAAAATATAAATATTGGATGAGGAAAAAAAACTGAGACAACTGTTCTCAATTTCTCAATAGTTTGCACTAAAGGTAAAACAGCTAACCTCAGGTTGGTCTTCAAAAATCTATCCAAATTCAAACTATCCAATCTAGTTTCCCAAAAGGCAGTCTTGTTCGGGTTAAGAGAGCGCCGGAGAGATTGTAGTGGTGCGGTTGTGGATGAGAACGTGGCGGAACAGTTGCAGGTTAACCGAGTAGCGCTCACCAAAATTAGTGTCAAAACCCACGTGCATATCGTACGGGAGAAGAGTCGGAGGGTTGCGCGAGAGAACCTTGGTCTAAGGGATAGGATGGAGGACCTACGCATAGGAACAGTGGTCTATCGTCGAATAGGGACTAATAGGACGAAAGAACAGCTGCGGTATGAAGATCAATAGTAAAAAAATGACTTTTGTCTCCAAAAAGAAACATGCATCAATTTCATTCAAATTTCAAATTTCAATGGGATATCTCGTTCTTGATTTCAAAGAATTTCAATGCTTCAACCAATAAAATTTATACATATAATTTCAAAAAATTTCAGTTCATGAGTTATGCGTTATATCATTAGTGAGGTCCATATCGGACCTTGATGTTATATGAGAATAACGTCGTTAAACGAAGTCAATGTTTATATGACGTTAGTGTGCTTATGTGGTAATAAAACGAAAATAAAAATTGTTAAAAGTAAAAGATACAAAAGTATGAAAATTTTATACATAAAAACGAAAATACCGCGATACATAAACGAATATTGAGGAGTCAATCGACGTCCAGCGTTTATCTTGATTCCATTACGCGATGTAAAACGGTACGGTCGCAATCAAAAGTGTCTAGACGAAAATATGAACAATCTTATACTACAAATGCGAAAGTCCATGATTAAATATTCTTGTATTTGGGGCTCCGCTAATTTTAATAATGATATGAGCTTTATATCTTATATTATAAATTTTCTATAATTTACCCAAATGGCATTATTCTATACTAAGGCAAAGAACATGAGACAGCTTAATATTATATGTTGTGACAAATTGTGATGACATTTCTGACTATGAAAGTTCGCGTCGAAGTTCTAGTCATCTCATGGGTTAATGGAGCGGATTTTCGGAGAACAAAACAAATGATACTAACTATAAAGTTACGACTTTATGTCTATTTTTTGGCTCCGCCCCCAGTCTTCACGTCGTCCAATGAGGAGAAGAACTTGAGCGTCCCACAGCTGCCGTCGAAGCCCACAGACGGAGGAGGAGTGTGGAACAGACAGTCGTCCTCCAGAGGGACACTCCTGGGACACAGACAACAATCAAAAAAAGAACATTAAAACATTAAAAACATTAAAAGATAAAATGATAATCTGGGTTACCTCTGATGGGTGAAGGCTGGAGGTGCAGAGGCCGGCCCCTTTCCCTCCCCTTCTCTGGGAATGATAGCTAAGTCCTAGTGGTCTATCTAGAATGAGAATTTTTAAAATTCCAGCGGTTCCACAGCATTGGTGAACAAATATTTTCGTTGATGATGTAGACATGGAACAATTCTGTTCAGTTAATAGTTAATTACATTTACATTTTTAAAATAGTTTGGGTGATGGGAATTTCAAAAATTGTTATTGGACGAAATAAGCGATTTTTTTCTCCTACCCAGCATTTACATTTATTATTAATATTAGTATTTATTTATAGGACTCTCTGCATCTGTGGTTGGGAATTTGGAAACACAGGCCTAGGGGAAAGGTCACAGCACACTTATGTGTCCCGACTTTGATTTGTTTGTTGAACGTCTTCTCTCCCTTTTCACTCCATTTCATTCAACTGTTCTGCACTTTAAAGCCTACAAACCCAAAAAACCTTCAAAAAGTTCATTTTAGTTACCAATAGTCTGAAGCGAGTTTACTATATGAGCAAGTTTCATGCTCGTGCAAAAATAGGCTGTGAAGTTGTGAGTTGCTTATGCCTTTCTTATTACAAACAATGAAAGAGAGAGTGAGTAAATGAAATTGTTAGTTGTGTCCAAACTCATTTTCTAACACACCACAATTCTTTTCACAACTTGCAGGGTCACTTTTCGAGGTAAATGTCACAGAACTGCTAAAGAAAACTAGCTGCAAGCTCATGAAATTGATACAAATGCTTTATAAGTAGATGCACAGTATGATTTCCACAAAAATACTAAAGGGCAAAAAAAAAAAATTGTTCCTTGGTGGCGGATTCGGTGGTGTAGCTTTCGGGTTGCAGCATTACACCGATTTTCCCTCGTATTCATTCGCGGATTAAGGCAAAGTAGTTTAGCTTCTCATGCAAGGAGGTATATACTTGGTGGACATGTTGCAAAGGACGGATTTTTTGACAGGACCTGATTAAGGAAGTCTTAAGGCTGTAGTAAGTTTAATTTGACGCGGGCGAAGTCGCGGGAATCGGGTAATAGACTATACGCTTTATCCGAAATCCGTTTATAATCAGATCCTATCGTGATTTTTGAACGAAAGATCCGAATCTTGGTCGAAACGCCTAGCGCCCTAATTGAACCAATTTCTCGAACCAATGGTACGGATTTAATATCTTTTGCCGAACTTTTGCAAAGATTTCTGGAATCTTTTGTAATTTTATTCGCACCGGAGATCATTTTGTTAGTTAACGGTATTATCTGAGAGTGATCTTATAAAATTTACTTGTTAATTTGACCTGAGACATTCCGGTGGACGCGCTTTTAAATACTTAAATAGTATAACGTACAAATTTGACTTTGTAAAATGTACCAATATAACAAATATAAAATTATGTAACAGAGAATTTTGTGAACAAAGGATGTCTTATCTCTTAAAAGAGATTTTTATTATATTATATGGCAAGCAGCGAACGGACATATTAATGATGACACAAAAAAAGCGTCTTATTCGGTCCATTCGTGTAGGAGCCACAGAGAGACAAACACATCAACTTATAAGACCCTATATTTTGTTGAAATATGGACATATAAAAAATTCAAAATTGTTTATTAACAAAAGAAATACATAGCAAATAGAAGTAAACAAAAACATTGTGTCTCACACTAGGATTCAAACAGTGGGACCCGATTAATGTCACTTTGTGATATTAATCGTAAAGTTGTGGAAATCATGGGGGTTCCGGGATGACGTCAGATGGCAATCGGTTATCTTAAATCGCCCTACAGCCATATCCTCTACAATCTAAGCGCACCCTGGTATTTAACCGGAAGAAAACTTATAATGCCTTAGATATTGTCTTACATTCGAGGTACCGCACCCCCGCAAAACTAAACGTAAATAGCTTGTTCTAAGAGTTGGTCTGGTTACCTAGAATACTCAGCTAGAAAACCTAAGTACCGAGAATTTTACAGAATTCAACTCACATTTCATTCCGCTATTCAGACACTTCTAGGAACTACCTTGGAATATTAGTTTTTTAAAGGTGAGCTTAAGAAATGTATAAATAGAGCGGGCTTTGTTGTGAGACGAGACGATGGTTAACAATGCGAAGCGAGTTGGGTCTTAGTGAAAAACATTCATATAGATAGAAACATACTTTACGAAATTAGATGGTACTCTGGGACAAATAACAAAAATTAAAGCAATTACATTATGTTATCCCGGTCCAGTACCAGGGTCTTTAAATAGGCTTAGGGCTCAAGTTAGGAAAATATGTTCAGATGAGGATTTTCGGAAGGCGCCGACTTGGTGTGTTTTTGCGGTGAAATATCATATATAAAAAATCAATGACTCATCTTATGTCGTGCCCTGCGTGTCCTAATACCAGCACGTAGGAGAACTTAATGACCACCTCAGACCGGGCAATTAATGTTGCCTCATTGTGGGCTTCAAAAATATAAGGCCTAACCAAAAATACCAACAGTTTTTCATTGAAACGCCAAGATGAAGAATCACCAGGGTCAGTTTAAATTGCAGAGGATGTAGCTGTGGGGCGAGTTAGGATGATCGACAGCCGTCTGACGTTATCCGTGGTATCCCCACAATATCTTCAAAGTAAGGAAATATTCCGAAGTTGCAATCTAGACTGAATTTTCTTAAACCTACTCTACTAATAATGGGAATAAAACAGCCAAGAGTCAAATAGACAATGCCGTTTTTGAGTAATATCGAGAACCAAACTAATTTAGATTACATAGCGACAGCAGCGCCAACTACCGGATCTAAATTGTCCGCAAACTGTCTATAAAACCCTTGGATTATACAAAAAAAATGTCATTCAATTTGGTTCAGCGGTTTAAGAAGAGTAGTGACAAAAAGTTGTACGGTCGATTTTTATTTAAAGAAATACATCTGAGAAGCACTTAAAAATTGTCAAGCAGAAATGACTCAGACCATTAGATCTCTGAAATGCAAACGCGTTCCTAATGATACGCAAAACAGAGCATAATATAGCTGTTAATGAGCGCAATAAAAGGCAGAACGGTCGCAGGGAACGCATAAAATGCATCTCAGAGCACTTTCTAGGTCGCCTCCCCCCACAGAAAGGGGACCTTTTATCTCCGTTTTAACTGAATAAAGCCGTCCGTTTAGCTCGAATGCGATATTACACGACTTGATTGGTTTCCTTGCGGTGTGGATATTGGTTTTAACTGTAAATTAAATCTACCCTTTTGTGCAGTTTCGTTATTGGTTTCGTGATATTGGAGATTATCTCCGCTGACTAGCTTTGTTACGAGACTTCATCCGCTTAAACTTCGGATCCCCTTAGACCGTACTGAAAAATCTCTTCTCAACGGAGGGCCTAGAACACATTCTCGAGATTTTTACATACTTTTACGTTCAAACCCGAACGTTCTATAACACCTTAATTAAACGTTTTACACAACAAACTTGCTAAATATTGCTAGCACGAATGAAATCAGAACTCGCACGTGTCGAATCCTCGACTTTATGGCCGTGTAAGCCGCGTGAAATGGGAACACGAATATTTATATGACGTTTTGTTTCGAAGGTAAAATTCAGTAAAACTATCGAGAATGTTCGTGCTAGGTCCTGTTCTTCTTCCTAGCTTTATCCCGGTCCAGTACCAGGGTCTGCTTAGATTACAAAGGATGTGGCCGTGGGGCGAGTTAAGATGACCGATTGCCATCTGACGTCATCCTCGGAACCCCCACGATCTCTACAAGGAAAATTTCATTTTTACAAAATATATTGATAGCCGAATTATTCTGTATTTATTTTTATACGAATTATACAATTTATTTTTCTCTTTGATCTCTGACAAATCGATTCCTGTTATTTTTATCGCTACATTTAACTCATCAAATTTATTCTTGTTTACTTTCTAGCTAAGTTGCGTCACTTCCGTTGACCTTGATATCATATTTATAAAGTTTTATTGCTGTTATCTTTTGTATTTATTGTATAAAGAGTTCTTTGTTTTGATGCATATAAATGTATGGTAATGTAAATCGTAGCGTGAAGTAATATAGCCTATTTAGAAACTTTTTCAATCTGGTTTTTCTGACGTAAAAATATTTTTTCACATATTAATAGTTTCTGAGATAACCCCTAGCACACAAACTTGCATACAAATAAATTATACCTTTTCATAACGATATGTCGTCTATAAGATAGTAGTTCGTACTTATCTATAATATATACTTATTTTTGGGTAGTAGTAGAGTACACCAAATCATAGTAATAAATTCAGGTATATTACTTCGTCCTTAGCCAAGATAGTCAAGAAGATTGAATACCGCAGTTTTACAGGGTTTTTAGGTTTTTGACCCTTGAATTTTATACAATACTTACAATACTTATTTGTAATAATGCTTAATGAGAAATATGAGATGAGAAAGTTGGTATACTGTAAGATTTTTAAGGAGTTTGCTTCTGTTAATTCACAGTCAAATAACAAGTTTGCCTTGTATTCCTTTTCTTAACAGAAACATCTTTCGACTTCCTTTCCTACAACACTCTAGCGAAACGTCTAAATAGTATCATTGAATTTAATGTGAAAATTACATAATCCCGTTACTACTACGTAAGTGACTTGGTTCCCACTGGGATACTCGAATAAAACTGAACATATCCAATACTTTCGCAATTTTGATTAATCCGCCTTTGCATATATTAGTATTTGTATATTAATGCTGGCGCAATTTCAAAGAAATGATTGGGATTTAGTAACGTACGTACATATGGGAAACAGTTTATTTGACAGTACTGAAGTTTAGGGATTACTGGTTATTGAAACAATGGTTACAAATACTGTTCTGCCGATTTATATTTATTACGAATGCCCTGCTTTTATTTTACATTTGTTTGAACTGCATATGAAGCCTATTTTGCAAATATTCCGAACGGAGAGTAAATATATTTCACTTATTCACGGTCTTATTTTACTGGCCTCGACACTTTACTTCCATCCCCTCCTCCCCAATGCTTTGTCGCTTTATATGGGACTAATGATATTGGTACATGGCGGGAATCGAACGTGGACCTTATTGAATATAGTCCCATCTAATCAAGCGTTTTAGCAACTGCGCTTCCGACGCTTATTATATGAAGGAATGTTATTGAAATAAGGAACTGCTCACTTAATATATATTTAAAACTTAATATATATTTAAAACTTCTCTTGATATTCCTATAAATATAAGAACGCTTTAACTTAACGATCCGAGAAATTCTTTCATAAGTCAATAGCGTAAAAAAATAAGTAAAATATTTTTGATCTTACTAACTATCGATTTGGTTAAATAGTAACTAGTATCCATGTCTTTTGTTACGAGTTATAATATTTTTTCTCTCCTTTCCTCGAAAATACTTCCTTTAAATCCTCTATAAAGTCTCTTCATATTATTTCAATTAAAATTTCATTCTATTGAGGTGAAAAATTAGCAAGTCTTTTTCAATCCATTCAAATCCGTCTCTTCCCTAACTAAGCAATCAATAACAGTCAAATTTTTTTTTTTTAGTGATACATTGATTGTGCCTACAAGCTTTTGCATTAATTCACACATAAGGTTAATATCTCCAGCATCCGAATAATTTGATCGTTATGATTGTGGATTTGTTAACTTATACAAATCTCTTCATGCTTGCAAGTTTTGTGGTTCTCAATTCTCATTTGATCATCTAGTGTACAATGTAGATTACTTCACGTAAACATCTTCTCATAATCTTCACGGCTTTGTAGGTCTAGAATCCCCACACTTTTCATGTTAGAAATGCAACGCGTTACCTCGAAATGATAGATCGTTTTGGAATACTAAAATGAGGAATTTAAAAGTTCTGTTGTGATAATTGCAAATGCATTACCGCAGTAAATAGGGAGAAGTTATCTTTCTGTATACCTGACGTGCGCCTTAATCCACGACAAGTTACCTAAAATACACAGACGCTTTTATGCAAGCAATTTGTGGTAACGTGTACGAATAGGAATGTATTTTTTCCACTTCGAAAACAAACTAGAATTAGTTGAACAAATGTCTTTCTTTATCAACTAACAAAGGCTTGAATGACCTATAACCGTAATGTATGTAGGTAAAAAATAACAATGTTGCTGTTTTAATTCTAATTGGAAAAGGTTAATTATTTCATAAGGCATTTAATCTTTTTAGAAAATAGTATTCTTTTTATAAATGCCGAAGTTCACAGATAACTAATATATTTCTTATGTAATTTTTGACAGTAAAAGTTTACGGTACCAATTAGTTTCACAGATTAAAAAATACGTCCTTTAGTGTTTACAAAGAATCTTTCATGAAAAGCGACCTTAACGAATAAACAGCTTTTATTAGTTGATTTACTGCATAATAGAAGAAACCAAATTATAAAATAACACTTGTGCACTGACTTAGAAAAAAACAACGGTTTCCTAGGCTTCCTAGGCTAGCCAAGGCCAACCGTAAAATTTTTGATTGGCCTTTTAAAAAAACACTGGATTTCCTACAAATACTAACGATATTTTAACTAAAATCAAAGTAAAATTATACCATTTTTCTTTACTATCATAACACATCCTTATAGGTATGACAATTTAGAGTAAAAATAATAATTATAGGTAATTTACTCTAAATTTTACGATTTGCTATGTGCGGAAATAACAATTTGAAAGTCAAGGAGTAGAGTGTAAGAAGCGTGGCACTCCACTCACAAGAAAGCGCCGCGAAGGTCTTGCCGCTGCGTCTGTGTCCTTAAGTTTGATGGAACTTACTGTGTTTAGAAGGAATTTGTAATTACACGATAATAACCAAGTCTTTAAAAGTAGGCCTTCGAAAGAGCATGGCCTCTCACGGTCCACCCATACATATACTTTGACAGTATTTTTATTTATCTCTACTGTAAACTATTTTAGTACCTACCCAAACGCTAATTTACTAATCTACTTGTAATAAATTTCCTACTATGAATATATTTTTATTAACAATGTTATACAAAAATACTTAAGGCAGTTTTTATATACGATTTATTTAACAAACCAAAATAAGAATAGATATACCAAGATTACAGTCAAGTTTAAGAACATTGTCAAATATTTTTGAACCTTATATTAATGTCCATACGTTTTAATTTTCTTTCAACAGCTTTCCTTTCACGGAAGGGAGAAGTAGGGTGGCGTGATATCGACCTGCCGCCATTGTTGTGTACGCGCATGCGCTATAAGTAACTTTTTGCATTTAACTCTATTGTTAAATAGATGGCGCTACAAACATTTTATTGTTTTTTTTTTTAAATAATAGTTACGAGGTATGAGAATAAAAATATTATAAAACAAAATAACTAACCTATAGTCAAATTTAATATGAAGATGAATATAGTTTAATAAGTTGAGCAGGGCCTTTTGCCTTGGTAAATTACCATTACCCACCACTCGTCTTGCACTTGCAAAGTTATAGGAGAAAGGAAGTAAAAATACTAAGAATATATTTTGGTGCTTCTTAAATTACTCTTAGTACCTATTCTATAAAACACCATGATTGTATTTTTTGTAGCATTTTTATTAAAATTTTAAGTAATTCATTTTTATGACGGTAAACCCTTGGGTAACTAAATGGTTACCTGTGTAATTAAAATTAAGCAACATCTATAACTCCTTTATTTACCTTAATAAAACCACATGATATAGTCTGAAGATAGGTGATTGACCTAATATTTACAGATAAAAAGTTTTATATCCACTACCTACGAATGTGCTGGCATTCATATTTAGAAAGAAAAAAATTATATTCAAAAAATTACAAGAAAGATTTAAATCGATAAAGGTTCCCTTTTATGCGTTATGAATATGGCTCAGGGGATGGTAGCAATTTGCCTACCCTTCGTTTTATTTAGTACGGTATTATGTTTTGAAAGCATTTCCGAAATATTGTACCGTACCTATGTATCGATAGTAATTTCAAACCATTTTTAATAAGAAAATAAAATTATCTGAAGGTTTTTATAATATACCTGTTGAATTTATTTAAAAAATCCTATATATTTCAAAATATAAAATTAAAAAACTACGACATTATTTCAAAATAAAAAAATAATACAATTTATCTATCTTGTATAGGAGTTATGAGAAAAACGTGTGGTTTAGATATCAATTTTGATAAATATCTTTCTGCTAACTTATAATTAAAGAAGGCAGACATTCGAAAAAGCGTTAGTACGGTATACCTTTGCTTATACAGAGAAAAAGTTATGTAGGTTTTATGAGGAAATTTTTCTTCGCAAAAACCTGCTAGGGTAAATAAATTAGTTTGCGTACGTAAGCACTCAAATAAGTTTCTTGTTTGCTTTACATCACAAAGGCGTTCCTGGTCGAACGAATATCGTTCAATTCTAACCACCATGTCTTATCCTTGTCTTATAAGTTATAACTATTATTGAAAATCTCATAAAAGCTTATCGCTACATCTCCCTGGATTTTATATGCGTTCCAAAGGATTCATTCACTTCGCTCTTCCCAAGAGTTTGAATAATTTTTTATGGGATTTGAATGAAAACTTATCACATTTTATAAAATTTAATATTTATTAAGCACTTGCTCAGATATTTTAAATAAAATTCCTATGTACATACATATATATAGATAAGTTCTTTTGCTACTTAAAACTATCTCAATTTCGTTCGGTATGTGAGAGCATCTGATGGCCCCTCCTCTCTAAAGGCTGGCAACACGTCTACGAGCCTTGTTTTTCGGGCTTCGGTAGGCACTTAGCGCCTACTCATTTGCCCCTAGTGATATAAAAAAAAAACACTTCCATAAACACTTAGTAGAACATAGTTATAAATTAATATACCTGTAAGTAAAACATTACTTACAAATTACTCGGTACTTTGTGTATAATTATCAACTGCAGATTTAACATTAGCACGCCGTATTATTAAGTGCTTATGCTTAAATTATGTTTCTACTCGTATAACATTTAACAGTAGATATACCTAGCGGTACTTAAATTAAGGTACTTACTAATTATTATATTAACATATATACTAATAATATAGTATAATACTTACAGGTTTATAAGTATTAGTATGTTTGTCCTAAAAATGAATGAATAAATATAAAACACTCTAATGAAGATTTCTTTTTAGGGTCCCGCAGTCCTACAAGAAATCGTTATAATTTTGCTAAGCCCGTCCGTCCGTTTGTCCGCCTACAAGGTGGTCCCAACTAGAATTTATGAACTATTAGATGTAGAGCGTTTTTAGTATGCTAGTGAGGAAACCCGACTTCACACGTTTCAAATTAAAAATTCATTTTTGATGATTTGATATATATTATTGTATAATATTATCGTAAGCCTAAATATCTGTATTAATAAAACAGCTCGGTAAGCTTCTGATTAAAATCGCATTTTAAGCATTATTTTTCAATTTAATGGCAAATGCTTATACCAACACTATATTTCGATAAAATTCACCAGTACCTACATTCTAGTATAAAAACAATTGACGAATCTGTTAATCATGGTGACCTAAAACAGAGACAAATAAGAGGATTATATTAGTATGAAACAAAAGAATCTACTTACAACCAAATAACTTTCTGCAAGCTACCTTGGGAGGTTGCACAGTACCAGCTCCGATACTGGGGTGATCGTCTCTTGCGATACCGAGGGAGGGGAAGTCGTCGTCAGAGAGCGGCGGTTTTTTCTGCGGCGGGATCGATATACGGTTTCCACTGGTCTGCGTCAACCGGAAGTTGCTGGCACTAGGGCTTTCAACCAAAAACACGTAGACAAGTTTTGTTTGTTCCATACCAAACATTTTTGTTTTCTGTATCGTCCTCCATTTTTTAATTTACTCTCGCAAAGAGGTTCACGTATTAGATATAACTTTTTTTGTGTGATAATATCCTAAAGGTCATTGCTGATTCAATTCACGTAGCCATTCTTGAGTTTCCGATCACTTCAGTTTTAGATAGATATATAGTAATTTTAGTCATTTCTGGTCAGTCTATTTCACCTCACTACTGAAACGTGGCAACTATAAAAGGTTTTAAAATGCGAGCAAAGGAGTATCTGACTGAGAATTGTTTTTACAATTTACATGAGTATGGGGTTAGTGAAACGTAATGTGAGTGTGGAAATTTTATTACAAAGTTGTTCTTATTGTAATATTGACGTATTCTATCCTGTAAAGGCTAACGAATAAAGGAATCTTATTATTATTATTATTATTTATGATTTGCTAAATAAACACTAATATTAAAAATTCCCGAAACAGGTCGATTATAAAGCGACCTGAAAACAACGGATAACATTCAAGACTTACCATCACAACTTATTTTGTTAAATTACATTATTAATATATCGTAATAAATTCATTTCATTTTCTTTACCCTTAAAGAAGCACTTATTATTTCATTTATTACTGGTTAGAGGTTGGAATTGCTGATATATGTCCATTTAGCCTTAAACGGCTAAAATATACATACACTAACAGTAAGTCTGTACTTATAACAGACGTAAGTGAAATGTTGTATGTCATTAAATGTAATATGTAATAATAATAAAATTGAAAATGTGGAATCTATTATATTTTTAGGGATACATGTTGACAAATTTTGTAATTGGAAATCTCATGTCAGTAAAACATGTGAAAAACTAGAAAAATTTGTATATGTTCTAAAGAGACTTAAAAACGTAACAACTAGAGAAGCAGCAATGTTAGCATTCCATGGATACGTGTCTTCAAATCTTCGATATGGAGTCATACTGTGGGGCAATTCAGTAGAGTCAGATAAAGGCTTTAGCACCTTCATCTTGCTCATCATCTTCATTTTCCTCTGCTTGATCTATCCCATTTCCTTGCTGGTTCAAATCTAGACCGCTTTGTAAAGCGTTTTGATCTTGAAACACTTGTTGAGGCTGCACTTGATATTGACTTGGGTCGTACTGTTGTGGAATGAACTGATTTTGATAAATTTGATCTTGATTTTGGTAATTTACAGCAGGCTGAGCTAAGAATAGCGGTTGTTCTGGACTTTGGTACTGGTTTGCTGGTAGGACGCTACTCACGATGCACAGTTCAATCACGTATTAAAAATAAAATTTACGTAAATTGACATTTTAAAAACAGACAGAACGTAATTATTTTATAAAAGATACGTTGTAATACAAAGTTGATTAGAAATTGTATTGTGTAATCGATCGTATGTGTTGTTCTCAGATTACTTATTCCGACTTTGCTTTTCTTTAAAGTTGCAACTTTTTCTCCAAGTTTTATGCGCACATCAATATGAATTTCCATTTATTTTTAGGTATTTAGCTAACGGTTCTTTCAAGGAAGTCATTGCAAATGTTAATCGTTCGAAAAAAGAAATAACAAATTATTTATAAGTGGTATTTTAAACTTAATGTCGCACTCAGTAGAATAACAACGTACAGCGAGTCAAATATAAGAACGCACTACAAGGTCAGGTGTGCACTGGCAAAAAGTGAGTTTCCACAGCCCACTTCATTGATCTAGTGGTTGTGATTCGACCTTGAAGTGCGTTCTTATATTTGATCCACTGTACATCTCTAAATATATAAAATTTATTTCGTTTTATTAAAACAATACATTATTTTAATATACAGATTAGATAATAAATTAGGCCATAAAGAATCAAAAAAGAAAAAAGTTGTGATTAATGGACTCATTAGGAAAGGATTTGTATCTAGAAGTAGCTAATGGATTGGATAAGGCCTGCTTCCAATTTTCTCGAGCGGTTTTCAAATATTTTACATGAGTTGCAGATAAATTATGAATTTCGTATTTATTTATTCACATTTATTTGCCACCGGGAAGTCTGACAAACCGAACGAAACGCGACAACAATACCATCACTTGACGTGACAGCATTGCCGCCACTTATCGCCGATTTTAAGTGGAAAAATAGTACAGCTGAAGCTCATCGTTTGCTGCTAAGTAATGAAGAGTATGGTTTCCATACTTCAAAAGTGGTTATTTCGACGGTAAAGGTAGACTCTGACATTACGAGAAGAACGGCAGGAATATACGGATAGCTATGACAAAGTTATTCTCGTGCGACGCTCGGCCTTATGTCGCAGAAGTTGTGAAAAAATATTATATATTAGTAATTGAAGCGAAAACTTTAGGTACCCTTGTAAGAAAATTGCGCGGTCGGAGAATTATAAAATTTGACGCATTTGTAGTTCATATAGAGGAAGAGGTGTTTCAATGCAAATATTTTTGTTCAATATACAATATTAAGTATTGCAATGTATTAAGTTATTAAATTAAAACCTCACGCACACCAATGCTAAACGATTTATACACACATGTATTGGATGACGTCAAAGCGCAATCGTGACAACCGTATGTTATATTGTCAAATTTTATTTTTCTGTGAATAGAACTATATATGTTGTACGCAATTAGGTTTGTGGGCGAATTTTGACCAGCCGGCGGTCTCTAGTATTTAAAAAAAAATCGTGTGCTGACTGATCGCGCAATCTCACGAAGCAGCCTCGGACGTATATATATATTGCTTTTATTAAATTTATACACAAACTAGAGACCCGTCCGGCTTCGCATGTGTGCGATGTAGATATAGATGCATTATACAGATAAACCTTCCTCTAGAATCACTCTGTTTTTTATGAAAAGTGCAATAAAATGCGATCAGTAGTTTAAATCATTTAAGCGTTCAAGAATGGGACAGAACTATGTTCTTTACTATGTAAAGGTACTATTATTTAGCTACATATATACACGGCCTATATTAAGCTATTGGTTATATATAAATTTCTTAGATTTCACGTAACATAGATGCCACAAAAGCAAGAGAATGATGTAGGTAAGCACTGTAGATGCTTGCAAGTACCACAGATATAAATCAAACATTACCGTACCTATGACTCGGAAGTGCAGTCAATGGACGACTGTAGTCATTCAGGTGTCCCAGCTGCGCATTTACCCTTCATTATTATTAAAAAAACCGGACGAGGAATCACGTAATACTCTACAACTACGTAGTTTGCAATACATTGTTCCATGACAGTGGAAATGTTTATTTAATATACTACTAGTTGAGACTCGACCGCTATCATAACGTGCGCGACGTGTGGGTAGGTCACGTAGACACCGATAATTTAGCTTTATTAATGGCTCAAGACTTAAGGATAGGACGTTTTAACCTGGACGGGTTGTTGTATCATTATTTACTACCTTATGTCCGCCACGTTGTTTATACTTTTTATTGCTGCTGCTAACTAGGTTACCGGCGACCGGGACAGTACTATTCTATAGTACATTTCTATTATAGAGTGCTTCAGCCAAATAGTAATAGCGTTGTGTTTGCATTCGGTTCCTTCTGGTCAGTAGGATAGCCAGAGCTCTTCGGGATGGGAGAGTGTGAGATCGAATATACTCTGCCATCCCAAAGAGCTCTGGCTATCCTACTATAAATAAAATGTTGAATGAGTTACGGTATTATTTTATTTGTTAAAGGCCACCAACACAATGTACATTTAAACGTGATTTACAAGAGCATAAAGACATAGCATATAGATAAATGTCACTGCACTTATAGGCGACTACAGCATGAGTAAAATAGGATAGAATAGAACAAGACTTAATATTAACTAACATAGCATTAAAGGAAATAAGCAAAAGGAAGTGTTATTGTAACAGTAGGAAAAGGAAATTCTAATTTACTTAATATTATAACATTTGTTCTGTTATTCCATAAATAATTATAAAATTTATATATTGCAGTAAAAAAAAAACAATTTACTCAGAAGATGTAGCATAAGGTTCTGTACTAGTAACCTGTGTTTCAGGAGAACTTAATAATACGCCTTAGAACTAGATTTTAAAAAAGGTGTGTATGTGTGTGTGTATGATGCGTGTGTCAAAGTGTTATGCAAGTGTGGGCGTGTAGTGTATACAGACATCCAACAAATCAAAGATTATATCCAACAGAACAGCCCAGTCGATCTACATTTATAAACGGTATAACACTACTTCGTTTTATATATCTCGTATATAGATTACATACTTCGCTATAATATGTTCGTTATTGTGGCATCGCAGCACAATGTAATCTGACTTAATTGAACACTCAATTGTTTATCAACTTGGATTGCACATAATTTATTCCAATTATTCAACAACGCGTTATGTTTATTTCATTTTTACGATCATACCTACCAGTGGTTTTTTTTATACAAACTATTTTAATAGAGCAAGCAGTTGAATGCTGAGCACTTGAAATGCCATTTTATCCTTATTTATAACTACTTTAAATTGTTCTCTTCGTTAAGATAATTTTCATTTTATATAACATGAATGCTGGACATTTTTGCTGTCATAATGTCGACAAAAGTTAGTAATTACATTTTTAATATTGCAGCGGGTTTATGGTCATAAACAGTATTTTGCTAAACCCATTGGAACGTACCTAAATTTAAGCCATACTTCACTTAACACTAAACTTAACTCAAAAACGCATATATTACAAATGCAACGAAAAATGCATAATTTTTTTTTTCTCCAACACACGCACTCACACTCTTTCACACACAAATATAGATACACAATAAGCTCATTAAGTTAATTTTTCCTTGTTTTGATTATTGCTCCTCTTGTCTTAATTGTATACTTTATTCATAGTATTTAAATAACACTCACTTGTCTAAATGTGCGAATATACTTTAATGTACGCATTTCATGTATATACAGACTAAATGGAAGGCTGCTGATACTTATTTTATCCTGGTGCAGACCCAGCTCCTGTTTTAGCTGCAGTAAAGCTATTTTTTCATAGTGGAATTGTTTATAATCATCGTAAAGACGGAAGGGAACTGTGCAGGGAGAAATGAGGCGTTTTGGGGATAAGGCAAGAGCGAAAAGTAAGCCACGAGAGGAGAAATGTCACGTTGAAATCAATGTCACAGGAGAATGTTTCAGGAAGGATCCGGGACTCAAGGCTCATTTTCACATTTTTCAAACTATTCAAAAGTTTATACTATTGTAATTTATATATCTTTCGTTAAATAAAGATATAACATGGCGCAGTCAATCAAGTAAAAGCAGAAAAGAAGATACAGTGAAGCATAAACAGGTGAAAACAAAGTTAATAAAAAAAAAAAACAAAATGGAGTACTTGTCACAACCAAAAGAAATGGTGATGACCGGGGATTTAGCAGCAAATTGGCGTAAATTTAGAAATAATTACGAAATATTCATGATAGCGACAGGGGCAAATAAGAAAGCAGTAGAAGGGTGTAGGTGCGCACGCGCACGTCGAGCGGGGAGCCGTCGAGGCGGCTCTGTGGCACGCTGGCCTCGATGGTCGCCAGTTCGTACTCCTGCCACTGCGCTTCGCCGAGGGTTTCGAAGCCGCTCCCGAAGTCGGCTTCGAGGGCGGCGCGGTGGCACGAGCCGGTGCGCCCCACCAGGCGTACGCTCAGGCGCACGTTCGTGGCGGGCGCGTCGGCGGCCTGCGGGAAGGGGAGCGTGTACGCCTGGGTGCTGCTCTCGAACAGAAACACAGAATTGTTTATTTGTACTAAACATATACTTGTGAAAAAGGTCACATATACAAACTTACAGGCTGTGCTAACTTAAGACGCTGCATAGGCAGTTCAAAAGTGGGTCAAACTCGCTTTGCTTGAATTTGTGTGTTTGTTTATTTTCAAATTTGAAATGTCAATAAACAATAATATTTTATTGGCTGTCGCCATGTAGCATCATAACAGTTACCCTGACAACGTACACTTAAATCATTGCAATCTATTCAAGAAGCCTCCATTTATGATCAAACATTATGAAATTATATATCTTTTTTTATAGTGAATATATTCGTACAGGAAATACCATTGGGGAAATTGACATTTGAGACAGAAGTTATGTGACTGCGACAGTTTTGTAGATTCTGAATCAGGTAATACGGAATAAAGCCTTCTTATTATATAATAAAAATAGATACTTCCAGTTAATATTTTATTTCCATAAATGATAATACTTCAAATCTTATAATATTTTGATAGCCAATTCCCGAAATTTAAAAATTGTAATTTATAAATCTAGAATCATTCCAACTGTTTCTAATGTAATGTGATGTGATGTGAAACGTGGCAGTTAACGTTGAAGGTTGAACGATGACTTAAGGTATTCGAAAATAAGGATTTACGTAAAACTGCAGTACGGCCCGAAAAGGATGAGACCCATGGAGAACTAAAAGATTGCACAACGCGGAATTGCAGAGCGCTCATAGATAGCGAAGGTTGAGATGGGCTTGTAAATATGTTGGGTGTTTTGACACAATAATGTAAGTGCATACACTCAATATTTCTTACTAACTTAATAAAGAAAACATAGACTGAATCTTATTAGACCGACCTGTACCTTGGCAGTAATATACCGGCTTTTTCAGTCAAATATGCAGACAACACTCACATGCATTCTTTATAGGCATTTTAGTGCGTCTATAAAGGGGAGGAAAACAAAATAACTTTCACAATAATGGCAGCACTGTAAAGCTCATTTTTACAAGTGAAATAAATGATTCAGGTCGTTTAGGATTCGCTGTTTGACCATTTTATTACCAATTCCTACACTCTTCGCTATTTAATCTTTCCATTCCAGACGAGTGTTTCCTCTAATAGGAAATAAAATTTTATAAATATTTTTAACTGGATTATTTCGTAACAATTTTCTTCTGTTACAGTCTGATGTATGTACTTATGTAGTTGCTTGAAAAACTGTGCGGCTGGATCTTTAAAAGCCTTTTACTTCGACGACTCAACTTACGTCTCCCGTAACAGGAGCTGTCCTTCTTCATTTTAAATATTCTACTGCCTCTGTCGGGGACACGGTCCTTTGTATGTATGCTCGGTGAGTCTCGGATCCCAGATTCGTCTTGCCACTTCGGTTTTATGTAGCACTGGTTCAAGGCACATTTAAATATAAACTAGCTTATATTTACATTTTTATGATAACTTTTTTTATTTTGTAGATGTCAATGATTTAATGAACTAATTTTCTGAACAAAGAAATAAAATGTAAAGCGTTGTAAAAACGGGTATCTCTAAAAGTATCTTAAGGCTGATCATTTGGTCGACCGTAGATCTGCCTCCCCTAAATCCTGTCAGATACCTGACAATTTCCTTTTCATTAAATAGGCGTAGCTTGGTATAGATAACATTGGATAGGACCTTGTAAGCGCACCTTATAAATGTATAGATACCTCATAAAGAAAAAATTAAACAAATTTATAAACAATATAATAATGAAATAAATATTTATTGTAAATGTGTTTTATAATTATATATGACAACGTTGATTTTTTCACAGAAACTTTTTTGAAGGCCAGCCAGGCTCGGTTCGTTCGACGACGTCCACGATCTAAGACTAAGACCGCTATATCGAGCCTGTATCATGTGTCCGTAATCAGTGATGACTATGAAACAGAAGTAGAGCATTCTTGTGTTGTTCTGTTTGCGTTCACAGAGATAATAATTTTTATTTTACTTTCTTGTACACTTAAAGATCGAACAATAATGCTCTTACTCTAGCCCAACCCCAACCGTGACCGACGATCGCGCAATCGCATCTTTCGTCTTTAATAAGTCGCTCGCTTTAAACAAAATATAGATAAACGTGATTTCATAGCAAGCGTCAAGAAATTCGCGGTAAAAATTACACTTTTGGATGAGACTAGACAAATGAGAAGGTAAAATCGTTTTATTTGGGAGTAGAGCCAACGAAAACAATTAAATCGTAAAAGTTGACGCCGTTTTGTATGGGGACGAGACAGAAAGAAATTCACCATGTAGTCGTTATAGTACACACCAAAAATTACATTTGTACCTTAGACTTGGACGAACGAGAACAATTTCAACGTTGAAAGGAACTTTCCTTTCACATTTTTATTTAATTGTGAGACTATCTTATCTCTATTGTGACAAAAATATAATACATATTCTCTAAAAGTTGCGACCAAGTATCTATCATATATCAGAAGAGGGACACTTCCATTTTCGTCACATGTATCTAGCTATACATATATATGACTTTCACTTCCTTGATCTGGTCCTATCGAAAAAAACCGTTTTTAGCGTATGTCTACTATCAATAAGCAATCTCCTTGCCAAATTAAATCTTTGTTGTCTCTCGGTTTTAGAGATTTCGTGATAGGTGACCATTCGCTTTTCTAAATATATTAGCGGACCCGGCAGACGCTGTCCTAATCGAGCTTTGGGTTACTTACTATTCACTACATTCTATTATCCTTTAAAGTTATTCCCGTTCCCGTTCCAATTTTATTTAATATGGTGGTTAAGTATTGTTAAACTTTCTAATTTTCCGCGCGGGTTTCTTAATTTTTTCCTATCATTTGATCATTTTCCTGACAATTACATGCTTAACAAAAAAATAATTAGCGAAATCGGCCCAGCCAACGGAAATAGGGATACATTTTTATAAATATAGAAGATATGTATATAGATTCATAGAATTAGTACTGTACAATATAATCTAATTATATATTGGATTATTTACTGTGTTGTCGTTACTGCTGTCTTGTTTTTCTTAAGTCTCTTATTCTATATATAGACATTCTAAATATGAGATCAATCTTTATTGCGCATTTGTTAAACGCTTGCGTGAACATACTTGATCCGATATACATCGTTTGTCACTACTTTTGTCATTGGTGTCGGCGATCACGTTGTCTATGGTTTTAAATTTTCGACATTTTCTTAATTTTTAAGTCGAAAACCCATTTCGGAACATTACATAATGAATATCTTCAAAATTTCGTTCGTTTATTTTTGTATATACGGGGTGACTGGTGAGACACTTGGAATACTTATGGAGTGTACTCAGTACTGGATTCTCCTTATAATTATTAAATAAAATCGATACTTAATTTTTGATCAAATGTCCTTAAAATTAGATAAAGTGTGGCCTTAGTTCATAAGTTAGTTATAAAGTTATAAAAAAATATTTAATAGCGGCTGTCAGGCAGAATTAAACGCGATATCAATTATGAATAATAATTTTGAGTTAAATTTTTGGCTATACTTATTAAACAAAATAAGTAATTTGTATGAGTGAAATAAGTATTTTGGCCTGTCCTAACCCAGGACTACAGTGTGAAGGGAAAATGGACCATCATCGTGCGTTCTCGCTAGTATGTCCATGCGGTCCGCATTTAATTAGTTAACTTTTTCTTAATCTAACATAGTAGTTAATCGATATATACTATATTTAATGTTAACTTTTTTCGTCATATATGATCATTAAATATCAGGTCTTCGAGTATCGTAAGTGTCTCTCCGGTCAACCTTTATTTGTGTTTATTTGAGGTTTTGATTGATATTCTTTTCGGAACGGAGGCAAATCGAACAAATCAATGATCAAAAAAATCACTCCACCACGCAGCGTGGAGTTATAAATGGTGCAACTAATGCGAGTTTGTTTTACATATATACATATGTATATTTATGTATATCCACCCGCTAATGTTCTCATTTGGGTACAATAGGCGGAAATGTCTAATCAAGTCATTTTTGCGGTAAATTAGTCGGACTCCCAAAAACGACGAAGTTTTGTCTGAATTTATGCATCATTCTTATCCTAAAATTGCTTAAATCGCATTATATGGGCTTTGTTAGTTTATATTTTTTTTAAAGACTTCTTAAAAAGGCGGAGGTTCTCCATTCGACTGTATGTTAATATTTTTTGTATATATGATACGGAGGTATGATAAATAGTGGAGTAACCGTTCCGTCATTAATGAAACGATTTTGATGATTCTTTTATTGTTTGGTAGACCATACTTTAGAGGTGGTCTCGTATAAATTTTATCGGTCTAGCGACTTTGAGAAATCAACTAGTCTAAAAATTTATATACATACACATCGATGATGTTATCGATTACTCCGAAACCTCACCTTTCATTAGGGAAATGGCTTTAGTTGGCCTAACCATATAATATTATATAGACAAAATACATCTACTTTCCAATAAAAATTGAAATAAAATGGCCAAGAGCGTGTCTAGACACGCGTAGAAGGGTTCCGTATCTGATACGCTATAAAGGTTAAATAACTTCAAAAGTTGTAATCCGATTTCGTTCAAAATAATTTTCCTAATGACTTTTTAGCATGTTCTATCAACATGGAAAATTTCAAGTTTCTATGTCTAATAGTTTAGACATAGAGACTTGAAATCGCGGCGGGGGGGGGGGGGGGGCGTTTTGGGGGGGGGAAAGAAATTAGTAAGCTTATTCTTCGTGTGAAACCTTTATCATCGAACATGGCCTTCAGTTTACTCCAAAGCTCTTCAGCCGTTGTGACGATCTTAACGGCAACACAAAATTTTAATGATTTAAAAACTTCTTCAACAACAAAAAATGTGAAGCCATCTTCTGCTAGGCGAAAATTGCTTCTAAATGAGAACTTACGATCAAAAAAACCAGAACAACTAGGTGACTCTTCCAGTTCTGGTGGTGATGTTAATAAGGATTTATGCCCAAGCATTTTACTCTTCATGAGAAAGCACAAACTTCCCCCTCCCATCACAGAAATCAGGCAGAAAAACCTGCCCTCTAGTTTGTTGCGCTGCATTGGCAGAGCGGCAAAATTACATCCTTTATCTTCTTGTAAGTTTGATAGCATCCAACAACCTGCACTGTGAGAATGATGCAGGAGGTCATGGTTTTGAGAGGCGAATGTGGGTTTGTTTGGGTTTTTCTGGGGTTTTGCTTGTTTTTCAATGTTAAGCGATAGTTCACCAATAGCATGTGCTAAAGCAATATCATCTGATACTATCGATGTGTGCATAGCTGCAATGCTTTCAAAACATGAAAGCCAAATATTTTTCCAGCAAGCATTCAATGTGTGCAATTTTATTTGAGTAACAGCAAATGCAACATGATTTATACAGTCAAAACTTGAATAAACTGACCTAATCACCCCTTATTTTAGAAACACTATTACGAACACTAAATGATTACTGTTTACTCTCTAAAAAGCTAGACTAGAATGATTTAATATTATTATTATTACTATTATATAAATGTATGTGTTTGTGTGTCGGTGTGTATTCAAAGATATGATTCGCTTTTTACATATATGTAAAAAAATATTACAGCCAATGAATAATTATGCGAAACACTACAACATTAAAAACAGTAATAAAACAGAAAATAAATACCAAATAACTATTGTAGAATGATAAAGTATAAAAATGGGTCAATCGATTTATATTCCTATGATAAATATATAACACTATTTTCGACCGTTTCGTTTCACCCTCGTTAAATTTAGAAATTGATACAAAAAAAAAAGACTTAAAATTAATAAATAACCTATAATATGTTGTTTAATGCAAATAAAGTGATAGGATTGAAACGACAATAATTATCTATAAACGAAAATGAAGTTCCAATTTCAAAACGGAAATCCTGTATTTAAGAATGAAATTCGAGTTTTAATTTTTTTTTTTAATTTGCCTCCAATTTT
Source organism: Charaxes varanes (assembly GCA_024363005.1). Taxonomy (NCBI): domain Eukaryota; kingdom Metazoa; phylum Arthropoda; class Insecta; order Lepidoptera; family Nymphalidae; genus Charaxes; species Charaxes varanes. The sequence continues at coordinate 59,381,003 of JANCMC010033613.1, forward strand.
ATTTTCATACTAACTTTTTTGCTCAATACATTTGTTTGGATTCTAGAAATAGCAATGCATTTATCTTCAAGATTTCTATACACTTAATGTAATTGAAGTTTTTATTTAATATATAAATTAACTTTTAAACCTGTATTTCTTGAACAAGTCTGCTGTTGCTGTTGAACAAGACATTTTTCAGTAAACACGTATAATAACTCACGGCGGGTTTTGGGTTTATTTCTATCCAAGCCGACCGCTGCTGAATTATGAGCATCGATCGCTAATATCTTAGCGTTGATATAGCGATATGCGCTTTTTTAGTAGCTTATATCCACTAGTTTAATGTAGAGCTTCCTTATAAATTCACAATAGTCTTCCGAGCTGTATGAAAAGAAGATAGCTTCGGGACCTCTTAGATCTGTTATTGGAGTACTACCAGCGGATATTTTCTCTACTTGTCATACCATTATTTCATTCATTATAATATCTACCTTATTACTAGTATAATAATATACTTCGTTACTAGTATATTGTAACGCAATTATAAATTTCAATAAACAAATCTGTACTAAATTATTTACTTCAAATTATAATATAGTCTTTCACTATAAACTCCATTTAATTTAATACACTTATCTCGACGTGAAACATTTTTTTCGAACCGTTCGCAAAGAAATTTCTCAAAGTCTCCGCAATTCTCCTATTTATAATAAGCTATAATGTAGAGCTAGGATTTCAAATCGAACACCGGATAGTGGTTCTTTCAACTTTTGGGATAGATCAAAAGTACTTAGCACCCAGATCTGGCGAATAGGGTGAATGCGGAAGCAATTTCCCGATTCCACGAACCTCCATCCAGGGACCACCAGCCAAACCCAAATCCGCTAGATTACTCTTAATGCAATCCTCCCACCAACACCTTGGTCTATCCCTCGGACATTTACCTGTTGATTCAGCGCTTACTAACTGTTTAGCCGCCACTCTTTACTACTAAGCCCAACAATTTTACAAGCCAATTTCAACCTTTGCGACGCTATCACTTCAACTTTATTAATCGGATGCTCAGAAATTCTACATTGTGCAATCTCCTATTTTTATACAAAAAAACTGAAACAATTTATGAGATTTTGATAAGTCTTTTTTATTTTTTTTGTAATTTTATAATGACACATTTGTTATCTTCGTGGTATAATAATTATATTAAATATTAAATCAATGTTGTAGTTTTTAACAAATCAAAGTAAATAATCTAAACGATCAACTTACTAAAGCATTGAAAATTTTATTATAAAACTGCAAAAAAAGTTTGATTTTTTAAATTTCAATCTTGTACACGTTTAATGATTCTTCAGTTGTTATAAAAAAAGTATAGACTATAGAGCGAACGTAACATTTTATAAATTAAAAGTTGTCTTTAACTTTTAACAATTTATAGTCTAATTGTTATTTTGATTTATATGTATTATATATTATTGTAATATTTTATTACAATCCATTCAATAGTATTTCCGTGAAAGAACGTCAAACATAGTACATCCATACATACATGTCAACAAACTATCGCGTTCATAATATTAGTAGGATCAGAATGCACCTATATATCATGTGAATTCACCAATAATTAATTAGGTTAAAATTATTTAATTAATTACATTACTCCCATTGTTGAACTGCATATCATATTGTTGAATGACGAGTGTGATGAACTATGATTATGTAACATTTCAAACAAGTAAATAAAATGATTTATAGTTAAACCCAATTATCATACAAAATTACATTTTAGTTTATAATTACTTAACTCATCTATATACGTATGTTTTAACCAGAGGATATTTAAGAAGAGTATGGTGACGAAGGCTCTTTCAGTTGATTTTTATGTGTAAAGGTTTAATGGTTTCGTTCACTTACTTTCGACTTACTACTAAAAACAATTCATGTCATAAATTCAATTTCAATTCACAACACTCATGAATGAGGATTGTTAGTTATTGTTAATATTTTAACACCTTCTACAATAGACAATGACTATTTAATCGTTAATCTATTAACAAAAATTAACAAGTAATAAGGAAGTTTCAGTTGGATACGCGTTCAAATTCATTCGATATGGCTTATCTATACAAAAATAATTACCTGGGTACCGTACCGTAGGTGAATTTTAACGCTAATGGCGTATTGTTTAACGCTTCCACACTTCTCTCTTACACCTTCTTTTGCTGCGCTTCGTGTTCATAACGCTTTATACATTAATCCGTTAAACTTTTTGAAGTGAAAACTTCTTTAGGTGTTTTGGGACTTTTTAAAGATGGGGAAAACCACTGAACTCGCAACACTGTTACCCTTACCGACACCTCCGACGATTAGTTTTCGTTTCTGTCGACACTCGGTTTTTTAAATTCAGTGACACATTCAACGTCACAAACATTTCAAAGCATAAGGACTTACAAATCCAAATTCTCGTTAGATTAGACTGACGTAAATGCTAAACTCACTTATAGATGTTTCTGTCTAAAAACGCTCGTCCCTCCACTAATTAATTGTAACGCTTGCTTGTGTGTGTGCAGCGTTTTTATTGTAAACTCAAGCTCAACCACACATTATAAGCCAATTATATTGACGAGCTTGCTTGTTTGCGTCTACACGCTACTCGGCATGTAGAGATGAATACTTTGGAGGGGCGTGCATTTTTGGACTGTACGCACACTACGTAAGGATCTCCTATTTTCGAAACGATCCAATTAGCGAACTTGGTAATGTTTTCAATAATTAATAATTATTATCAGCAGTGACTTGTTTTGCTCGACATTGAATTTAATTTTGCTACTCTTCGTAATTTTAACATTTTCAAGTTGCTATTAACGATATATATTTTTTAATATTAATTTATTCTTCACCTGCCATTGTTCTTTTAGTATCTTCTTCATTATCTTTTTTTTTCTATCTTTTCACTGTTTTTGCCCTTTGTAACCAAATATTTAAAATCGATCACTTCTTTTTCCTAGCTTCCCGTCCCGTCCCGTTTTTTGACGAGGTCCGCTTTTCTTAACCTCTCTTCTTTCTTTAATCTTGTATTAATATATAAAGCTGCAAAGTTTGTTTGTTTGCTTGAACGCGCTAATCTCAGGAACTATTGGTCCAATTTGAAAAAAAATATATCAATGTAAGATAGATGCATTTATCGAGGAAGGCTATAAGCTATATATCATCACGCTAAAATTTTTTGCCTAATTTTACGCGGACGAATTCACGGGTAACAACTAGTTAAAGATATTTTGAATTTGAATAAGTACATTGTGAGGAACAATAAGGATTCGTCTATTAAACAATGTAAATAAAACTGGAAGTCATGTAAATATGTTTTGCTAGTAATTTATTTGCCATTCACACAATACAATGCCCAGTACATTAGAATGTATGAACAGCATAGTATATATTACAAGTCAGGCGCGGATCTAGCATTTAAAATTGGTGATGAGCACAACCACTCTTTTTTTGCACGTATTTCACCCAAATGCGAGTCTGTGTATGGCCTTGCGTATCAATGTACTAGTATATGAAGCTGAAGAGTTTGTTTGTTTGTTTGAACGCGCTAATCTCAGGAACTAGTGAACCGATTTGAAAAAGCTTTCAGTATTAGATAGTCCATTTATCCAGAAAGGCTAAATCATCAGGCTAAAATTTTTCACCTAATTCTACGCGGACGAAGTTGCGGGTAATAACTAGTGATCTTTATAATGCACTAGTTGTGCAGTTCAGTGACCAGTAGTTCCTGAAATTAGCGCGGTCAAACAAAGAAACAAACTCTTCAGCCTTATATATTAGTACAGGATTCCTACAAAGGTTATGTCTAAAAATATATATATACAGACTTTCATACATTATTTTTTATAACTAAAGTATAGGAACCATAGTGTAGGATATTATTATCAGGCTTTTGATCTCATTAGGGTGTTAGGCATGCCCATAGTATTTGCAACGGTAGATCCGCTCCTGCTACCACTTCTATTTCCTAGTTAATAGAAACAGGTGGTACCTTAGGGAAATCTGTGACGAATATGGATTACAATGTCTTTTATAGTTAGAAACAAACTTGTTCATTGTTTATTAATAACGCCAGAACAATGATTAATATACAAAGAATAAATTTAATATTTTGATTTGCTTTTGCTTGATTTTAATATTTGCTTTATAACTGTGTTATCAAAACTGTCATAAGGTGCTTAATTAGAGGTAGCGTCATGCTTGGCCCGGCGCGTCCGGGTACCAGCACCTCTTTCTCATAATAGACTAAAATTAGAATCGGTAACTATTTTTTGGATAAGGTCGAGGTTCACTCGGGTTTAAAACAAGTTACTCGCTTTCACCTGTATTACTTAATTTAACTCTTGAGTATGTTATTAGAAAGGTGATATACACCGAAAAAGGTTTGATTATGAATCTGGATAGTAAAATATCCCTGCTTGGGTTTACAGACAATTTGATTCTTTTGGGTGAGGGCGTGGAAACTATAAAACTAAATATAATAGTGTTGATAGATGCTCTTGGCAGTTATTTATTTCGTTTCAAGACTATCTAATTAGTTATTATTACAATAAATGATTGTACTTATTTGCCTCTTATTCCTCATTGTTATTATAGAATGGTAGATGACTCTTACTCAGCACATATGGATCTTCGGAATTTACATTTCTACCTTGTTTTAAATGATTGAGCCTAGTTTTATAATTATTAAAAAAGAACTCTTATCATTCCAAAGTGGTTTCTAAGATTACCCGGAAATTAATTGTAGAATTTAAGGTTCGTTGTGAACTATTGAAATTTAATTAAACGAATAAATTATATAGGTATGATACCTAATCATATTATAGTAATTGAAGCGTACCATAACGCTTCAATTACTATAATATTTGACGAGATCTTCTATCATCGAACTTTATAATTATATGAGCTCTGTGGTTCCATATTGTTTCATTGGCATAGAAGACTGAACTACAACACTATCAAAAATCGCCATTTCGTTTCAGTATATTCTGACACTTGCTTTTAAAACAACTGTGCCCGAACAAGTCCTCCGCCCTCTTTAGGATGGCCGGCAGCGTTAGCTGATAGCCGGAGGTAAGTCCCTTCAACACCTCTCCTTTCCCGAGAGATAATGTATGCGTTGATACTAGCACCGGGGTCTCGGGGGGACAAGAGCATGCTCGACTATGGTGTGTAGGAGCCCCGGAACGCTATCCCGGGGCGGACGGTTAAACTGACCGCAACAATCCGGAGCGGGCTAGCGTAGAATCACGTCGATATGGGACGCCTTGTGCTATGTCCACAAACACTACCATCTTAATTCACCTGATGAGAAAATGGAAAGCAAGTGATTTGTCAAGACACTCCACTTTCCGCCCTTCTTCTTGATCAAAACTAGAAACGCCAGCTATAGTATGCCAAGAAGGAAAGGAGAAATTTGTACAACACAGGGTAGAAAAATAGATACTAAAAAAGTTCTGTGTGTCAGTGCCCACCTAAATAAAGTATATATCAAAATCATAGAATTACAGAATCATAGAATGATTTGGGTTGATGTAATATCGCCTACTTTTTTATAGCAGTAACCATAAATACGAGCGAAACCACGAAAAGTAGTTAGTAGAAAATATTCGAAATTAATTAAAACTAAATTGTCAACCCTATAAAGGGTTCTAGTAAGTTTATATCTAAATGTAGTGTAAAAACGCGGGTGATCTCTAATTTGTCAAAATGCATTTGTGACATAAATTACCGTATCTTTTGATAACATTGAAATTAAAAAAAAATTTATAAAAGTTTTAAATAATTTGTGTAATTTTCTACCGTGTACTGAGTATTAGGTTTTGCTTTACTTTAAATTTGTTACACGATAGACGAATCTCTTCATTGAGTTGTGAAATCTTGATAATTCACAGACAAACAGACTAACAATGTTTATAACTTCGAAATATTAAAGGCATGACAAATATCTAAGTTTTTACGAAAATGTTACCTAAGCAATTGTCTTACGGCGAACTGTTGTAGGCGTTGTAATGTTGTAACTTTTGGCTTGGCCCGAGTTTCTTTTGTGAGAATCATAAGCTCGTCACCGGTTGAGTCTTTCAGAATCCTTCTCACTACTTTCAGATTTGTGAGATAGAATATTCATGACATCTCCAGATAAGACATCTCGATTGGATGTTGTTTGAAAGGTAGCTTTAGATATCTTTTTAGCAAAGATTTTTTCAGTTAAAATCAAGGTGTCATTGTTCTGCAATTTATCTTCATGCTTTACTATTTATTCATAATCTTGAATTTAAACATAAAATGTTCAGTATTCTCTGCTTTTATAAGTTAACATTTTTTTAATTCATTTGCATTACAATCTTTTCTTTCTGTTTTGTCTCCTTTTTGTACTGCACTATTGATATTGCTATTTCATTATTCTAGGCCCTTATGATGATATAAAGGTATAATGGTATAATATCGAAAAGCAATATATAAGTTTTGCTTCCTTATTTATAATTCTATTGATGACACAACAATCAATTTTCTGCATTACTTGAGTTAGCTACAATTAGCCATATCCTCATTAATATTACTCTACTTATATATTTTTTAAATAATTATTACATCATCAAAAGAGTGCTAAATTCCACAAAACCAAGGAGATTACTCGAAGATAATGAAAAAGACGTCATTGCTAAAGACTGAAAGTCTCTTTCAAAGACCAATGGTTACCATATGCTCTTCCTCTAACAGCCCAATAAAACATGGATACTCCAAGGGCATCTTTTGATCCGCTTAGGGCCTTACCATATCTTCCACCAAAGGTTATTCATGAAACTACCAAACCGACAATTTTTCTTTATAATTATATACCATAATTTTACATTTTAACATTTTACCTAGCATAAAGAAAAAAGTTGTACTTTTTTAAATCAAGATGTTGTCACATGCTTTGGGTTTTAGCTTGTACTGGAGCCAGACATAGCTTCATGTGAATGATCACTTCAATGATCATGTAGTGTGACCGGGGACTTTGTGTAGCTGCGCAAAGTTTTGTAGAACTTTGTAGTCTTCAAGGACAAATATGTGCTAACACTTTGAGCTATGTTTGGCTCCGGTATTTAAACAAAACTTATATCACGATACTTTTTACATTGTAATGTAACTTTAACCCACAGATTATAAAAATAATTTCTATGATCTGAGCTTTAACCTGATTTGTTTGTCATAAATAAATAAAATAACGTCTTTATAGAATATTGTGAAGGCATAACGCGACATTTATATCTAAGTAAATCCTATTAGGGGCTTAAGATACGGTCGGGTATCCCTAAGGAACTAGAACGTATATGAAATATACACTATATGTTGTTATAAGCCAGTATAGGGTAATACGCTTTCTATCTAACGTCTACACAGCAATTATATACATATACCTCTCATGTAAACAAAAAAATAATAAAATTGATATGTCTGTTAGTATGTCTATAGAACATGCTATTTAACAAATTCATTTATTTTTTTTTTCAAAACAAGTTCATTTACTGTCGGTCTTTTTTTGGTCGTTTTTTATTTTCAGCTAGGATGTTTTTGACCCATACATACATTTTTTACATGGAGACTATAGTAGATTAATTGACTACTAACGCCCTTTAGAATTCACTCTGATGCTGTTGTGGCGTTCCCTTATTTACGCATTTCGACGGACACTTTTAATATAGAAAGATGTTACTCTTTATTATAGTCTCCATGATCTTATTAAACTTTATAGGACACATTCAATTTCCTCTGCGGTAAATTTATATGAAAATAAAAAATAGTGCCGTAATGAAATTTCATACAACATTACATCACTGTATTGGTTCTAAGCAGTAAAGGTGTACTTACATACCGGTTACGTAGTGAGTAATGATACCATAACAGCGTAGTTGGAAGAAAAATATTTTTACTGGTAGATTGATAATGTTGTCAGCAATAGAAGGGGCTTTACTTTAATTTTAATAAAATAATTCGGATTGTGAGAAATTTTGAAAATTGATGAAAATGAAACTAATGCAGACGAAGGCTGGAGAAAGGGCTAGTGACTGATTTGATATCAACTGAATAATATCTCAGGAGATTGTCCCATTCATAAAATGATTGAAATTCTAGTACCGTTCTATCAAATCTCATTATAAGTACCTTAACACTTAAGTTAAGACTTAAATAATTAGGCCTTGAATAGTTTACCTCACCTCAAAATCACCTTGAGGTTGAGGTCAAGTTACTAACAAAACCTGGAGCTATTATAGTAGGAAAGGTAGTGACACTAAATTTGTAGTCACTAAAGGTCTGTCCAGATCTATTGTATTACCTAGATTTGCTGCAGAAACGATAAAAAATCATGTTTTCAATAACACTTGCAGCATGATCTTATGGAGCCCATGATGATTTTATCTACATTGCGAAAAGAAAAACGTCAGATTCTGTATTCCATAATCTTAAAAAAAATTAAATCAAAATAAAAATAACACTAATCGTGCTCGAATATCTCTTGGTGATGTTTTTATTTGTACAACTTTATGACTCTCATATTTTCTTGTGTCACTCTCAATTCGTTAGATTGTTGAAATGTAAACTAATCTCCATATTATTAACTTAAGTACCGTACCTTAATTTGACGCCTTCGAGTTTTTCTAAGGGTCTAATAAGGGTTCAATAACGAACCCACCTATATAAAGAATTAATGTTTTGTGGGGTTACATTACAGAATACAAGGATTCTCTCTATATGATTTTCTGGCGCGCTCGAGTATTGAGCAAAATCTCCTCTTGGGCTCCCCTACCGTTACGAAGTGTGGTTAAATTTGATAGTCCAACACTTTTTAACATACGTACTATAATAATTTATTTTGTTGTGTCGATATTTCAACCCAGTTGCATGGATCGTGGTTATGGCAACACTTTAGTTTAAGCGGGCGCGCCGCGGATCGTTGACTTGTTTAATGTGTCAACATTTTGTTGACGATTGTTTCCCAATGTTCATACATTGTTACATGCATACATTGCGCGCTCAAGAATTATGAGGATGAGAATGGCAATAACTGTATCCTCTCATTTCCGAGATGAATGATTATTATGATTTTATTTAGGACATTAAATGTATTTGTATGTAGCCTTATCGCAAATTTTGCGGTACGATGTCTTTTACACCCTGTATATCTATTTTATACCCTACCAACCTATTTATATATTCCTTAAGGTTGAGTTTAGTTTAATAACCTAAAAGTTTTGGACATATTTATAAACTTTTTCTGTTAGCGTTATTCCTCAATAAAACTTAGTTTATCTGTCGAGGCGCATCAAGCAAAGTTTGTTGTCTTTTTACGAGATCTAATGAAAATTAAATTATGCAATAATTTATACTTGAACAATTATCTCTACTAGACATCGCCGGCTGGCAGAAGTTTGCCTAAAAATATTTAGTATACCATATGCTTATTTAATGCTGTATACAATTTTAACATATTTGTACAACGACATTGATATTTGACAATTAACGTACAGACGGTCGCCATGACACCGCTTTGACGCAGTCTTATAGTAAAATGTATACATGTGTATGTAAATCGTTTGGCATTGGTGTGCTTGAGGTTTTATTTTAATAATTTTGTGCATTAATAATGCATATTTTATAAAAATATTAGCATTCGCATATCATTCTTAGATAAATTATCTCAGGAACTACTGGTCCGATTTGAAAAAAAATTCAGTGTTAGATAGCCCATTTATCGAGGAAGGCTATATACCAAGTATTTTTTGATTTGCACCAATTTGTGATTGATTGAATTTGATATCTTTTATTGACTCATGCGACAAATTTTAGAAATAGTGGATTAGTTTGGCATCTAGGCATTATCAAAAATGCTTGGCATGGAAGCTACTGTCGTTACAAATACATAATTGTATAGATTTTCCAAAAACATTTTCTGCATTGTAACTTCGAAAGGCGTCACATTACTGGTGCATACGTGCAATAAAATTGTATCCTTTTTCTTCTTAAATGTTTATGACTGCGATTCAATTAATTTGTCGCGATCGGTTTCATAATCAAATATTTTAAATACCAATTAGTTATTGGTAACGAAGTATTAGTATTACTTAATGAAAGTTTTGAGCTCGCTATTAACCGCTTGCTTGCCCGTGTAATATAATATATAATAATATCGCAATTAGCGTAATATAATAGATATATAATAGTAATAGCGTAAATTAACAATTTACTTAGGGCGATCTTTAGAATGTTATTCTTAAGTTTTAGTTAATTTTTTGATATGTCTTTAAACGACGTGGGGTATGAAATGCCATCGAAGGAATAAATACCTTGTATATTCTTATAAGAGTTTGGATCGTTGGAACCGATAACTTTACTTAGAATTGATAATCGGAAACAATCGTCACTATCTTTATTTTTTACATTAATTACTGCATGTTTTTTTTTTATAGTGTTTGGGAGTGCTATGTATCTGTTAGCATTTAAAGGTGTATATTTTGTTAAGCGCAAACATAGATAATTTGTAGATACCCTCAATCATGTCCCTGCTTACTCAGCTCATGTTGCAGAATCAAAACTTTTGGCTTAAAAACATTACAGTTCCTTCCATCTGCTGAATGCATTGGTTGTTGTTGTTCAGGTTTTTTTTCTTTTCTCTCAAATTTCAGAATTACTATAATTTAAAACTAGTTAATTTTTTAAATACTTCACTCTTATTAAATCAATTTATTGAAAAGTTATAAATAATTTTAACAAAGTATTAGAATTAAAAAATGTAGTTTTTTCTTTGGTTAAAGTTTTTATTGTTTTGTTTTTTTAATTCAATATTGATGTTTGCGATTATATATTAATAAATTTATTGATCTTATTAAGGATCATTTGGGCACAAATGCACGAATACACAAACAAATTCTGTAATTTAATGTTTCTAATGATTAATTTAGTGAATAGTTTAAACATAAGCAACTGTAACCATAGTCTATTAAGAAGAAAGTTGGAATCCTTAGTGCTTGTTCGCTAAAATACTTTGAAGTATTTCAGTCAGTTGTACGAATCCTCTTGTTATTCTAATCATTAGATAATACAAAAAAAACTATTAAAATTAGTTACAGAAGAAGAACTGGCTGTACGTTGTGAAAGTCCTAATAATGGACAATGTGAATACAATTATTCTAAACTTAAAATAATTACATTAATAATATTTTTGCCAATGCCCAGTATATATTATCTTCACTCCCTTTTAAGATTCGACAATTAATGATAATACTAATTATTATTATAAAACCCCTAACGTGTCTGAAGACCCTTTAATGAATCAAGATATCTTAATTGGAAATTAATTGATCATTATGATAGAGATGCATTCGAAAAAATATTAATGAGTAAGTATTTGTAACATAATTATTTATTCTTTACATGCGAAAATAAGATTTTGTCTTGTCTTTTTGCAAGTATAAGTTGACCGTATGTTATCGCCAGATTTTTAACAAAGAGATACGAAAAAAAACAATCATTTTTTCCTTAAAAATTTGAAACTTTAAAAAAATTTAATTAAGCTTCTATGTAACACCCTGTAAATATTCCACTGCTGGACAAAGACCTCCTCTTCTTTTTAAGAAGGTTTAGAGCTTAATCCACCACCATATGTGTCAGATGCAAAAACTATGTAATAATAATAAAGAATAATGATAAAAACTTTTTATTAGTCAATTTATATTGGAGGTATAAATAGACATTGGGAAGAACACGTTTAAAAAAAGTTTCACCCATTTTAATCGAAAGACGAAAGATGTAAACTTTAGATATACTAAGTTATAATTTCTTATCTAACAAAAAATTTTGCGATTTTAATAGCCTAGTTCTTAAGTTTAATATAATTTTGAATAGCTTGTCGTTATTAAAATGCAATTTCGTTGTTTTTTCTGAGTGCCTTGAGAAGCTGTGATAAAAAATAAAAACTGTTTGATAAAACTCAATATGTTTGATTTCAAATAAACTCTTATTGAATTTTTTTTTAATAAACCCACGAGCTACACCAAGTAAACTACACTTATAAACATATTTGCCTTTTTAAACACTCATCTGTGCCGATCTAGTTCCCGTCTAGGAGACGACGAATGGGGGAAACAATAATAATAGTATATACGTAGATATTCAGTTGAAGTTCGATCGCTCTCCTCAAAGGGAACAATTGCTATATAAAAAAAAATAAATAAATTGGTAATGAATATAAAGAATGAATGAATGGGCATATAAAGAGAAACAATATATATGCGATGAAAAAATTCAGGAGAATGGAATAGAAACAAAAGCTAACTTAATTAATAGCTAAAAATTTGCTTAGAACCCAAAACAGTGCGAAAATGTTATATGAAATCTCATTGTTGCGCAGTTTTTAATTACTGCACCGTTTTTTATTTTGATATAAATTTACCACAGAAGCTTAATGTCTCCCATGAAGTTTCATATAAAATGAATGCATCGGATTAAAAAGATACTGGCTGAAAAAAAAATCAATTGGCGCGCAATCTATACCAATGTAAAACTCTGATACGTATCTACATATTTAAGAAAGAAAAGTTTAAAAAATGGAAATAGACAGCGATGTAGTTGAGAGAAAAGTAAATTACACACCTTGCTAAAGTGGGTAATTGATGCACACGTGTTAATTTAGTGCCAACATAACACTCGTGCATTAATGACTCACTTTGCGCTCGGTGCACAAATTTACTATTATCCAATTTTTATATAAGAGGTAGATTTTCTATTATTTGACTTGCCACTTCGTCGGGCCAAGTGTCTTGCCCAATTTCGCTCAAATTGCAACATTGAAATTTCTATCCGTCCTCGGTGTTCAGACTTGTGTACTTTATCCTGGAGTTTGATACCGAATATGAACGTTGCCATGGGTTTCTGTGTGACTTTTATATTTTTCACACTCTAATTCTTAATTCTGAAAAGTCATGGTGGAAATTAAACATACAGCGTCCCGTGATTCGTTTGCATTTCGTCTTGAAGACTTCGGGTTGTTCCAGTAATCACGCAGTCATTAATTTCAATTAACTAGAACGATGTTGCGAATTGGAACCGTCAAGATTCAGCTACCTCACGTTTCCCGCTACTCCGATTCACCTCCAATTGAACAAATAAACTTTAAAACGGTTAATTTAGCGTCTGCGTAATTCTGGGAATCGCGGATGCTGGAACGAAAACAATGAGGCTAGATTCGATTGTTTGTTATTGAGTTGAGTAATGGAATTGAGTTTAGTCGGCCGAAGTATATTGTCCCATATTTTTTTACATATGTAACTCATGTGGCAAATAAACATTTATCCTACCAGATGGTAGGCGGTGGTGCTGACGCGCAGATAACCTCGCTAAATTACCTATGTTTGTTTTAAATCGTTGAGCAAGGAATGAATGTTTATGTATATTGCCATATGTTCCGAGTGATTTTTTAAAAGTAACTAATATTGTAAATAAATATATACCGTAGACACAATACGACGCGATTATTATTTTTTCGAAATAGATTTCGACAAGTGTAAAGGACACTTGCACATCGATACTTTGAGTAGTTGCTTAACATTTTTTTTAACTTGTCTCCGATTTCCGTCATGTCCGCAGAGACAAAGTATGTGAATAGTCAGTCATGGAAACGCCTGCCATCGTACTATACAAAACTAGCTGTTTCCCGGTACTTCGCCCGCATAAACTTGCAAGACCCCTTAGAACTCCTCAATAAGGTCCTATCGAAAAATCCATTTTAGCACATGTCTTCCAACTATAAAATATTTGGAAGACATGCGCTAAAACGGATTGTCAAATCTCATGTTTGTACATCCCGCGGTTTTCGAGATTTCGCTTCAGGTGACGTTTCGCTTTTATATATAGATTATGTGCAACTGTGGCGGGCAGAATTAGGCTGAGAATAGCGGAAGATAGATCCGTATGGCGCGCTTCATGCCTGGCATCCACGTTACGGTTACCGGTGAGGTCAACCTGTACAGGCACACCTGTGCAGGAGCGTGTGTGGGGCAGTTTTTGAACCTGGACAAGCGAGCGGCGCAGCATCGAATATCAATTTTCAAAAAAATTCCTACTATACACCGAACGTCCCAATAAACGTTAACGACGTGCCGTAGAACTTCACGGGCAGAAAAATCTGTCCGGAACACCGTAACGTGCGTGCCAAGCATTAGAAGAGGCCTAAATCCAGCAGTGGATTCCTAGTCGCCTCTTGTATGATTATATTTGCATTTTGTTGACAACAGGTAAGACGGACGTGGCGGTGCAGATAATATCGAACCTTTACCACAACTTCCCGTGGCAGCGCACCCTCGTGGTCACGCACAGCAACCAAGCCCTCAATCAGCTGTTCGAGAAGGTGGCCGAGCTGGACGTGGACGAGCGCCACCTGCTGCGATTGGGGCACGGAGAGAAGGCTTTGCAGACAGACAAGGATTTCTCTAGGTAGGTATGGGTGGCCAACTCGCGAATGTACCCACGCCTGGGTGTGCAATATATATCAAATAAGTGAATGTGCTTATGTGAACGTAATAATCTACATACAAATAAATATATTGACCGTACCAGTAGATATGTCTTTCTTTGTATACGAATGAGCAAACATATAGGTGTACCTTCTATTGTATTTTGTTTCATGATACCATATTAATTTTAAATCCATCATAGTTTTTATTGATTAGAAGCTCAAACTCCTCTATACGAATCAAACTTCTCAAACGATTCTACCGAATCAGTGGTAGCTTTTAAAATATTTGACGTTTCAAAAGAGCTTGTAAAAGTCTACTTGAATAAAATATCATTTGAATTTGAATAAGATTTTTAAATAGCTCGCACTAGCAAAGACTCTATAGTTGCTATACAAGTTGGGTCACCTAGCTCCGATTGCAAGGTCTCCATCTTCATCCAGCATAAACTTAAACCTTCCACCTGCATCTCTACTTGCAAAAAATTTGAATGCTTTGAGCGTAAGCATGTTATATTGTACCTAAAAATAATTTTGAATGGCTTGACAAAAAATTTTAAGGATCCATTGTTTAATTCCATTGCATGCAAATATAACGTACCAACACACAAATGCGTCTTAGTCAAATTAATAGTACTAATTCGTATTACAAACGTTCGCGAATTAATATATGAAAATCTCCGTATACGTCTGTATTAACTAGCACACGCCGCTGTCTTTGTTCCCAGGCCCGTTCTATATATCATCCAAAATTTCTCGAGCATACATCTTTTCGCAATTTTTTAGAGGTGAGACACCGGAGTGTCTCGTCCCCTTTGACGGAGTGGAAGTTAAGGGTCCGTCTTCAGGACCTTTGTTAGTTTCGGGGAGGCTTTCTGTGTTAACTTCCTTCTCATCCTCTTTCCTGGTTCCTTCCCCGGAGGATCCCGGTATGGGGTTTTGTTCCTCTTCAGGCTTGCCCCCTACAATATGGAACCGGACTCTCCCATATTTATAGTAGAGTACGGTCTCAGCCGCTGAAAGTTTTTTCCCCACTTCCGAAAGCGATTCCAATTTATATCGCTAGCGACCGCTCGCGGCTTCGCCTGATGTAATCTCACCCTTAAAATTTAACTAGCTTAACTGAAAAAATGCTGATAATCAAAAATTACTCCTATAAAGCATTTAGATACACCTACTTAATAAATTCGCAAATAACAGAAATTTTCAAGTTTTATATTATAATTTTTATGTTTTTCATAAATATCTGTTGTGTTTTTTTGTGAGAAAAAGCGACAACCATCCCCATCTGACCGTTTTATTATTCGTTTTCCTTTATAGTAAGCAGTTTAATTTATTAAATTATTTATAAATAAGCATCATTTCAGTATTACATTAAAAAGCTTATAGTAATGTAATATTTTATCGGCATAACGGATCGAAGATTTTTTATGAAAACCTATTATGAATATTTAATAGTTATGAATATTAATATTGATATTCAAGTTATTATAAACCAAAACCTGGTTAATCTATATCACTCTACCCTTTAATTTGCCATTCAGTTTTTAAGGGAGCAGCACTCATTCACAGCAATCTTTGGCAACCACTAAAAATATGTACAATAGGTTTTCCTGTGAGAATACCTTGGAATAATCTCAGTGGGCCTTTCCTGGTTAAATAAAGGTAATATAATTGTGGAAATTCAATTATGATTTAGATTCAATTGATGTTAATCTTTAGCCCTCAGATATTTTTGTCCATCTTTGCTTTGATAAGCAAAGCCAGAACCATAAAATCTTTTTATCCTAAAAGATTTAATAGTGTATAAAAGTAACTGAATATGACGATCACAATCACAATCAACGTGACAATGTCGACGGCAATTTTCTTTCTTTCCTTGATCTAAAATTGTCGTCAATTTCACCTTCTGAGCACTCACTTTTACTTTGATCTTTCTTCTTCCCATTTCCAATTTTCTTTGTGCACACTTCTATACCATAATCGGTTTTTTCGAAGACTAAGTTCTGCAATGAATTGTTTTCTTTTCTTCCATGGCCGATACCGATTCTCTGGGTAACCAGGGAATCTGGGACGACAAGGAATTGGCAAAGAGTAGAAAGGAATGGAAGCAATTTATTAAAGGAAAAACAGAAGCCTGAAAAGGCAAAATCCCTACACCTTAGAGTAGAAGGGGAAACTGATTATATATACATATACAATATCGGTTGAAACTGTTATTTTAAAGTAATGACTTTCCGCCGCCAATCCGTTATGATATACACTTTTTTTTTTATTATGTCCGTTTTCCTCTATCACCGCGCACATGTAACTATGGCAGTAATTTTGTTTGAGAATTGGAAAGTTGGTGAGCTTGAGCTAGCTTTGAAACCATCCCATCTGATTGGAGAATCCTTTTGAAACTAGCTTGTCCGCTTAAGGGCTAGTTTGGAGCTAATTTCGTATGCAATTTGTGTAACTTAAAGTTAGTTTTGATAATAGCTTATCTTACTTCAGGCACTACATAAAGGCAGAAGCGTCGATGGGGCTATCTGAGTATCTAGTTTAGAGATCGTTTTGAAAACAACTCATCTTCTCTTGGCGATTGGACATTCGTTTCTTCAAGACCTCAATAGTTGAACTACAAAAATATAAAGATGATTCTGATTACACCCGCATTAATGTCCATTTCAACATCTTCATGGAGTTCAAAGAAATCGCAAACCGCGTGTTAATTTTGTCTCTTCTAACATCAATGTATGATTGTGAATACCACGACAAACAACTTTTACATTTGCGTTTTAAAAGTTGTGGATTCTGTGCTGTAAAGTTATACAAACCACTTATTTGGCTTTTTATGGTGTGTGGAAAATATTTAAGTAAAGACTCAAACCGTACGTATGTTGGTATAATGAATGTAACAATCATCTTATCATTTTTTGAGATCTCATTTTTTATTAAAATGATAACATTATAAAAAGTTGTGTAACAAATCCTTAGACGACTTGTTCACTCAATTCGTCTGCAAGTGACATTTTGAAATTGCACCGATTGTTTAATCAACGATGGAATGCAGTTATTACTTTTGTAATGTCACCACAGAAGAAAAGTGAGTTCCGGTTTTAATGTTACAGAACGGAAGTCTTGTCAACTTTCGCACATAAGTTGCACGACAATGAGTTACAGAAAAGCTACTTCCAATAAGATGGAACTTGCATACGCACCGATAACAATATTGGTTTTTGGACTTTTTTGGAGGTCAGATTATTAGTTTAAATGTGTGAACAATTTGGCCACCACGTTCCTGCAATCTAACATCGTGTGACTTCTTTTTATGACCATACATAAGAATTCTATTTTTGCAACTCATGTTTTTGATCTTAATCCGAATTTAGTTTACGTGTTCTCACGCATAATTAACGGCACAGCATCGAGCAATAACTAAAATATTTAACGTACGTCTTTATAACCGTCCGCTACGACTGCGACACGACAAAATGTAGTTTAGCTCTCGTCGAGAGAAATACGTCCGTCGTAAATTAAATTCCTTCTTCTTCTTCTACTGCTGGTTAGTACCAAAGCTTCTTAAAGGGAGGGAGAGGGGGTATATGATTGATTGAGAGTGGTTCAAAAAATTATTATGTAGGCCTAGCTCCAGAACTAGGTACCTGTGTTTCAGGACCTTCCTTCTCTTTCACCTTCATCATCATATCAGTAGTTGTGCACCCACTGGATATAGGGTTCTTCAAGACCATCCCATTGATAGCGAAAAAAATATTATGAGTTAGTTTAATCAATCTTACAAGTAGCGGTATTTCCAACAGTTCATTGCTGCTAATCATCAGGTCGTAAGCTTTCTCACCTTTTACTCAGACTTCAGTGGAAGAAAGAATTCAATAAAATATTTAACTGTTCACCTCTTGTCCGGTAGGACAAGTAGTAGGTATACTACACTACACTACTGTTTGAAATATCCCTAAGGTACTCACCTTACTGATATCATTTCATCATTCTACCATTCAAGCTGCATGGCTATCAAAGCATCAATATAGGGGAATCATCTTCTTCCTAGCGTTATTCCAGTCTAGTGCAAGCCGTGGTAAGAGCCGATCGACTCAAATGTCTTCCACTGATTTAGTCACGACCTTCTCAATAAAGGCGAATCGTGTGTTGTAAAAATCCTCCGGCTGTATATAGAAAACGCCCGGAGCGAAGCTTTGTGACGTCAATCGTCATACAATAATATTTGAATAGACAACTGAAGTTGGATCTATTCACCTATACCGAATATTGGCTTGTGACCTTTATCCATCCGAGCCTTTGTTGACCAAAACTTTACGCTACACTGCTGTGTAATTTGATGGTTCAGTTTTTCTATATTTGTTAAGATTTATGTAGTTTTTCTATATTTGCTGGTGATAGTGATATTTAATCATGTCAAAAACATTAATGTGAAATGAGAGCCAAGTTTAATATTATTGTTAACTTTAGTATCAAAAGAAGTTAGATCCAAATGGGTGCCAAGTTCATTGGTCTGACCTGAAATTTGTTTATAGCGTAAAATATTTTATAATTACCTTAAATATCATGTCTTCTTCTAACTTAGGAAAATACTGGAGCCTAAGTGTAATATCTTAATAAGCGTTTGTTTAAGGTGTGCTTGTGAAGTTTGGAGCACATATTTATTTTCAAAGTCTCAATATATGAGGGAAATTTGATACGTTTTTGTATAATAGTTTAGAGTGGGTCAAAAGTGGCTTCAAATAGTTCGTCTAAAATTACACACGGTGCGGTTCGTCTGTTCTGCTGGCCTGAACTTGGATTGACACACTACTGCGTGTCTAGATAAGGTGACGTCAAAGTCGCTACGCCAGTGCTTCATTATTAAACAATTCATAGATTACATATAACAATTAAAACTTTCTTATTAACGAACTCTAGTATTAAAAATCACTCTACTATCTTCATAATTGCGAATTTAATTGGATTTTATCTTAAAATAGGTCATTACTTTTAATTGGATTAGGATTCAAGTTAATATGACGGATTTTTTATATTAACTGTTAAAACGACAAAGATATAACTCTCGGCTTGTCATATAGCTAGATACTAGAGAGATATTCTATAGAGCCTTTAGATAAATGAAATAACAAATCAAAAGCAACATTTTGACGATATAACTTTTACACATTTTTTTCTATGTTACAAGGGGGCAAACGAGCAGGCAGCGGGCACCTAAGTGCCTACCGATGCCCATGGACATCTGCATGACCAGATGGCCAGCAGACGCGCTGCCGGCCCTTAATGACGAGTTTAGGCCACCGGAAAGTCTCACAAACCGAACGAAACACGACAACAATACCATTACTTGACGTGACAGCATTGCCGCCACTTTACGTTGATCTTATGTGAGAAAGAGGTACTGGTACCCGGACGCGCTGGCCCAGTTCGGCTACAAGCGTGGCGCTACCTCTAATTGAACATATCCACATTTTACGCCATAAATGGTTATTACGCTGTGTGGAGGGTCGAGTGGCTTGGGTTTTAATAAATGAGCCTTTTTGCAACGGACAAATACCTCTATATCAATGCCATATATGGTTATTAGTGAAGCAGTGGTGACGAAGGTTACGGTACATAGAGTGGCTTCGTGTTAATTAATAAGCCACTTTGCAACGGACAAATACCTCTATATCATTGGTATAAATGGTTATTACTGAAGCCCTGGTGAAAGCGTGATTAATGAAACAGTTTAAATTCACATATATAAACTAAAAGAATCAAAATAAATGCAAATCAACCGAATTATTTTTACACAACAACATCCACATTTAGCCCCATTTTATGCCATAAACGGTTATTAGTAAAAGTTACGCTTTGTGGAGGATCGCGAGTGGCTTACGTATTAATTAATGAGCCACTTTGCAACGGATAATCACCTCTGCAGTGGAGATTACACTTTTAGCGAAATTTTTAACACAACTCTGGTTAACAGCCCACCGATTGCAGTAAAAAGCGTTTCGAGCAGATTTATTCACATACTAGCTGTAATCGGCGACTTGAACCGCGTGAATTAGTTAAATTTTAAGAGGTTTCGTTTTTATTCGGAACCCTCATTATCTTCCTAATAATAAAGTAGCCTATGTTACCTCTTATAACTTCAGCTATCTGCCAATGAAAGTTGTGTCGAAATTGGTTAAGTAATTTCGGACTATATTGAGACTACACTAACCACTACCACATAAATCAAACCTGGTAGTGATTCTTGGGATAAATCGAACACTGAAGATAATAATGTATTTTCTGAGTTAAATTTTCCATTCCGTGAATGGCATCAAGTATAATTAATATAGCACTTAGTACTTATGTATTTCAAATACAGCAAGCTATTTTTTATTTATTTATAGAATTGGACTTATAAAAGGTTACAAAAGAAAAAAAAACTCGATTGGCGATTTCTTCGATTACGACGATTAGGCCGATTCTTCCTTCTACACTGGTTTTGAGTTAATCGGCAGATATCACGTCGAAATTAGTGTAAATGCTTTCAGTGATGGTTGTAACAAATATTTTCGTTGGCGAGAAACATATTGTAATTGCAATCATAATTCAAATCTTCTGGGTCTTCGGACATTTGAAGTTATGATACCAAATTGTAATGACAATATGGCCCAATACACTAGAATTTAGCGAATATAAATTTCCATGATAAATTAGTCCTCCACCATATGTTAATTTTTCCATGTTATACCTTTAGGACTCATAACTGCAGTGTTTCTGTAGATTGTTTAACACGCCACTCTTTCGGATATATTGAAGGAAGGTGATCTTCGACCAATATGTAATTTGTATATAATAGGATCTGTATCGATATAAAAAAGTAAGGATATGCTTTTCTTGTTAAGAGCACAAATTTTGCATGCCAATTTTTATATTTATTTTTTCTGACATGCAATGTTTGTGTTATCAACCATTAATATTAACCCTTTATAATAATTTATTTTCATTGTATATAGGTATATATTATTTTTTTGTTTAGTGATTCAATTGTATATTCTGTTATTTTTTAAGAATTTTTTAAAATATATTTTTTAGAGCAAAATATTGACACAAATTCTTTGTTTGCCTTCTCCTTTTCTAGACTTCAGTTATTGCATGCACAGAGTGATGGTCAGATGTTTATTTTTCTTTAGTTGGCTGCATGTTTTTTTATATAATGTCAACTAAGACCATATTTAAACATTAACTACTTCAGTTTATTTTTACATCGAACTTTACAATAGAAAGTGGTTTTATATATAAAATTAACTTACAGACAGTACAAGTGTCTATTTCCTGGATACATTTCTTTACGAGAAAAAGAGTAAGGGAAGCGATGGTTACAAAAGCAAGTAGCAATTTATTTTAGAAACAAAGCAACATATGCTACCTATATATGGGTATAGATTTTTTCGATTGTTTACAAAATAACTCGATTGTTGTTTCTTTCTTCCGGTTTTCGAGATTTAGCCTGTTTGTTTAACTTTTGGCGTTATTTCGAGAAATGATTGTTATAACATGAAATAATAACTAATCATCCTCTCCTTATGAAATATGTAATATAACATCGATTCGTACAGACTCAGAACCCCAATTGTAAGTCTCTTCCGAAGGACGGCGTAATCATGGATTTTTACACTCCCTCTAAAAATCCTAAGGCTACCTGCCGTGCTGGGAACCCGCGAACTCGGGAGGTAGTAGTATAATAACTACTACACCATGCGTAACATCAATAGACAAGAGCTTAAGTTTCTCTAGAGACAGGTTTTGATTCCGAGTTGTCTTGTTTGGTTAATATTCAGGAATAAATCTTACATTTTCTTTTGTTTTCGCGCCGATCACTTCGTTACGCAACAGGTGCACGTCACCGTCATGTTATTTTTTACGGTCGAAGATCGAAATCTCGGTAAACATCTGTTTTACATCCAGAAACCGGCGGACCTCGTTATAATTCGAACCAGCGTCCTCTGAATCCAGATGCGGCTTTCGGAAATGCAAGATGTTGTTGTTTTATGTTGGAATTGGCGCGTGATTCCGTACCGGTGCAACAATTCTTTTCTTAACTACTTGCAATTGATCGGGGATGTTCTTATACCTTCTGTAGTATGTTTACGTATATTGAAATAATTAATTTGCTATTATTTTGTGATAGAAATACCACATATAATTGTGGTACTTAAAATTGTTTTTAGATATAATGCGTTTAATTAAATCTATTTTAATAGAGAGTATAATTAAGGATGAAACTGTATGTATGTTTTATAGGGAGAAAACCTGTTCGTCTTTTTAACAAGTAAGATAAAACATCTTTAATTAAAACATTTTATTGAGCTGGACATTTGGAATATTTTAATCGAAAGAATCCGCAACTACCAAGAAAAACCAACCAAAACATTAACATGATCAATGCATGATGCATGCGATGGTAATACAAAAATTTATGTCCTACATAAAAATTTGAAAGTGTGTTCCGCGGATACATGTATAGGTATATCAAGTGATAAATATCATATCAATCTATCAGATATATATCATGATATTTATCACTTGATATATATCCGTGATATATTAAATAATTTTATTAATTTAATTAAAAATGTTTAGAAAAAGTATTACCTAACTTATAAAGTAGTCGAAAGTAATAAAGTGGGACGAACAACGTATTGTTGTAGATAAATCGATTGTTATATTATTTATATGATTTTAAATATTTCCAATGATTGATGAAAATGGTTTGATTTGATGAGGCAGACAATCAACGTTTTGTTAGTAGACACAGTTACGCGGATGATTACTTGATATGAGAACAGTAACATATTCTTCCATTTGTTATTTTATACAAATGTGGTGATTGTTTGGGAGCGAGATAGCTAACTCCTGCTGGAGTGAGATGAAGATAGTGCTGTCTCGCTCACGTAAACACGGATCGTTTACTGGTTTACAGCGTACACTAATGTCGGCCTTTGTTTAGTATTTAAGGTTGTGCCTAATCGTGGGACGGCACGTTTTTTACCACGCTACTTAATTACTATTGTTAAATTGTGCTAGTACCTGAGCCCCTAATTCTCGAGTGGGTACCAGAACAAGTACCCGGGTGATGCGTTCTCCACCAGCTTTGTACAGCAACCGCTCAAGTATGGGCAACATGTAGGCGGCCGTTTTTCCTGTACCAGTGGCAGCACAAGCGCATATATCCTTGCCTATCAGGTGACAAAATGATATGTTAATAAATATTAAGTAAAAAGATTTTAAAGACCTATGACCACCTTTCCGCTCCATCAGACCCTGGATACTGGATCTAAAGACAAAGTACTCCTCAGGACGAATAATACGTGCCAAAACAAGATGGAATTATGTTGTTTTATAATGGAGTTCCCATGGCCACCCTACAAGATCCATCATCAGATTACCTCCATGTCATCATATATACATTGCCATCAGATACACATATGTATGCAAAATTTTAGGTAATTTTATATAAAATATCTGCTCCAAAATTGAGTAGTAAGATTCCATTCGAACAAGCATATGTTCCAAGCCTTTAAAAACACGCTTATTCCCAAGTCGTATTATACAGTCGAAAACTATATTAAAGACTAGCTGTGCCCGCAACTTCGTCCACGTAAAATTATGTAAAAAAAATACATTCAATTTCAGCGCAATACAGCCTATAGCCTTCCTGCATAAATAACACAGATCCGTAGTTCCTGAGGTTAATTAAATTAAATAAATATATAACACAGGCATCTGTTCTTAAGGTAGACAACATAATGCTTGTGTTATAAGTAACAGCCGTCGGTTATTCACAAAATATATATTTTTCGGAAATATATAAATACATACATATAGATAATACACCCAGACTCGAGGCGGAAATCGAACCCATGACCCCCAGAACAGAAGGCAGGGTCACTGCCCACTCCGCCAATGTCCCAGTCAAAACAAACGAAATGAGCTTGTAAAAGTATACTTTAATAAAAAAATATTTTATTTGATATGAATGTAAAGATTTCTGGCCGAATTTCGACAAGCTGACGATGTTTATTAAAAACTTATTTCTTTAGCACAGATTATTTACATCCATAGACAACAAGATAAATTTTAAAATTCTTTCACACAGCAATAGACAATAAATTATTTTTATATTATGATATTCTTACCTAACAAGGCAATGGGTATGGTGGCTGCCTGTACAGGAGTGGGATGCACGTAGTTCAGTGTACCGACAGCTTTCAGAAGGGGTCTAGAGAGGTTCATCATATAAAAAGACGCCTGTTCATCATACGGTGGTGCTTCTTCAAAGAAATCTGAATCATATTCTATGCGAGCGCCTTGACTTTCATCTTCTTTTAACTCCTAAAAATCATTAAGAAATTATAATTTTATCTTACTAAACTATAATTAAACTATTAAAACCAGGTAGGCCGAGGAAGAGATGGTGAGATGACTTGGACGCCTTTGCGGAAAAGAAGTGGAGCCAGGTGGGTCAGGAAAGGAAGGTGTGGTTAGAGAAGGGGAAGGCCTTTGCTCAGCAGTGGGACAGTACAGGATAATTTTAAAAAAAAAAACTATAATAACAAAATGTCTACTAATCAGTGGTCTGCATTTAAGTCAATTGCATGGCAAGTTGCTCTCGATGCGAGCGGGTGACCCATTCTAGCACTTTGGTTTATATTTGATATCCAACCACCTCGGAAGAAATGTAAAGCAAGTGGGGCTTGATTAATGTAACGTAGTGGTATTAATCGATCGAGATCATGGAGGTTCCGAGGTTGACATCATATGGTAATCAGTCGTCTTAATTTGTCCCACAGTCACATCTTCCGCTATCTAAGTGGACCCTAGTACTTAACGGAGATAACGCGAGGAAGAAGAAGATATTATTACATTACCTTATAAATTAATTTTCAATGAAGTTGAATTCCAATTACTACTTTAAAATCAACAGATAAACAAAAAAGTAAAAAAAAAAACAATTTAAGCTTTTATAATAAGCATAATGATATAAATAAATGCTCTTTATTATGATTCTGAATATGTTGGTAGAGCAATTATTCTTGTGCATAAGAAAAAATGCTTAATTTTTTTTTTACCTCTTGAAGCTTTTGTTTTTTGGTTAATTTTTTCCCTTTTGTTTTTATTTCATCTTTCTTTAGTTCATCATCAGATATTTCAAGTTCATCCACATCAGCATCTACAATCAAAATTATATATTTTTTACATCAACTTATCAACTAATACACTAATTTGGCACAATTATAGTTTATATAGAG
The DNA here is from genome assembly GCA_024363005.1 of Charaxes varanes. Taxonomy (NCBI): domain Eukaryota; kingdom Metazoa; phylum Arthropoda; class Insecta; order Lepidoptera; family Nymphalidae; genus Charaxes; species Charaxes varanes. The sequence goes on from JANCMC010033613.1 coordinate 59,406,812, forward strand.
GATGGTGTGAGAATGTTAATATTTTTATGAAGTATGCATTATTAACACATCAAATTATTAAAATAAATCTTCATGCACACCAACACCAAACGATTTACACACACATGTATACATTTTACTATAAAATAGTGTCAAAGTGTAGTCGCGACGACAGTATGTATAATATTCTCAAATATAACAATTTTGTTTTACAAAGAATTAAAGTTTATATAAGGGTTTAAATAAGCAATTCAAATGTAAGGATTTGTGGACAAATTTTGACAAACCAGTGATCTCCAATATACTTAAATATTCTATCCAAGTGAATATTCTCAAAAGTATAATCTATACAAAGAATATTGTTTTAATAAATGACCACAAAACCTTTTGTATCAGCTTCAGAATCTGTGTCAACATCAATATTGCCTTTCACCTTGGCCTCAGCTCGCTTTTGTTCAATCTTCTGGTCAAGGGTTCTTTTAACATTTCGACGAACATACTTTTGTAAGTCATCCCATGGATTCTACGAACAAGAAGCAAAAATATTTTTTAATCACAAATATCATATCAACACATGAAATACTAAAACAAACTATGTTTATTGCAAAGGGTTGCACATAAAGCATATAGAAGGACCTTGTCGTCTCAATTATGAACATTTTAATTCTATCAGACCTAGTAACTTAACACACTATATGAAACAGCTGATTTTATTGAATACAAAATAAAAAATATTTATAATAAACTTTAAGATTGAGGCATCATGCATATACATCACATGTTAAATAGGGGGGGATATCACCAAAATGTAACAACAAGCATGGGGGATAAAAGCTTCTTGGCACCACATCTTAAAATAGATAACAAAAAAATTGAAACATTAATTTTAAACTGCTAATTTCTTTGAATTAATTTTAATAAACACACAAAATTTAAAAAAATGTGACAACTTGTGGCAATTACACGGAGGAGGGGAAGAGCAAAAAAGTCTTAAAATCGTTTGACGTAAGTTATGGGTGGCTCCTTACACAAGATTGAGTTTTAAGAGTTCCTATAGACAAATAAAAAAGCACTTACTTTATTATACTCTTCAACTGATCCAACGAATTTAAACTTAGGGTCGAAATCCGCCTTCCTTTTTACTTTTTGTTTTGTAGGTTGATACTGAAAAATAATCACAAAAAAATATATACATAATAAACTTTTTTAATTGATGATTTGACAATGACAATATTTTTTGATAGACTTTTGTAACAATATATATTAGAATTATTTAGGAGGAATATTCTTCATGGGCGACACAAATAATAATGCTGGTAATTATTGAAAACTCCATTTATAATAATATTTACTAAGATTTTTAATACGTACATCTTCCTCCACATCAGATTCTTCTGAAAAATCTTCTACTTCTTGATTATCAGAAATTGTTTTTATCAAACCTGGATATCCTTCTACCTCCATTTCAATAACTAAAACTTATATCTAGTCTCAAATTCAATTTATTTCATTTAAATAAAAACAAAACTCATTTCTCTTCATTTGTAAACAAAAATTCGTCCTTTTAGGTTACCTTTCAAACACACATGTTAATAAAATGTAGATAACTAATTATCTTTGTAAAGATTTAGTCCAGAGACTTTATTTCTGCTACGTTTCTGTGTATAATCTCTGCTTCGGCGCTATGACATTACACAGTAATTTTATAATACTTTGAAATTCTTTAAATGTTAAAGTAAAATATATTTTTATTTATTGTTGGACTAATGGACTTAATTAGCAAAAAATAAAAATCGAAGTTATATCGATATGTATAAGGAAAACATCATTGAAGTAGCGTCACTATTTTGTAGTCTCTGTCATTATGTCATCTTGATATTGAATCAATTTCAAAACGTCATTATTTCTATAATTTCTGTTGTAGAATTTAAAGACGAATGCAAATGTTACGATATAAGCCATAAATTAATATTTCAACTAGAAAACCTTACAAAGATGGCAGAACAATTATTAATACATGATGATATTAAACTGTAAGTTATTTGTTTTTAACTTTTAGAGAGTTATTATGTATACTAATCAAATTAATGGACTACATGTTTTTAGCGAAATTAGCATTTTAGCATTATCTAACAATAGAACATTTTTTATTTACACTAGTTTAAGTAAAAAATATAATACCTCATGAATATTTACACGAATCAATGTATTGATGACATTAAAATACATAATATTTGCTTTTTGAATTTTAAGAAATCGGCCGACATTATTTAACCTTATGTCGGTTTAAGTAAACTTACTCTACTACTGCGAGTTAATTAAGTTTTTAATGTTCAGTAGTCTACTTAACAAAAATACATTTAGGAAATTACTTAAAACGATTGGTGCACTTTTGGGTGCTGTAACATTTGTTATAAACATTTTATAAGTTTATATAATTAAACCACATATACAAATATTTAGAATAGTTTCAGTAGTGACCTGTTAAAAATTATGTAAATACTCATAAGGTTTTTATCCCTATACATTTATTAAAAACTGAAATTAATGAAATGAAATGTATATTGAATCTTTTAAATATTAAAAAAAAAATTAAGTTTAAACATAATAATGAATTTCAGGTACACAACATCTGACAAATTTTATTTTGAACCAACTATCAACCCAACAGAGATATTGGTGATTGATAGGAGCACTGGAGAAGCGTCAGTTAAAGGTAATGTTTAAAAAACACAGTGAAGACATTCTCTTGTTAATAATGTATTTTGACAACTATTTATAAAAAAGAAGCATGTTCTCAATTCAGATATTTTTTATATATCTTTGTTGATGATTCCTTCAAAACCGATTTTGATGATTCCTTATTTATTTGAAAGCTTTGCTTCCTGTATGGTCCCATTTCATTCTGGTTCAGATCTGGCCGCTAATTTGATTGTAGAGATACGCTACATGTTATCACTCTAAAATAGAGGATAAATTGCAGACATAGTATTCCTAAAGAAAATTGTAACATCATTAATCAATTGCCTGAATTACACTAAAATATTTTATTATCTACACCATCCAGATCTAAGTGCTTCCATTCATTATTTAGTATACGTACAGATTCAACCAATTACTGTCACATATTTTATTTAATTCAAGGGAAAGTAGAAAATACAATTTACAAACTTATCTATATATATATATATCTGCAGAATTTTATGTTATAGACGTAAATTAAGTCATGTGTTTTTTAATGGCAAATTGCATATCAGAAAAAATACATTTCCTGGAATTCTTTATGTAATTGATATGCATTTGTATAGTTACTACAAGGCGTAAATTGTAGTTAAATCTGTAGACATGTTCATGGATGTTTATGTATCTAATATAATTTGTACCAATTGTCTTCATAATAATATATAAATAAATACAATAATTCCTTATTTACTACATAATATTTCTTTTGTTTCAGACATTGCCCAAGTGAAAATTCCAATACCTGCCAATGCTTACAAACCTGTGTGTGGATTTCTGGGCTCCATCAAATTAATATCGGGGCTTTATCTTGTTGTAGCTAAGTATAGAATATTGGTGAGTTACTTTTATATTTCTCTCTTTATATATTTTCACCTATCTGCACTTATACTTTTTTGTACCAATTGTGAAATATAGACCTAAGTTGTATTAGTAATAGTGATGTTATTTTGTAAAAAATATATATATATATATATCATTTCCAACTAAACGAGAATCTTGGCTCCTCGGTAATACCACTTGTGCAAATGATGTTGATCCATTTGCTGCAATCTTCAGCCTGGCTATGAGCATTATAGACAGGTGCTTTGAATGTCCCCTTAACCTGATCCGACTAATACCCTGAGCTTGTATACTTAATCTAATTAAAATATATATATGAATCACTGTTGTAACAATTGTATACATGTGGTTTACAATATTTGAATATATATGTGTAATTACACTTAAGACTATACCTTATATACATACAGGTTGACCTGAATATTAATATGTGAAGCGAAAACTTTTGGTGTCATTAGTCACTCACGTGAACCACATGCTTGTTTGTCAGTTGTTGTATTAAAAAAGTATGTGAAAATTAAGGAAAAATAGAAGTAACAAATAAACCCATTCAAGGGGATTTTCAGGTCTTCAAGCATTTATAAAAAAGTTTGTTTTCAGATAGGCAAAATAAATAATCAAGACATCTATCAGTTGGCTGGCACTGATATAATACCTTACTCTCGCTCCACAACACACTTGACATCCAAGCAGGTATAATAAATTAGTAATTATTTTTATACAGGAGGTCTCCTTTGACAGAAGAGGACTTAGTTTAGAGCCCTACCTCTCTGAGAGCCCACGGCGACGTTGCCAATCTAAACAATTCATATTAATATTTAGGGCAGGTAACTCACTTGAGATGCTATGGCGACGTCGCCAATCCAAACAATTCATATTACAATTTAGGGCAGGTAACTCACTTGAGACGCCATGACGAAGTCGCCAATCCAAACAATTTATATTAAAATTTAGGGCAGGTAACTCACTTGAGACGCCATGACGAAGTCACCAATCCAAACAATTCATATTACAATTTAGGGCAGGTAACTCACTTGAGACGCCATGACGAAGTCGCCAATCCAAACAATTTATATTAAAATTTAGGGCAGGTAACTCACATGAGATGCCATGGCGAAGTCGCCAATCCAAACAATTCATATTAAAATTTAGGGCAGGTAACTCACTTAAGACGCCATGTTGACGTCGCCAATTCAAACAATTCTTATTACAATTTAGGACGGGTAACTCACTTGGCGACGGTTTACTACTGGCCAATCCAATGGCAACCGCAGATATTCTTAACTACGATGCCGGCGACGTCGCCATGGCGTCTCGGTGAGATAGGAGCCTTAATCAATAGTCGGCATCTAAGTCGGTCGCTAGGTAAAGCAGTTCATACCGCGGCCGAGTGATAGATGACTGACCCATTCTAGCACTGGTTCTCAAATATCCGACCTCCTTCTAGTTTCGGAAGGTCTATAAAAAAGAGGGTTCCGGTTAATGTCACAGTGATGGCCGTCGTGAGACTGTAGAGATTGTGGGGGCACCAAGAATGAGGACAGTAGTCTGTCATATTAACTTGCCCCACAGTCACATCCCCTGCAATTTAAACGAACCCTGTTACAGAAAAAATATAACTGTAGTGATCCCAGAGTAGCGGGTAAGCTTTGCTATACTATAAACGATTTTTGTATGAAAGAAGTACAATAGTTGAGTTTCGTCATACATAGAGTGTGTGTGTGTGTATGTGTTCACTTGCATTTAGAAAATGCAAATGCCAGGCTTATTGGCGAATTAGCGCAAATTCGAACGCACCCGCTCTTTGCGTGAAAAAAACACAAACACGAATTACCAGGAGATGGCTATACGATCGCCTTGGCCTCTCTATCGTGTCCGTGACATAGTTACGATATACGAAAATGTGCTGCGTTGACACAAGTACCTTGATACTGTATAAAAATACTATATTAAATACTATAGTACATTTCAACGTTTCGGAACAGTAAAAGTTTTCGAGAACCTACAATTTTTAAACTCATCATCTTAATTGCCAGGGACAGGGCTTATTGTATGACCTCCCTACTCGTTATAATATTTTTATAATAAAATTAGAAACCTTCCGCATCATAATTGTATGTTATATCAGAAGTGTCAAAGATATTATTATTTTTAAATCATATTGACCCTTTCCTATGGATTCTCCAATCTAACTGTAACTACTACCTACTATCGTGACCTTCTGGGAGTTTTAATTTATATATGTATATTTAAAGTTAAGAACTCATGCTTTAAAAATATTTGATAATTCAAGAACTTGGTGCTTCCACGGAGATAGCACATGTGGCACTGAGAAGGGCGTCTGAATTGCCACTAGTCATCAGATCAGAGTAAGATTTATTTCTTGCTATACGTCCCATAAGATGCTTTCATTTGCTTACACAAAATAGAAATATTTAGGCATTATGCTATAGCTTCTTATATAATTGACACATTTTATTTTTTTGTAATTAGACTATGGTAAATTTAATATTAGTGTATTTTTTTTTAATTAGCCTATGATGTCGCACTGCTGGACAAAGGCCTCCCCACTCTTAGACCACTCTCCTCTATATAGAGCTAAACCATTCCGCTCCTTTCCCGCAAAGGCGTCCAAGTCGTCGCCCCACTATTGTTTATTATATACCATTAGTGTATAATTATGTTATATATATGTACATGCCTACACTTCTTATATATTCGAAGAGGCAAGCGGTCACGAATCTCACCTGCCAACAGATTTACAAGTACCTTTAAAAGTTTAGACAAATGCTTCGCCATGCCCTTTAGAAAAAAAAAAAACCTCAGGTATGTAGGTCGTATCGGTTTGTTGACAACGGAGGTGTCACCTGGTTCTACAGTCATGTTGGTTTAAAAAAAGGATATTTGTTTGCAAATTCCTCTGTGTGTTTGCGGCATTCACTTGCATTTATCTTTATGTCTGTCACTTTTCTTTCCTTATTTTTTAATAGCATAAATTAGTGTGTGTTTATAAACAGTTATAGCTCAAGTAAAATTATTATAATGTATGTATAAACTAAAATTATATTATACAATACATCTGAATCGGGTCATTTCCAAACGCCTTAACTAGTCTATTCAGCAAGTGCTTTTTAGTTGCCTTCTTCTAAGAGTATAGTTGAGGTGTCGATAGATTCGGAATAGCATCTAAATAGTGTCTAAGAAATTGAAGATGCGCTCTCAATTACTACAAACGTTATAAACAATTAACTAAAACAAAGAAGGGGTTTTGATATTTTGCTTATATTTCAAAAACTATTTGACAAATTTCAAATCTGAAAGAAGATTCGAAAAGTGGGCAAAAATTTTCTAAATAATCTTCTTATTCCTGAAGCTGTAGGATCAATATATATAATTTTTACCGAGGATAGAAAATATATCCGAAAACGTTCCACCTAAAAAGCACTCGTTCACTAGACTATTTACTAGAGACGTAGCTTATCTACTAAATAAAATCATTGCATTCTTTCTGTCACTAGGTTCAAAATAAAACACTCGGAACATGACTTGGCTTATTTAAGTCAGGACTCTGGTGAGTGTTGTCGTGTAAAATCATTAATTTACAACTAAATGTATCGTTTAAATAGTAATATATTCCAAGCTAGCCAAAGATGCATTCCATTTTGTATGAAATTAACTTTTCTTCTTTTTTAATTGCTCGTCTAATTGCTCTTCAACCTTTTTTTTTATTTTTCTCAATTAGAGCCTTCAAAAATTTTACTTAATTTTGTATTAAATTAATTTTATTATCTTTATTTGAGATTTGCCTCTTATCTTGCAGATGTAACAGATAACGATGGATCAAAACAATTTAGTTCTGATTATTCTTCACAAGACATTGTCGAAACGTAAGTGTTTAATCATTTTACGCCCTTAGATTTGAAATATATGCATTTTTGTTTTTTTAAATGTAAGAAAAGAAACATTATCGTATAATTTACAAACAGGGACAAGTATGAAGTAATATTTACACAAAAAATTAAGATCAGAATGTCGATTGTTTGCAAAGTAATAACAATTTGCTATTTTCAGGACCCACTGGATGGACAGAAGACTTGGTAGTATATTAAGATTACCCTACAGAAGCTGTAAGTAACACTGATACCTGAAGCTCAATATATAGACGTTCTACGAAGTTCCTTTCTCTGTATACTTACTTATTATTAACAACCTATAAGAAAGTTAACTAGTTTCGGAGCCAAAGATATATTTACCCTCTATTAAACTACAATTTTTCCCATTCGTAACACCCGCAAACCTCGTTCCTACAGGTAATGAAGACTAAAAAATATGAAGAATAATGGATATTGATAAAAGCGCACCATTTTATACGCTTCTATTAATTATCAGCGTGTTTCTTTTTTAGTTTCGATCAATGTTTTCAACTAATGTAATAATTATATTTTACACTATATTTTTACAGTTAAAAAGAATATTCTAGATCGCAGCTCAGTAGTCAGTCTGACAATGAGTAGCGAGGAGTCGCAGTAAGTATTTGGGTGAATGCACCGCTTTCCAGAAAGTGAATTGTGCAGATATGGAACGATATTTTGTTCAGTGATGGGTTTTTGTGTAAAAACTTTCAGCCTGAATGTGCCATTTGCTTCGGACGAGCTATCGAGCACAGAGAATATGATAAGTGATAACAAACTTTTAGTGAACTACTGTGTTTCCGACTTCTAATGAGAGATAAATCTTCCAAGATTATCACTAAAACTACGTCGCTGATGCTGTTCTCATGAAAATAGCATGTTTTAGTCTTTGATCCTAAGTAGGTATTCAGTGAGAGTAGGAGGGTGTAAGATATTATTTATGGCACTGATTTTGGCTTTAAGAATAAATTTTAATTGGAGGTATCTGAAATACTGATCAGTCGGTACTATGGCTTGGTGGAGTCGTGGTTACGCAGGTGCAGTGCACTGACATACCCGCGGTACCGTGGCTGGTTGTGACCATGGTGAGACGGGAGACCATGACGTTACCGGTGGTGGCGCAGCTCGATGCAGCCGTTCCAGATGTGTCGGTAACCTAGGTAATCAATCAGATTAGGTTCAAAGCAGAATCAATTGCTATAGGCATTAGAAAACAAGATGGTACTGAGAATGTAAGTAAGAAACTGCGCTACATGATTGAGTGGCCATTATCCGAATTTACTAACGTATTCATTTTCATTAAATTTTTTAAAAATACCTAGAGCAGAATAAATTATGTATACATTTTAATTTTAATGTATCTTTTTAAAAATTACAGCGGAAGGAAATCTTTACCTTTCAATTTAAAATAAGTGGATAATGGCTTCGATATTGAAAACCAAAATATCTTAAAACCTTAATATTCTGAAAACAGCCTCCTCATTAATATCAGTATTACAAATTTAAGACAATGTATTTCTTAATTTTAATTGTAAAGTTTTTTTTTTTTAATCTTAGTTTTCTGTTTATAACCCCACTTAGGGACTTTTGTTTTTTTTACCTTAATTTCTGTTTATAGCTCCACATAGGGGCTATGCATTTCATTTACAGTCAAGATGTTTTTTATTTCAGGAAATTATTAGTGTTCCCAAAAACTGAGATCAGTTTTAGATCCCGACCACAAAAAACAGTTTATTGTTCAACTTAGCAATCCTGTCGCAGTGTCAGTTGAAATCTAGTGCAGTTCCTGCTGACTGACTGCTTTGTATAAGAGTGTAAAATTTGCATTCATTGGAATTAATAAAAGTATCAATTTTTTTTTTTATTTAACAGGTGGCGCCTGCCCACAGTCAACCGTGGCGACATTCTTCTTAAGGTTTGCCCTAAAATCATCATATGATCTGCTTAGCTTGGTCTCAATGGCCAATCCGCTTTGCTACTTTGAAACTCTCTTTCACTTTTTCTTTCTCGATTTCTATCTTCTCTCTCTTATTCTTTATTTTGATCTCTAATTCACTCCACCATCAATTATATTCCATTTTAAACATTTTTTATTTTTATGTTTTTAACTCTCTTCCTCTAATGCAATGTGTTAAAGTGATAATGTTTCTTTGTAAAAAAACTATAATAAATTCGTTTTATTTGTTTTTTTGGAAAAATATTCAATTTACAGAATCGACTGATCTACGATTTTATTATATAGGTATAGATGTTATCAAGAAAAGATTCGTCGCTAGTTTATTAAAATCTATATAATAATGTTCTTTGTGAAACATTTTTACTTTACTTTTATTATAATTCATATTTTACAAGATAATAGTAGGTACTTTGTTTAAGAGCAATTATCGAGAACAAGGGCCAGCTAGAAAGAAAACCTCACAAAAAGTGGTGTGTGGGTTTTCTGCACTTATTCAAAACCTTTAGTGTCGTATTATGAGTTTGTGAATCCTGCTGGTGAATGTGCTGATTCCAGGCTTCAGACCACAGTATTTGGAAGTAGAGTTTGCATGATTCTGATTCTGCTCAACTTCCAAAACTGGAGCAGGTAATGTTCAAAAGTTCCCAAGTTCAGCTCAGTGCTGGAGCTGCTCTTTAACCTGCTCCATCGTCGCCTCCTGGAGGAGAAAGGAGGTGCTGATGGAGGCGGGTCTCTGTTTTAACGCAAATTATTGGAAGAAGTTTTACATACATTAGTTTTTCTATGCTTATCGTAGTCATGGTATGGGTTAATAAAGAACATTACAGCGATCACAAAAAATAGTTAATGAGGGATGGTGGTTATAATTTGTTCGCGGTAGGACTCGTTAAGACCGCAAAACGTGCAACTATCCAAAAATAATTGCAAAATTTAGTTATAGTTGCGGTTATTAGTATACAGAAAAAGTACTCAGAAACCCAATCTTTGATATCATGAAGCTCTGACTCGGCTTTGTCTCTGAATACATGTCAAAATAGATTGTTTGTACATTTGAATCTTTGTTTAAGAAAGCATAAATTATCAAAGCTTTCAACGCTAAGCAATTTATTCTTCTCAAGGATATGGCAGTGATTGTCGCAGATTGGCTTTTTGTCCATGAACTGATGCACTCTGTGTCTCAGGCTTGGGTTCATGCTGTTGTGCAGTTTCATATAAATGTAAATAGTATGAAAACTATATGAGCATCAGCTCTTCCGATCTTTGCTCGTTTGCTCCTTGTACCATATAAAAAAGAATACATAAATTTCAAAAAATATATAAATATATATGTTTGTGTATAACAGGCGTCTGTTACCTTTAGCAAAGGCATTAAGTTGTCTACCTAAGGAACATACGTACGTATGTCTAGTCCTATGTATGTACACATGTATTTTAATCAAAATACTAGTATATAACGAAATATTACGAAGTTATATATAACTTTGAATGTTTAGTCTTATTATTTCACATTTCTCGTGCATACGTTGAAACATTAAACGTTACGTACAGGGTAAGTACAATGGGGGCCCATAACACGGCGAGTGGAGTAATTTTCCAGGGTAGAGCTAATTCTGTTGTTAAGAAAACAATACCCGGTGAGAATGGCCCTATCATAACCGTAGAGAGCTAAGTAGATATTCCATTACACGTTTCAATGTACAATTGCATACAATTTCAATGAACAATTATTGCTTTGTATAAAATGATCATGAAAATGAATTCATAGATACAAGAAAGGGGAATTTATATAAAATAATTATTAATGCAGTGTAACATCATGACTATAGACTATTATTTTATTAAATGTGAAAGGTCACCTAACACGAAATCTTGAAAACCGCGGTACGTACAATGTTGAAAGTTTTCAGCCTCTTCGCGTGCCCGACTGCTACCGTTCCTACTTAATACGTCTGGTGGGATAGCGGTTTGGGCCGGTGCATACTTGGGCATGAGCCAATAACTTTTGCAATTCTTATTGGCTGATGACAAGACCTGGCGGAGGGTATCAGGTAGTTCGCTCCGGGTTCTTCTCTGGTCGTTCCCGTTAGGGACGATCGGAGTGGACTTATGAGCATCCACATGACGAAGGAGTAGGAGAGCCTTCGGGCCAGTCGGGGAGGAATAAAACTTTGTTAAAAAATTACTGTGGGGACCCTAACGGCCGGAAGGCTGGGGGAGCCAGAACAGCTTGGGGAAAGGTGACCTTACAAGCTGCGTAACCTGTATCGATTTTCGTAGGCAAGTGGATCTGCTATAGTAGGACTAGTGCATAAATGCATTTTCCAGCGGGAAAAAGAAGGGCTAGATTAAGCAGGTCTAAGAGCTGTCGCAATTTTTATGCGGATGACGTCGCGGGAAACAGCTAGTTACCATATAAGTCGTAATATACATAATAACCACTTAAGGGACTACATACGATTATCAGACAACAATGTTACTGGCCATAAACAGTGGGGAGATGTTTTGAGTCGTTTTTGTGTTAAGGGGGAGTCGTAAAGGGGATTAACTGCTCTTATAGTTTTTATTAATACCACTTGAGGACATCAATTCTTTTATTACAATTTTACGTTATAAACATGTCGGTAAAACCTTTCACTAAATCTCGAAAACCGCGGAACGTATAAATATGTAGGAGGTACTTTATAGCTAGTAGAGAGAGCCTTAGTTGTAGGTTAAGTAGGTAGATTTTAAGTTAAGTAGTAAGTAGAGGTAAATTGTATTGTTCACTATCATGCGTGTACAATAAAATCGGGTGATTTCTGAAAATCAGCTCTGGAAGGGGGTACATACCCGTACACTCACAAACTTTGTAGAAGAAATGCTCTTTTGGGGCATCACATTATATATTTTTTATAGTCTAGTCTAAGTATTGTTAAATGTTAAATTAGTTATAATGTTATTAGTATATAGTGTGATGAGTCAAGTGAATGTTTCTTTTTTTCTTTCTTAAGATTAAGGTTGGAGCCTAAGGACTCTCACAAGCTTAAACGGACGAAGTCGTGGGAATCAGCAAGTACGAGTTATACCTAAGAGTAAATTTGAAAAAAAAAATATTATTTTTATCCAAAAAAAGTTGTCCTTTACTCCTAATTAGTTTAACACGACTCGATCTGTTGCAAGTTTACAATTGTTTGTATCCCAAATTAACTCCGACAAAAAATCTACATGTAGTCTCTAGAGGAACAATTTCGCTGGAGGTTGTGAAAAATTGTAAAATATTTTATGTTACATGTTGCGTCTACGGTTATTTTCAAGCCTCGGTAAAAATTATAAATATTGATCCTACAGTTTTATGGGTTTAGATGTTTTTTAGGAAATTTCCTCCTCTTTTTAAAGCTTATATATATCTTTAATAGTTTTTGAGATATAAATAAGAAACGAAACCCTTTTTTGTTTCAGTTAATCGTTTATAATTTAAGTGATTTTTGCGTGTGCATCTTCATTTCATGTCAAAAAAGAGGAGGTCCTCAATTCGACCTTATTTTTTTTCGTTTGTTACTTCATAACTTTCGACTCGGTGAATATTACTACACATTTTTTTTTTATTATTTGAAGCTAATGCTTCCTGTCGGGTCCCATTTAAATTTGGTCCAATTCTGACAACTTGAAGTTATTTTTTTTAAGAAACAAAGTTTATTTTAAATACTCTGTAGATGCAATTCCGAATTGAACGATCGCTCAACCATATTTTTGGGAGAAGACGAAAAAAAAACTATAAGCATCGGTAGCTATTTATGTTCACCATAGAGCTTCAATAACGCAACTGTAAAAGGCTTGGACCGAACGAAACATGCAAAAAAAAAGATAAATTATTCAATATACGTATACAATATGTTTATAACATAGTAGTATATAGTAGCATCTATCGCTCACATAAACTGTTTACGAAAGCGATATCAGATACGCCGTTGTTTCTCAAAGGAATACCCTTTAGGATGGATCATTCTCGACATCCCCGAGGACGGGGCGTGATATCGACCGTGAATTTACTATCAGATTATTTTGCAAGACGTAATTTAAGACTCTAGTTTATGTACATAATAAATAATGTAAGGTAAATAAACGTTAGCTTAAATCGAAATATGAAGTTGGCACAGACTAGTATAACGCTTTGATTCAATGATTTGGGAAACAATGGCCTACATGCACAAATTAAGGGATATCTATCTAAACGGTCTAAGAGTTAAAAAAGAAAGAAAAAAAAGAGAATTTTGCAAGATAGCATTAATTACAGGGATCAGCTTTGTTAGTGAAGCGGCCGTATCATTAGCCGTTTTTGGTGACAGCTCCCAACAGATGCAACAAAAACTGGAATTCAACTTTTTAAAAAATCCAGTTCCACCTCAACATCTGTTCTCCCTTCACTTTTTTTCCCTCTCGAACTAGTTCTGATTCGTTTCTTTTGATGACTGTAACGATGTTAGCAGCATGCGGAGGCAACGACAGCAGTTCAACAGATGATGGTACAACCGAAGAAACTTCCGGCGATGCGGACGCAGCAACGGATGACAGTGGTGGAGTAATCACGGTTGGTTATGCACAGGTTGGTCATGAGTCGGATTGGCGTACCGCTAATACCCAGAATTATCAGGATACATTTACAGAGGCAAATGGATATGATCTTCAGTTGGTAGACTGTGATAATGACAATGCAACACAACGTGATAGATTTTAATGACTTTATTCTCTCTTTCCAGGTAAGCACCTGCTTTCCAAGCTGAGCGAAATAACGCAGTAATTGTTAAGTATATATTGTTGTTAAATTAATACAAGACAACCAGTCTACTACGGTTATTGTGTTGATTTTTTCTATCTTAAGCCCAATACGGTCACTTTTAACTGATTAATCGTAATGTTCAATTAAGAATACTTTTGTAAGTTAAACATTATCACAACAGTTTGACTGTTCAATTAAAACTATTTTATATTAACTTTTAATTACAATTTTAAATATTCCGAAAAAAGTGGCGGCAGAAATGGTAGAAAAAGTAAAAAAAAAGTTAAAAGGACAAAATAAATAACATAAATATTTATTGTATAATTTAAAATACCTATATAGTTCTCTTTTCTATTTTATTACTGAATAAATGATTAGTTATTTCTAACATTATAAGTAAAAACAATATTGTGTAATTATTTTTATTTTTTTATATGGCGTGCATCCGTGCTAATTATTTCTGAGCACCTGAAGGTAAGATGGAGGTAGGTCCTGAAAATGATAAGGCATGATTGGATTTTCGAGACAAAGAAATTGGCTTTCGTTATGTGTTACCTTGTGCCTAAGGCACGCCACTGGAACAAATAAATTATAGAGGTGCGAACAGTACCTGGCAATGGCTGGGTGGAATATATGGTGCTCCGTACAAGGATAAGGTTCGATAAACAGCCACTGGAGATAGCTCGGATCTCTGAGATGCCATTAATAACCAACGTAGCAAAGAAGTCATTAAGACCCTCAGCCTTCTCCAAATCCAGTGTAGCCATTTCTGCTGATAGCTTCCAGAATAAATAGACAAGACGCACAGGAGAAAAGAAGCAGAAATGACTTTTGTGTGTAACAGAAAGGGGAACTGAGGCAGAGAAGAAGCCAAACCTGATAATATAGAAGCAACCTGGCGCAATAGGGAGCAGCATATACCTGACCAGTGCTATCAGTGTGGAGGAAAGCTTGTCCTTGGAGCCAATTATGAAATTTCCCTCTCTCAGACAGTTTTATTACCGAGATACCGTTTATGAAGGCTTAAAACAATTCTTTTTATCATACGATGTAAACTTTGCTGCCCACTTATGGCCTGGCAGTATCGATTATCCCTTGGCAATACCGATACAAGATGAACCTGGTGTGAGCTATGCCGCCCTTTATTTAAAAGCATTGTACAAGGAAAATCAGTTTTTGCGTCACTGGGATCCGCAGGAACTGGATCAGGCTCTGTTCGTTTATAAACCCGAGTCTAAAAACAATTTATTTCATTAAACTATCTTAGTTTCAGAGATTTATAGATATGTAAATGATCAATTATTGCTCTCGGATGTACACTTGTTAAAAGTATCAAGACTTATGAACTTCATAAGCAAATTGCAAAAAAAAAAATTTTGAAAATCTATCAATTTTTGTAAAAAAAATTGTATGACATATGTTTTATCAAACTTTATTCTGTAACAATCTGTGCCGACCCCCCATAGGTATTAGGGCAGGATGATATTTAACTTTGATCAAGTTGAAGAGCCTGCACTGACTGTCTATGTTGAACCAAAACACTAACATCTTACAGCACAATTGCGAAGATGGAAATACATTGAAATTTATAAATATAAACTTCTGAATATCAACTTCAAGAAAGAAATAGCTGAGATACTGGAAGATGATGTAGATAAACGTGAAGGCAACCGTTATGTATACATTTGCTTTGATGAATATGTTCCTTTTCCCAGTTGTCCTGTATTCGTTTATTGCATTCCATAATCCGGTAATCACTATAATATGTATAGCTTCTCGTAATATAACATAAGTATTAGATAGTCTATCTCGCTAAGTTATAAAGCATTCCATAATACCGCTATGGGATCTCCGCTGTGTTTGAAAAACTCTTTTAATTAATCCAAAGATTAGCGTCTAGTGCAGAATGTAAATATTAGTTATTGTAAATAACGCGTTAAGAGATTTATCTGTAAATATGCCGCTTGAACTCGTATTAAACTAGTGTATTGACGCTGAAATGGCGACACATAGTGCCAATCGAAACAATGATCACGAGACAATAATGGATGGCCGTCTGCCGACCGGGCAGCGGGATATTATATATATTTATATCGGTACGTGTAAAGCGATTATTCCCATGTAATTGTTACCAGCGACGCTCTGTGTTATTAATTTCTTAAAACGAGATTTATTCGAATTAAATAGTTATATTGTAATAAGAGAAATTTCGTCGCAATCGTATGTGTGTATTAGATAGTACCTTTCCACGTTCTCAGATTAATTTAAATATGTACTTAAATCTCTGCCGTATTTAAAGACATAAGTGTTTATATATTACATTTGTTTAACAAGCCTATATGGATTGCAATTTTCCCGAAAAACCCTTTAAAAAATTATCTAGACTATCATCCAATTTTGAATTTCGAGAGTATTTCTAAATGATATTTTTTGAATAAAACAATATAATTAGGATTGTTTTTCTCATACATAACACGCAAAAGGCAAACGCTAGACTTTGTTATTCATACAGGCAAATTTTTCACGCAATATTTTAAGAGCAAAGTTAGCTGAAATATGGAAGCATCTGTGCTGTGTATCAGGGTACATTTTACTCTCATTCTTCCAAATAAAGTTCATTTCCATAACTATTTTTTCGGTATGTTTGAACAGAGAGTTCCTATACGAAATATTTTTAAGAGATACCTAATGATTTATCTATATTTTGTAATTATAAGTAGGTAAAATTCATTTCTAAAGGTTTCTAATCAACGAATTATATTAATTATTCCATGATAATTGTAAAAATAAATCGGTGTATGAAAATATTGCTGAAATATAAAATAATTATTAGAATCAGGAGTTCCTTGCGGAAATGCTCGACTTGCAAAAAAAAATTAAACTCCTTTACTAAAATCCGCGTATGATGTTAAATGAATGAATCAATCCTTCGCCAACTTAAAGTAGTTTTGTTTTTTATGCATGAAATGTAAAGTATTATTGTATTTACAAATTTCTCTTTGTGCCAAAGATTTATAATGTTTATTAGGTTGTGTATTTAGTTAGAAACACAAACGTTCCGTTGTATGCAAAGACGAGAACTAAAGATGTGTATTGACAACTATTTGGAAACCACTTCAGCAATATTTTCTTTATCTTGATTTGTCACACTTAGTATTTAGCGCAATGGTAAGGTATCCCCACCCCTAGACCGTTCTTACACCTGTTTCACATAAAATTATACATGTTTATAGGATTGTATTGTTGCTAATGGGGCAAGAGATTAATATTCAAGCGAGTTTCATTCAATTGTATTTGTCCGAAAATTTATGATTTCTTAACCGACGATAAATTTTATAAGGTTTTATCGTTACAATTTAGTTTTATATTGATGAATAGTTTTTATTCCATTATTTTTTTAATGTAGGTATATGATTGAACACATAATCTTTTTCGTATTTGTTAGCCATAAAATTTATTTTTTAATTATTTCAATATATATAATTATTACAATATGCAATACATAGGTATACATTAATATTCTAATTTTTATTATTAATCAATTTTACGTAAAAAAGGGCTAGACGTTATATTTGAATGATGTTGAGAACGTAATGTCTATATTTGGTTTGGTACCGAATATTGATTTCCGAAGCTCCTTTAATGTTGATCTCACTCTATATCGATGCCTGATCTGTTGTGAATCTGTGCATAATAATAATAATAAAAAGGATATGTTACTATTGTAATTAAATTATTGTAAAATTAATATTATATTTGTATTAAGCCTGTTTGCAGTATTTCATATTTTATTATGTTTTATTTTACTATAAGGGTATACTCATTCGTGACTCGAGCCGTAAGAAGTAGTAGTAGAAGTAACCATAAGAATTTTCAGTTGGTATTAAATCTTAATTATTCATCATATTGGTCAGTTTGCTTTGAGTAGTTTAATATCCTGACTTTATCATATATTTTATCCCACAATTTTATTTCATAAATACAGTAAAACACATCGCAAAACCAAAAAGTGTATAACGGCCGGGTCACGTGTGGGCAACGTATGGGCGACATGTGTGACCAAAGTATCACCGGTGGGCTAGATAAACCAAAGATTAATTACGGTAAGAGACGATGCGGAAAATTGTAATATATAAACATCCCATCACTAGGTCTAAGTTATGTGCCAAAATTATTTGAAACTTTGAGTAAATTTTATATATATCTATGTGATGTAAATTTTTAATTGGGCATTATGTACTGTGGCATTATTTAGTTACGTTCTTGTGCAATATAGTATTGCAAAGAACTATTTCGTTTATAGCCTGTAGTTTTAATCGTATGTAAGCCTTTGCCATTTGTGAAAGATTGTGAAAGGCGAATTCATCGGAACAACGTTTATTTTCTTCGATAGCGGCAGCGGGTAACGGGTCATATAGAAAATTTTCGCTAAAACTTTCTTGGGTATCTCATCTCGTAATTCCGTTTCTTATCAGTGCCGACCACCAAGAAGGAGTTGTAACCAATCAAAACTCACACTAGAGGTACTTACTTACTGCCAGTTGTTTACCATTCATAACTTTTCACGTAATCAAATAACAGTTTCTTGAGTAAAAAAAGAGCCATGAAGTGCGTTTTCGGTCTCAACTCTCGCAAATAGCAAAGACCTATGTTTTAGGCCAAAGTGAATTCCTATTGCCATATTTTTCTTCACCTTGCTAAACGCTTCCTCTATGAGATTAAAGTCTGGCGAGTAAGCTGGCAGGTAAAGCGGCTCGCAGCCGGTTTCCTCGATCAGCTCCCTGATCCTTTTAGGAGGATGAGCACCGAGGTTGTCCAGGACTACGGTCTTACCAGGACGTAGGCTCGGGGCGAGTACCTTCTCTACTTAGGTCTCGAACACCCTGGCAGTGGTAGCGCCCTCCACCGCCAGAGACGGTCCCATACCCTCCAGGCTCATGCTCTCATTAAACAAATTATTCTAATAATAACAAATTCTCCGTAATTACAACACTTCTATCGGATATTTATTAATTTATCAAAAAAAATATATATATACATATTCACGGAGAAATAATGAACACCTCATGGTATATATAATTCGAAATTTTAAAAGCAGTTACCAATTTTATGTCTATTTATTATACATGAGTTGAGTCGTACTAAATCAATTTAATTATAATATAATTCGTTAGTCCTTAAAAAATATATATTAATCAAACTTTTATGAAAGTGTATATATTTTTTTAGAGATTTATTTCATAACAAGAAGATTGTTTGTTTAACTTATTTACTATGAAAATTAATTTTCATAAAAAAAACACTAAAAGTTGTTAATAATGTTACAATAAATTAATTATTACAATATTTTAATACAAAAATGAATTTGATCGTTACCCTACCTTGGAGTGGAACTTGACTGCAAAAATATGGGAAGCGGTAAAATCAAAAGTCTTATTTCCTGGCAGGAAATAGAGCCTCGGGCACTCTAAAACAGAACTTGGAAGAGAGAGGTCCACGGGACTCTAGAACAGAAATTGGAGGAGAGAGGTCGACAGCACAGGCTGGCGTCGGACAACGTGGAGTATGGCAGGCGCCTCGTCGAGCATTATTAAAAGATAAGTCTAAATTAATCATATGTAAGTTTTACGGCGATACCGAGAATTATTCATTAAAAAACTTAGTATTAATAAGAATAAACTAAAATATATAAATAAACTTTATTTGTGGAAATTAATGTTTCGGAAACCAAAGAACTTAAAAAACTTGTTGAATAAGAGAACTTCAAAGTGAGAGGATTTTAAAACTAAATAAATACCTGAGTATTTAAATGCGTATATAATTACCTTCCTCAACTTGGCCTATTGCGTCTTGCTTGCTTTCAGCTAGTATGGTTGAGTTATCAACAAACGCTAAACATTTTACTTCCACTTTGTTCTCTTCTCTACCTAATTTTATCCCGTATTTTTTTTCAGAACGTTTTCATAATTTAATGCATACAAATGAAAATTTATTTTTTCTGTATGGATTTTAATATTGGGTTAGGTTAAACTTTGTCTTAGGCTTGCCTAAGACAAAGGCAAGCCTAAGACAAATGGTATCCACTCACTCACGGTATGCAATTACAACCACAATACAACACAATACTACATAATAATAAGCAATAAAACAATATGTTGAGTTAATGCTCAGATAAATAAATAAGTAACAAATAAAACTTTGTAAAATGAGACAATTGCTTTGACGACAGATTTCCTGAACATCGATTTCGGAAATAATATCCAACGATTTGTTGCAGCGTAAATCTGTCGATGATGGATTGCTAGACTTTACAAAAAAGAAAACATTGGCAATTGCAAATAAAGACGACGGGAAACCGCCGAAGGACCGACCAAGGAAGAGCTGGGTATATTTATAAATGTTCCGTGATCCGCTCACTGTTGATGGATCCACCTAAAAGCGGTAGAGGGGAGGATATTTAAAGAGTTTTTCCCGCTTTAAACTCACGTTTGCATTGTTCCCCCTCTGTTCGACACTATCCTGCCCAGGTAACTAAACTCCTCTACTTCCCGTACTTATGTGTTGTGTATTTGTTGTTTAGTTTTGTTTCTCTTTTATTCAATTTAAGATCTATTTTTCCGGATTCTGTTACCAATTCATTCACTTTCTTCTGCATATTCTTCATATTTTGAGAGCAGGCAGACGTGATCCACATACTCGAAATCTTATGACATTTGTTAAACCCCTTGGATATCTTTTTTTCTTTCGCTTTGCTTATTTTTTATGGTCACTATAATACTTAAGATAAAATAAAATAAACATATAACAAGGAATAGTAGATATTCTAAAAAGGTTATTAAGTTAAAATAAACGTAAAAAAAAAACATAAAAACATATTAAAAAAGGACAAAAATACAAATAAAATGCAATTAGCCACAATTCGAGTAAATTGAAATATTACATATTATAATAAATAAGTTAGTTATAAATATATATATATTAACTATTACGAAAAATTCATGAAAACCTTTCAATAAGATTATTGTAATTGTTTATAAAATATATAAACAATTATTTCTTGAAAAACTTTTAAAATTGATAAATAATAACAATTATATAAAAGATAAAAGTGTTTTCAATCACTATTATTGATATTATAACTAATAGAAGTTGCAATATAGTCCGAGAGGCTCGGCCGCACGGTATGTTTACAGCGCGCTGCGTGCGGCGCGCTGTGATAAATAAATTCATTGTGATTAAACTAATTACGAGCAGTGAAATTTTCTTATGTACCTGTGAGCTAAACAGGCCCTGAATATATCCGACAGCAGTGGTACAATTTGGATGGCTCCCCATTGTAGCATTGCTGGGAAAATGTCATCCAGACCTGCTGATTTGAATGGGAGAAAGAAGAGATTTGATACAGTTATGGTTCATATAGAGTTGTGTCAGTGTCAATATTTGTACAAAAAATGCAATGTGATTTAATTATCAAATAAATGTTGTTGTACTAAGAATAAAAATTTTATACATAGTTCTAAATAATAAGTTGGTATGAAAATCTAAGAACTTTCAGACAAATCTCAACCAGCCAGCCATCTCTAGTTTTAATAAATACTTTTATTTGTGAACTAGTGAAGAAACTTACTTAAGCCTTCCAAAATTAAATCCATCAATTTGATTCTGAGGATCATTTTCGTCCTCCTCGTCTGAGGGCACAGAGCTATCACCCTTGTCTGACTCCTTTGGGGTGGTGTCATCTTGACTTTTATATTCAGTACTTTTTAATTGTAGTTCAACTCCATAGCCTGAGAGACGTAACTTGGGTCTGCCCTTTGGCTGCAAATTTGATAAATAGGTAAATAAATTGTTCAAAGATAAATCAAAATTAATCGTCTGTACATAATGTGATGTTCACACATAATGTCTTTAAGAGTTATATTCTGTTAAACTTTTTACATTCCATGTTTTAACTTTTAACTGACTTCAAATAATAGAGGAGGTGCTGAATAAAACTGTATGTTGTCTTTTTTTGTTGTGCAATCACTCAAATACACTCCTAAATAACATAAATAAGAATGAAAAGGCATTTGGGACCTATATGAGTATATATTCCTTACATATTTTTCCATTTTCTTGCAAGTATTAACATATTTTCTCTTTTTTTTTAGTTTTGTTTACTTTTTCTATGTTGGATAAAATAAATAAACATGAAATATATATTAAAAGGCTTACTTTTATGCTCCATCTTACTAAATAATTGATTAACCCTTTATCAGCATACCCTGCAAGAATCTTATGCTTGGCAGCAAAGTCCACTGTACCCAATTCTCCATATAAAATGGCAGTCAGAGTTTTGTTGTCACTGCTCGGGTATGAGTGGTCTACAAGATATGTTTCTATTCTGTGTTCATCCTAGAAGTTACAGTTAAAATATCAATATTTCATATAACACATATAATGCAGTTCCTAATATTATCTTTCTATAAATAAATATGAATAAAAATAAATTGCAGAAATGTATGAACCAGCCTAACTTACAAATGACTGCACCAAAATAGATAATTGTTTGTCTGTTGAGTTCATTATAGCTAGGCCAAGGTTTGTTTAAAACATTTTTGTTGTTCCATCTGTTTGTTATGGATAATTTTAAAAACGGCTAGATTGGTTTTTCACAGGAATTTAACTTGTAGGTTAAATATAACATTTAACTCATACATGCAAAGTCATAGGCATCAGCGAGTAGTTTAATACAAAAAGGCATTTTAACTATCTCTACTGGTTGATAAGTGGACAATTCATTAAATTTGAATGTCATTCAGAATATCTTTAGTCAATATATCTCTAGAACAATACAAACAAAATTTGTTTTTAAAGAAATTTTTTTTCCTATGCCTAAATACCTTTTAAAACACACTTTAATAGATTGATAATTCAACCCCTTTTTGGTAACTGTGTGTGCTATAATGTTCAATCTTTTGAAAATAGTTGGCATGACTTTTGTACTCACAGGTTTATATTGATGCAAGGTTTTTAAAATGTCCCTTAGAGCATCATTATCACACACTTTTCGTGATGCTATTGAAACAGGTGTATCACAGCTAACATCTTTAACACCATTTTGTGTAGCTATTTGATCAAACATTCGCACTGTAGGAGAGGACAGATGCATTGACAACGCGAGCTTTGCCATTCGAAGTTGTGCTGGCACCAGGAGTGTGCTCGCCACACCAATGCACGCATCATACACTTGTTTATCAGTGTCTGTAAAAAACATACAATCACTAACATAAAAACGCTAAAATTCGAAAAAAAAGAAGTGTTAAACCGTAGTATAAAATTATCAAAACAAGCAATTTTTACAATAGAGTACCAGTCTTTCAATTAAAATAATTACTTAATTTTTAATAAAGCTTACCTAAAGTGTCTATACTATTTTTTAAAGAATTTATTCCATTTAAAAAGGACCAAAATAAATCCGCGCTTTCAATAGACAGATATTCCGCCAGCTCCAAAACAATTGGAGTCGCTTCCCATTTTGCTGTTACAAACGTTGTTACACCTTTAGATTTCCTTTCACCTTTGGAAACCTCATCCTCACCCGCGCAAATTACTATTATTTCAGCTAATATAATTAAAAATATTCTTAAACCGGTGACTTTCATTGTCTTAATATTAAAAATACGCTACACTTGAACTAAATATATTAGGTTATGATTTATTAGGAATGTACTTATTAAGTTCGTGTGACATTCTTTATAAAGTAAAAATTCACTTTTATATTTTTAGCCAATAAATAGCGTATCTTGATTCAATATTAAACTTCAGAAGTAATGGTGATGGTTAGGTGCAGAGAGAGTATTGAATGAATGTACTCTGTGGCAATATTATTATTGGACTATTTGTTCGCCAATGACAGCTTAACACGCATATAGATAATCAAAAGTGAAATAAACGTTGAAAAATTTTAAACTTTAAATAATAACAAGGCAAAAAAGGAGGATGAAACTCAGTGTAAGGAATGTGCACAATATAACTCTAACATTACGTTGCAGATTCTGTGTGCATAAGAGATACATACATTAAACACAATTTAAATTATTTCCGATTACTGTCATCATGCCTATGTTTATATTATAAACCTCCTTCATAAATAGTGATAGAGTGTTATCTATTAGTGACAACCGCAAGGTGTTACCACAACCGCAACCGTTCAGTAATAATACTGTAAAATTATAAGAATCTACTTCACAATCTCATGAGCGTACTAAACTCGAAATGGACATTTGTGAATAGTAGCGTTCATGAGATTGTGAAGTATTTAGATAGTAACTAGGTACTACTACTTAAAGTAAAAAAAAAAAGATGTGTAGGAAGTGATGTTTACGTTCAAATATGTGAATTACATAAATCTGAATTACTAATTTTTAAACTAAATGAAAAAATGGTAATAAATTTGTGAGAGTATTTAAACAATTTCCGTTGAGAAAAGGTCGGGCTGACGTCATCGATTCTGGATAAAAATCGATGATCATAGATTGAGATGCTAATCATGCCTAAGGTGTGCTTCGAGGCTGACGTGGCTTCTTAAAATTGGCAAATCGCTTTAGTCAAGGGTAATTGAGAATATTACAGGTAGATATGATCGTATTCGGTGATCATTCAATGATGGATTCATATCCAGCGAAAAATACTTCAATGCATCTTATAAATAAAACATATTCCTACCAAACCCTTTAGAATTGTACATTTTAAATATTCATGCCGCATTATTATTAAAAGACGCTTTGCATTTAATCCATTTCCTTATCGAATTTAGGACAAAACCAGGAGGTTACAAGGATTTACGCAAACAAAGCAAGGCACTGTATACAAAGCGTACAATGAGGTCATAATCTGTTAACCTGTAGCGACTGATTACAAACCCGGTCTGGATCAATCCTCAACTGCCATCTACCAGTCCTTCAGCCCATGGCCGTATCATTCGTTGAAGATGTCCGTGTAGACACTCCTAAACTTAAGGTATTATGTTACTCTGGTTCGGAACACACTTTCTAAGTACATTTTTTTTAATCCAGTTATTTAAAAGTATATACAAAGCATATGGTACAGGTTAAAATTAAATTTTATTAGTTGACTCCATCCATACTTTAATTATTGCAAAGAATTTTAGAATAGAATGCACAAGTCGTAACATTAGTATTTAATTGTTATTATTTCGTTTGTGGAAACTTAAAACACAAGTACACTTTTTGTTCTTTAATATTATTATATAAGTTATAAATTATATCCAATAAATAATTGTAACTTATGATTGTCTCAGTGGGATTATCACTTTTTTGCTTTTTAACACAGTAATATTATTATCATTTCTGCATAGTAAGAAAACAGTTCAAGCTTATATTACTTATATATAAATATATACCAATATTTGTAATCATTGAATCATAAATCAAACTTTCTAAGAGTTTTAAAGTAAGCACAAATTAATGAAATAAAATATAGCATTTTTATAGGTACTTACGCACAAAGCTCATGATTTCCCCGGAGAACCGTCAATTCTCTAGTTAAATTAGCTCGAATAAACATTCCATAATGAGACATATTTTTCAGCCGTTTTGGTTATTTGGAACATTTTTTGTTGTTCTTTAATGAAATTTATGATAGTGTCATTTTGTTTTAATCACTTTAAACATATTAAAGCTAAAAATATTATAGATACTTTATACTGAATAAAATATATGAAATGCTTAAGAAGTTTTTTTAGTGAGAGCTGCCAACTGGGACCCTGCAGGAAGGAACCCAGCACAAATATCTCTCCTCCACAGCCATGCCTGCACAACGCATGCTTTTCCATAAGAGAAAAAAGGCCATCAGTATTGTTATTGGCTGATATAGACATTGCCTGAGCCTGCCAGGCCAGAGACTTGTTTACTTGCAAAACAATCTTGCTGGCTGAGAGGGATTTGTTGTACGATGGCAAGAAAAATTGACAGACGACACATGCCATTTCAATGCTCTGAGAGTGGGAAATGTTGCAAGAATGTCACTCCCACAGTACTTCTCAAGTTATTTAAAATAAACATTGCTCCTGTGAGAAATACTGCATAGTCACTGGGGTGATTCAAGAGGACTAACAGAGAGATACTAGCATGCCTGTTTAATCAGCCTTTAAACTTTAGAGCTCTACAAACAAAACAGTTGACCAGTCATGGCAGTGTTTTGTCTTGCCATTCCACGTACAGTCGTTGTCAGTTTCCAACTACCATTTTCTTCACTTTGCTGTGTGACTCTTCCACGGGAGGTTTGGACTCCGCTCTACAAAGGCGTTAATTACTCTCTAGGCCGGACAGTGTCAGAACTAAAAATAAAAAAAAAGACAGTACAAAAATGAACGTAAAAAATAATATCCCTAAACAACAAAAGTAGAGACAGACAGGCAGGTGGAGTGCCCGGCAGCCAACCCTACCAGGGCTCAATACGGCCCTAACGAAGCCTGGAATAATTGATAAGTCTCGCCGCCTGAAGGATAAGTGTAAAATAATTGAACCTTTGTGAAGGTCTCTAGACCCTACATCGTTGATCCCCGGCCTGGAATAAATAATTTCTTTCACACTCGTTCTCGAACCCATGACCTTCAGAATAGGAACAGCTGAGAATAGGAACTTCCTACCCTACACATACAAATGAAAAATTAAAGAAGAAAAAAGTAAATAAATTATCATGAAGTTTCATTAATTCCATAAATAGAAAAATGTTGAAAGCGCTTCTAATTATATCAAGAGGTCCACTTTTTTTTATAAGGTAAAAAATGTACAAACACTTTGAACTATGTCTGACTGCGGCATTGTAGTATAGTATACATGTGTGTGTAATGGTTTAGAACTGGTGTACGTGAGGTTTTATTTTAATAATTTAATATATTTATAAGGTAAATTTTATAAAAATATTAGCATGCGCAAACCTTCCTCTACATAAACTATAATTATGCCAAATTTGATACTCCTCCGTCCGCGCAATTTTCGTAGAATGGTACCTAAAGTATTTCTTATCTTTTTGGCGGAAAGCTGGATCGTTTTGACGGAACTTTCAGATTAGTGGCAGATTAATAAGGTTACTTCATTTTTAGATAAAGAATTAAGGTTCAGGGTAAAAAAATATATGACAAAATCATTAATTCAATGCAGACGAAGTAGCGGCAAATAAATAGCGGAAAATATTTTTCTTAGTATTAACTATGTGCGATTCTTGGAGTTGCATTTATTCATAGCAATGTTTCATATCAAGCAATCTTGCCACTTGTAGCATATGACCCTACTCACTACGCAGTGCGTTGACCGCCGCGTCAGCCATCTTGAATTCTTCTAATTATTACTTCACTACAAAATGCAATTGTTAATCAAAACACTCGTACACACAGCCAAGTGTTGTTTTGAAATGTTTTTCTATTTTGCCAAAGCATTCTCCTTTTATTGTTTGATATTTAGCAGTTTCGCATTGCAAACCAAAGACGCCATAAATTTTAAAGTTATGTCAAAGATTAAATACATGTAGGTTTGAAAAACCGGTATCTATATATTTTTTAAAAGTAAGATTCTTTTCTCTTATAAAATTGTAATTTGTGGTTAGCAAGCAGACGGAATCATATTTTTCTTTCATAGGAATTATAAGCTGTTGTAACTAAGGATTAGTTACATATGAAAAAGCCCCACAAAAATTGTACACAAGAGTATATCACTTTTTATTGTAAGATGATTAGCGTTTGGCAACAATCTCATCAGGTGTTAAATGACGAAGCAATCTTACATATTATTGCGTCAATCGGAAGGCAGGTATAGGTACGCAATCATTTCCATAAATAGTTTCATAGCATTGTTTGTTACAGCTGTTAAAGACTTAAACATATTTAAATTTATATTAATGGTTAAATGCATATTTTGGCCTTAATCTA
Source organism: Charaxes varanes (assembly GCA_024363005.1). Taxonomy (NCBI): domain Eukaryota; kingdom Metazoa; phylum Arthropoda; class Insecta; order Lepidoptera; family Nymphalidae; genus Charaxes; species Charaxes varanes. Next base: position 59,434,927 of record JANCMC010033613.1, read on the forward strand.
ACAAATCAAGAAGTAAAAAAGGTAACTCTGTCGAAGAAATATTATTACATTTTATCACTTTTGTAGACTCCGTGGTCTTAAGAGTTATGTTACGGAAGCGGTATACCTATCGGAGCCGAACTCGGAACCGGAATCCGAATTGGAACCGAAAAACAGCGCCATACACATTATTTATCAGTATATTCTTATTATAAGTAAAAAATAGGTGTATATAGGTGTACCAGGGTATGAAAAAAAGAATAATCGAACTTAAAATCTTATAGAGTCTAGTGAATTAAATCAAATGGAGTGACTTCAAATGGGACAAGTTATATTTAATAAACAAAAGCATTGCACCTTTTTCAACGTTCTATCTATTTTTTAAAGACCAACTTCGACTAGTCAGCATCTAGGACCATAGATCTCTAAAAGATCTTCCGATTAATATTTATCAGAACCGAAAGTGTAAGAACAATCGGAAGTTCCGATCTTTCAGAATCGGAATCGAACCGTAACATCTCTAGTATATGTAATAAATATTGTTTGAGGTATAGTAACTACATAAATAAGCTACGAACCTGTTGACACAAAAGTTTGAGAGCCGCTACTAGTAGCTAGCTAATATTAAAACTTACGCGAACCATAAAAAGTCACGATCATTTCAGTAAACACGCATGAATGGAGCACTCGAGTAATTTATAAACAAAACAAATGTTTACACACAAATATTTGTGAATATATCAACTGTTATACAGAAGTTAATTGATTAGGCACCTACGTTAACCTAAGTGACAATTAAAACATCAGTTTCGGCATCTTAACAAACCGCCTTGCACAATATTTGTTCAATCGATTATTGTCGTTTAAACTCCTGTTCGAAATGTAGCGAATCATCAAAACAAAGTAGAATTGGCTATTGGCAAACAAACACTATATGCCTGGCGATAAATCGTATATCAGTCTAGAAATGCACGCTCCTCAATTAATAAATTGCAACGCTTTTTTGTGCCTGTGCAACGTTTTTATTGTAAACTCAAACTCAACCAAGCACTGTAAGCCAATGGTATTGACGAGCTTGTGTGTTTGCGTCTACACGCTATTTTGCATGTAGAGGTAAATACTTTGGAGGGGCGTGCATTTCTACACTGTACGCACTCTGCTATCGTGATAACTTGCGATTACATATTTGTGTCGCGAGTCATTGGACATGCCTGAAAGTTCTTCAAAGTTTTTTGATAATTTGTTGTCAATGGAGATAGTAGGAAATAAAAATTCAACTGTACTTCTATTAAGAGTTTTGGTGGCTGTTATGTTACACTATATGAAGTGAAGTTTGTTATGTGTTCATACTTGCACATATCTAGCGATGTTTTCCCATAAATTATCACAACTATCATTAAGAAAACGATGTAGAGTTTCTTTACAAGTGCTAACTCTAATATATATCTCCAAAATAACTTATGAACTTGAAACTATGTTTTTAAAGTTCGGATAGTCCGTTATTTTATTCTCAATCGATCACAATATTCAAGTGTGTAAGATATTCACAAATATAAATAAATATTAATATAGGAAGATCTTTTTCATTATAGATTTTTCTATTTAGATCTGGTTTTGAGAAGTATACGTATACATATTTTAATATATTTAAAAAGAGAAGATTTAATAATTTAAAAGAGAAAAGCGAGGAGGTCGTGGCCTAATCAGTGGTCGGCATTTGAGTTGATCGCTAAGTTAAGTTGCTCTGGCTACAACCGGGTGATAGATGGGTGACCCATTCTAGCACTGGTTTATATTTGATATCCGGTGTTGCAAATGTCTATGGGCGGCAGTATCCACTTTCGATCAGTTTATCTGTCAGATCCTTTGCCCCCTATCCCATAAAAAAACAAAACAAAAAAAACAATACTATTATCGAGGTATTATAATATTAAAGAACACGGCAGAGACCAGAACAAATGCCACAAACTCGTGTTGGATGCCAAGTCTCTGGATTGCTATACCATGTAATTTAAAATAAGTCACATTATATAGCAGATTTGCTACTTAAAACTAAAGTGTGATGCAGGCTCTGGTATAGCCAGAAAAATTGCAAGGAAGAAGAATTGAGGTAGAAATTAGCGGAGGTAGGTAGAATTACTCCTATGGATTCATACAGTTCAATTCAAGTAACATGAGAGAAAAGTGATATGTAATTACTATTTCATGTACCTTTTTAGAGTTATATGTTTATTGATAAGAATAAGTGCCAAAATCACAGAAGACCAATTCTTATACAAAAAACTATAACACATCATTCACACCACATTACGTATGCAGGTTTAGACCTGGTGGTACTTGAAGGGTCAAATATTGTAATACATGGTATATAGAAAGTCAACTATACAAGGTGTGAGACCTTTGAGAACCAGTGCTGCAGAATTTGCTGACTTAGCTCTAGCTGACTGTACATTTGTTTTACAGTTTCCCAGAGACAAGTGTGACATTAGTGGCTCGTCTTGACACTCTTGGACAGTGATGCTCTGGAGACAGTCCTGGTTAACAGAGACATCATGCAGTGCAGACTTGTCCACAGAGGTCGAAAAGTTCAGGGGCTAAGTGGTTGATCATTTGTTTTTTTAATGAAAATTAGTCAATATTAATCGAAACCTACTTAATCCTGTGCACAACTTTTTGGAAAATTTAATTACAAATACCATCATATGGATACTTTTGATATTGTAAATGGAAATAAGAATTTCAACAGTTGGATCCCTTTTTACCATCATTCCAGACCATCCGAATGACATGCCTACAAACATTTGCACAATACAAACTGTATTTGAACGATACCACTTTTTCAGCTTCGAAGTATCTTCTACCATTGGCATATAAAAATGATTTTTCAAGTTTCCTCATGATCCAGTAGCTGTTAATGTTTCATCCTTTACTACAGTATTAGCTTCATTAAGGTATTGCTACCTTAATAAGAAATTATCTAAAAGTAATGATCACTATGAATGCCCAAACCTAAATATTATTAAAAAAAAATACAAATAAATGAATTAAATTAATCCCTCCCTGAGCGACCAGGATAATGAAGGAATATTTCTCTCATTAGCCTGTGTCATTTTTATTAACACTGTGGAAGAAAAATATATCTAAGGATAAATCTTGGTTTAGTTTTTTCTTGCGCAATATAACGTAATTTGGAGTATTGATGTAAGTTTAATAAATATTTGATTTGTTTCTTAATGATAAAATTACTGAATTGCAATCATGAGGACGTTATTATTTAACAAATACTTTACCTGGTACTAGTGTGCCTAACGTATAAAGTTTATAATTTAATACAAACATCCATTAGTTATGTATGCTGCTGCTGCAAACATTTCTACCTGTTTACCATTCTCCAGTTTGCTTGCAGTTTGGCCAGAATTTCCAATGACAGTTTTAGAGATTAGAAGTCCAGTCCTTACTTAAGCTTTTCAAGAACGCCAAAGCACCCTCGATTTAAATGTGAAACGCTGAAGTGGCTGTTCAACCCTCGACAGTTTGTGGAAGTGGACAATGTGACCGATGTCTAAAATATGGCTCTGTCGGCCGTGGAGAGACTCTCAGGATCAACTCTTTGCCCTCGCTTTTGCCTTGCCCTTCGGTTTCGGGGGCCCCCGGCTGATCGGGTTGTGCTTCGTCGGGTGTGTCCGGTTCGGTGAGTTGTGTGCTCATTCGGGATAGCTAGGGTCCGTTCCGCGCGGATTAGAAAGTGACGTTCATGCCGGTCATCGCGAGGGCGACGCGGATACCCTGGACGACGAGAAACGCGCCGGCGAGGACCAGGACGTACTTGACGGCGCTCTTCTGTGTGCCGGCGAGCCCCTGATTGACCAGTTTAGCAATCGAATAACCCTTGTAATTAACAAATATATTAGATATTATATTTATTTATTTCTTAAATGATAAGAATTTCAGTGATAACGATGGCCTCAAATTGCACTTGTTTGAGTTTTTTTTCACATTAAAAACCGAAATTACTTCCTTGCAAACTTTATAATGAATATATTTTTTCTATTAACTTATATAGTAAACACTTAGTTTATAGTAAGTAATAACCGAGATTTCGATGACGTGAGTGAAAGCGAATCAATCGCTACTGACGAAAGATGCTCCAGGGCGTTTGCAATGTTTTCCAAGTGTCAGAAGAGAAGTGACATAATAGATAACCTGTAAATAAAAAAAGGAAAAGGAAAAAAAGAAAAGTTATCCTTCTTGCAGGCCGCAAACCCGAAGGCCATCCAGCGGTGCAAGCCAAGTCTATAGCTCCGCTGCCTAGGCGACGCTAAATCACTTATAAATTTAAAATACTTCCACTTTTGTAATATCAAATTTTTGAAACGTGAAATTTATTTATTTGTCGCAGTTGGCGCAGGGGGCCGTGACCCTGCCTTCTGCTCCGGGGTCGTGGGTTCGATTCCCGCCTCGAGTCTGGGTGTATGTATGTATTTATATATTTACAAAACTAATATATTTGTGTAAAACAGGCAGCTGTTACCTATAACACAGGCCTTGAGTTGTCTACCTTAGGAATAGACGTCCGTGTGTCAAATAGTCCTATATATTATATTTGAGAAATACTTTCAGTGTTAGATTGCTCGTTTGTCGAGGAAGGCTATATGCTATATATGATCACTAAAATCTATTTTTTCACCTAATTTTTCGCGGACAAAGTTGCGGGTAACAGCTACTCATAAATAACATCAAAACGTATTGCCGACCGTGCCTACTACATAACTCATTTATTCTTATCTATGCTTTTATGATAGATTATTGTTTATTAATCAACAGCAACTATATTACGTTCAAACTACTTCAAACGGCTAGATAATGTCCTGTTATGGCAATTTTAGCGAAGGCCGTGTTATCTATCTGGCTATCTCGAGATAATAAATAATAGTTTTTATGGTTACTTAATACCAAATATCTTCATATTTTGTCTTTTATCATTACATACATTACATAACATTTTTGATGTGCGTATTTCGTGGCCATATCGTAGAATTGGCCACATCATGAAATCCTCCACGAAGTCCATTTGACACATCAAGATGTGTCTTCGCCAGATCAAGGATTTTTGCGGGCAGATGATACATGAAGAGCGACATAGCGACGTCTTTGATCGGGGACGTCAACAACCCAAATAAGTGGGGCTGGCACTAGTGTACTTAGTGAGCGAGATAGCTAACTCCTGCTGGAGTGAGACGAAGATAGTGCAATCTCGTTCATGTAAACACGGACTGTTTACTCGTTTACGGCGTACACTATTGTCAGCCTCCTTTTAGTGCTTAAGGTTGTGTCTAATAGCGGCTGTCGACGTCTGTACCTAAGGTAGACAGACAACTTAATGCCTGTGTTATAGCTAACAGTCGCCTGGTATATACAAAAATAAATATTTTTAATAAATATATAAATACATACATATGGATAATACACCCAGACTCGAGGTGGGAATCGAACCCACGACCTTGACTTTGCACTGGTTCGATGATGATACAAACCTTGGTGTGCAGGAAGCTGAGCGACTTGTTGACGTTCTCAATCTTGTGCACCCTCATGCGGCCGGAGTTGGGGCGCGGGAGCCGCTCGCCGCTGATGATCTCCAGCAATTTCAACAGACGCCTTCCGTCCGCCAGGTCCACGAACAGGTCTTCCACTTCCATGCGGGCCTGAAAGTAAAGATGCTGTTTAGGAATTGTACATTACTGCTGCAGCGGCCGGCAAGAGAGGCATTGATGGTCGAACGTGTGAATGTAGGCCAAGGCGAAGCCGAGGCACACATACGTAAGCCCATCAATGCCTAGTTGCGGCTAATAACACTTTATAGTAATTTTCTCAAATAATGGGCGGAAATTAAACTAAGAAGTACAATTCAGAACTTTTATTTGAAAAAGTATTTAAAATCAATGACGAAGTTGACGATCAACTAATAACAATAACTTTTTTCGCGCCAAAGTATTTTGTTCACTAATCACAGCTTTCTATGTGCAAGCCAGTTCGAAATTTGAATTAAACCTTTGATAAGTTTCCTCTTTGGTCGCCATGTTGCGGAGCGGAAGATCGTTCCATTTTTAAATAACACGACAAATATGATTTTACATAGTAATTTATTTGACCGCTAAACACGACAGATATGGATTTTCATAAAACTATTGAAGGCAGCAGCTCGACCAGTACAGCAAGCTCGATTTATCTCGAAGAAGGTTGTCAACAGCAATTTTAAACTTGACACAATTATTATTCTTGGTATTCTACAATCCTTTAATTTCATAAATTTTAAGTGACCGGCCATTTTAAAATTGACACGATTAGGCACGTACAATTATAATAAACAGTAATATATTATCATCAAGAAGGCACGTACTCCGTCTATGATTATTCAATTGAATAAGTGCTGATAATTACATTATTATTAAGTATTGGATAAGTACGATTTAAAAAAAACATACTTTTTTTAAATCTATACACATAAAATTAGAGGTAGCGCCATGCTTGTAGCCTAATTGGGCCGGTGCGTCCAGGTACCAGTACCGACCAGGACACCGGGAAGTCTCACAAACCGAACGAAACGCGACAACAATACCGTCACTTGACTTGACAGCATTGCCGCCACTTCACGCCGATCTCATGTAAGAAAGAGGTACTGGTATATCCGGACGCGCCAGACCATTTCGGCTATAAGCATGGCGCTACCTCTAATGAGTATTTGTAGATCATACCTGTCCGTGATAGGTTATACTAGCTAGTAATATCACTACGTAGTTAACGTCGCTCGCCACGAATGTATCCGTATTTATTACAGCATCATTACAGTACGTACCTGCCTGTGACGCCTTATACTCATTACATAATATCTAGCAATATCGTTATGCAGTTAAATTCGCTTGCCACGAATGTATCCGTATTTCTAAGAGCATCACAATAGTACGTCACGTGCGTATTTGTAGAACTTAACTGCCCGTGACGCGTTATACTTGTAATATACTAGCTCGCAGTATCCGAGTAGAATGTATCCGTATTTTTAAGGACATCGTAACGGTACGTACCTGGCCGCTATGGCGTATAGCTAGACAATTAATGTCGCACGCCACGAATGTCTATGTATATTTTTAAGAGCATCACAAAAGTGTACATATCATGTCCGTAGCATGATATATATGTAATATACCAGCTAGGAGTATCGCTACACAGTTAACGTTGCTCGCCACGATTGTATCCGTATTTCTAAGAGCATCATAACCGTACGTCGCGCTCGTATCTGGGCATGACGCGATACAAAATGTTACTCCTTTGATATTCTTTCTCCAGCATTTCTCTGGTACTTGCCTTATAGTATGTATATGTGATCAACTATTGACCGATTTGCTCTAAATCCAGGACGTTCAAAGTGCACTTAGATTTGTTTGTTCTCTATTAAATCTTGTCCAAAACTAGAAGTAGGATTGTTTTTCTGGGGATTTCTTGCAGATTTACAGCTTGGCTTCCCAAATTTTACTTCAGGATCTTGTTAGAAACGTCAAAAGAAAAGCTTTGTCTTGTTTAGGGTTCGAAACATCACTGGCATTTATCAACCTTCTTTAGGAATACCCATGGCTTCCAAACCACTAAGGAAAGAAAAAAAAATATTTTTAGGAGTATACCGCTAATAATAAGGCTTTATTGACAAATTTACAATTACAAATAATACTTAGTATACATGTGCCGATCTTACATCCTCTACACGATTAACACAGTTTTATGCTTTAATAAATAGTTTTACATTTTAATGTTTTTCTGTAAACACTTGGAAAAATAAGGAAAAAACTCAGTAACATTCGTGTTATTCATTGACCTTAAACGCTGTTGTAAACCAATACTAACAATTCCAAACAAACTTAACTTGAATGGGATGTTTAGAATAAAATTGAAAATTATCATTATCAGTAAAAATATCAGTAGCATGATGAACATCATGACTAAAATCCCATACATTATTTTATTTAATGGGTACCATAGTCCATCTGCGGAAAGAAAATATTAGATTTAATACACGCATGCAATATGTGATAAATCAAAATATAACCGTACATCCTACAATCGATTTCGTGCTGTTAATTCTGAACAATTGGTGTTTGGCAATAATTATCGATGGTAACAGATGTTGGCGCGCTTATTTGAAATATAAATTCTGGACGTAACCATGGCAAAGTAACATATGATTCACCGCGCCTTCTTACTTTGGGGTAAATCGAAGGGAATAAAGCTTATTTGCGATTTTCGGTGGTCAATTTGTTTATCCATTCGTTAATTTGAAGGGTAAGTTTGGTGAAATAGATCGTTGGGCTGAGTTTACATATGAGTGACGGTCGCCCCGCCCACAACGAAGCAGCGCGCTCTAGTCACCCAGCGAAGTAAGCCTCCCAATAAAGGGGATATATGGCCCATATGCGCAACCGAGGACTCGCCCTAGCGCAGCGGACAACACAGTGACTCAGTGATTAGTGCGGACAGTTTAGTTCATTTCTTTATATATTTCTTATTAATTATAAAGTTCAGTAATTAAATATCTTGCTTGCGTTTAGAATCAGTTTTATTTTATTTCCATCTCATGTCCAATCATTACAAGGAAGCTCACTGTGTAGAGTGCTGAGTTGCTGTACTCAAGGCCCCAAGTTCAAATCTGGCTATGGCAGATAACTTATTTAATTTGTCATCGGTCACATACGGACCCTGGGAGATCGGAAGACCTTTCTGGGAGTCATCCACCCTCTATAAAGAATGCTCCCATAAGTGGGGGGACAAATCTGGCTGTTGAGTGTAATCTTTGCCAAATCACCTCCCTGCACTATAGTTGGCTTTGTTTCACATGATAAAAAAAAAATAAGGATCCTAATCATGACATGATATTATCATATCATGATTAGCATCCTTATTTTTTTTTTATCATGTGAAACAATTTAATATATAACAAAAATTTTTGTTTTTTTTTATTGTTTTAATTAATTTTTTTTAACCTTTTATACTTACTTTTATTTTTCAAAAGAAAAACAATCACCAAAAAATCTAAATATATCTACATTTAAATATAAATATAATTGTGGTAGACTCAAAAAAGGATCGCATCAAGACTGTTTAACAAGTTAATTAGTACCCTTTAGCTTAAAATTTATACAAAGAATGTTTTAAAATGAACCTTGTTAATCTAAGTAACGCCTGATAGCTCTGGGATCTTTTACTACCAAATTTTCGTTTCTTTTATGAGGCATTCATGCATTGTTATGCGTATGGTTAAAATATTAATTGTTAAATATCTTTTTTTCTCCACTTTACAGAATTGAATTTTTTAATACAAATCAAGTACAGAAAATGACTCTATAAAAAATAACCCGTAACGTGTTAAATTAATTATGCTTTGCATCCATTTTTTTTTGCTTCATGCTATTGTTTTTCGTCCAAAAATCCTAATTTATTCAACTACATGGCGACCCTGCCTTGATAACACTCGATTATCTTAAGCCTATTATTTGATACGAAAATTGAATTAATCTTAGACAATTCACCGCCTTTGTGTTGGTTTTATTTAAATACACTGTTTGAGTTTGAGTTATTTTAGGGAAAATGTTAGTTTTGGAAGTTAGAAAACAGACCTGGGCTTGCTTACTTTTTGGGTGCATAAATATAAATAATGGTTTGTGTAGAACACATACAATAACACGCAATACATTGCTTTCAACAACTTAGGCATCTATTTAAAACATAAGAAGCTACTAAATACTAATAATAAATAAAACAACATTTGTAAGAGCAAATATGTTCCTACTATCACAGGAAAGCCGTAATTAATTTTTTCAGGTTTAATATCGAAGAATATAAGGTCCAGTGCGATGTTTGTCAAATCAAATTCAAATGATATTTTATTCAAGTAGACTTTTATAAGCTCTTTTGAATCCTGACAGATTTAATATGACATCAAGTTTTAAAAAGACGTATTAGTTCTTCAACATTTTGCCGCATTGTGATTTGAATGGACTCGGATGTTTGTAAGGTTACCAAATCATATCACCGCTGAGGACGTACATAGCAAAAATAAATGACTAGTTTATGAGGTCGTGACACTAATAAATCTAATAAATAATCTATTATAAAAAGTAAGCGCGTTTTCATTTTCCATTTAAACAATATCCTTTTATAGAACAAAGCCAACCTGCATTAAGCAAATGTATTTTCTAGACAACAATACCAATATCTCAAGAGGCTCGGGGTTTCTCCACTTGGCATTGCTGTCTGTCTATAACCAGATTCTTATTACAATATTATTGTAGAGACAGATATTATTATCCCTCTGACCCGTGATCGTATGATCACCTATTATTATTACATTTAAACGTACAATGAAAAAGTCAACGCTGTAGTTCACTGGCGATGTTGGTGTAACGTTCTTGCTTTCATTCGCGGATTTATTGCGAAGTTATTTATTTGTACTGCTTCATATAGTGAATGAAATATTTGTATTTTCTAGAAGTACTCACTTCTTTATTATAGTACCTAATGTCGGCATCTCTAAAATTATATCATTTTGTATCTTTTCTAAAATTTTACCTTGTTATACTGTAAACACTAGTAATAAATAAGATAGAATCAGACGTTACTTTGCGGAAATCCAAATTATCTGTCAATACAGAGCATTGAAATATAATGATCTGAGGTGTTATCCGACAAGTGGTACTCGAGGACGTAAGCGAGTGAATCTTTCGACGTCCAACTATTTTGTACTTTGCGGAATTCCATGACATGCATGAAATACTAAGCTGCTTTGCTTAAATCCGCGAATGAATACGAGGAAAAATCGGAGTAATGCTGCAACCAGAAAGCTACACCATGGAATCTGCCATCAAGAACAGCACTACACTGACTTTTCGATTAGTGTAACTTTCGGGTTGCAGCACCGATTTTCCCTCATATTCATTCGCGGATTTAAGCAAAGTAGTTTGTGTATTATAGTAGATAAAATTAGAGAGTTTCAGAGATTTGTAGCGTGATGCCGTAAAAAACGTATTTATGTGCGCTTGCTTTGCGTGCGCTAGGTAAATTTTACGAGATAGATAAAAATAATCTACAGAAATGTATATCTTGAAAAGATCTATAAAAAAAGTCAGTCAGTCCTAAGAATAGCCCACAATAACCATTTTTATCTTATATACGTTACAAAAAAATAATGAACTATCTACGAAGCTATTTTAAAGAATACCGTATTAATCATTATCCCATTAAATACGCTAGAAACGTAGTACTTTTTATACAGATCAAAATTGTTCTTTGCAGCATATTATTAAAACGAATATCTTAGAAGACATGAGAGATTTAAAATGCTGCGGCAGATCGGCTGACTGTCGATCGGGTAAGCGACCAATAGATGGCGCTATGTCTTGATATTCAGTAGTAACAGTTAAGCCAACATTCGGAACAACGTCTCCCGAGACTGCTATTTAAATTATAAGAAAAAAACAAACTACAACAAAACTATCAGTTAATCTCTCTTAACGGAACATTGTAGGTTTGACAACGATGTTACTATTGATTAAACTATTCTTACTAAAATACTGAGTGGCAACCGACGTTTGGGTTACATTTGGTGCATCTTTTAAAACAGAAAACTTAGATTGTATGACTTAAACTGTACTGGATGTATATAGTTGACTAGTAAAATCTGGTTAAGGGCATGTAACACAATGTAATGCCACGAAATACGAACCGCGCGTGAGTACGTCTTTAAAAAGGGTTCAAGGAGTACGTGAGGTCAGGGTCCAGGTAGTGGATCTAATTGCTGTCTCCGATTACAAACAACGCAATATATCTTATAACAAGGTATTAAATAAAATCAAATGTATTATGTATTTATTGTGAAATATTACGTGTCAGATACTTGCAAAAAAGGCTGATGGAATTTTTTCAAAAACCATTCGTACGAGTATATTGTAGGAATTTTTATGCTTTCGTTTGCAAAAAAAAATATTCACTGGCTCTTTAATATAATCGACACATAGTAGTTGGCTACTATTACTCGTACTAATACACGCTCATTAAAATGAGAAAATATCAATTAAGTATTTATATTATTTATATTTAATGATTCGTTTTGCCACCAGCAAAAAACCCTTGAAAATGGCTTGTTTCATCGACTGAAGGCTTTACATATATTATAATAATAGTCAGCGAACCTTCTATAGCATAATGTATGTCAATACATTATTGAAAATTGCCGCATTTGTACACAAATATACTAGATTTGATGAAATTTTAATAATCATCGAATTTACTACGTATTTGAATGTAAAAATAATCTTAATTGTTACATAAATTAAAATTTATTGACAATTCGTGCAATAACGTCTTATACTCCTCTCATATCGTTTAAATGTTAACAAATCTTAAAGTTCAAAGAATCAAGTATACATAAAATGCAAAAAAACGTTCGTGTACTTCAACGCTTGCAGTTAGTAAGATGTAATTTAGTAGAAATTCAAACAGGAGGAAGCTCTTTATGCAATAAAATGATTTTTTCAAGATCAAATCAGATCAGATCAAAAACATTTTCATGTAAATTGTTGCCACGACGAAACATCTCGTTTCGTCTCACCTCTAACTCTACACGCCCTTACTCTACACGTCGTAACTTCATTGACTCTACACTACACTAAGAGCAGCTAAGAGCTATGCAATTAAAACTTAATATGTTTAATAAGTTAACTAATAACGTGAATCCAATCCCAAGTTATGGAAGATCAAAAAATGAAGCGTTTTGAGAAAAGGTAGTTACGTACAGCTTATTTTATCTTGAGTTTAACCGTTGTGAAAATAATATAATTGGAGCAACGGAGATTGGTCCGGAGTTGGGCGAACAGGGAGTACGCCCTAGTAAAAATTATAAAAGTTTTTTTGATAAAATAACAATTTATAATAAATATTAAATTAAGGAATTTAAAACATTGATATTTTTCCTAAACAGTAAAGTAAGCATTTAATTAACTATAATATATTTTTTTACTATAAAATTTACTGAGGGGTTTTCTTATTATTTTCAGAATCGCGTTAACGAGTCACATGAGCCTAAAAAGTATTTCTGTTGTTTTATAATAATTAGTTATGGGCACTATATTAAATACTTAAATTTGATAGAATAATTTTATATTAAAAATATTAATAATAGTTGTCTGACAAATGATTACATTTTTCAGTGTATGCAACGAACTAAGGTATAAAAAGACAATATAAGGCTCAAAAGAAAACAGTTTTTTGACAAAATGTAGTATGTATAGATGGTATGTATGTGTAAAGGGTTTCTGATTAATATATTTAGCAAACTAAAGAAAAGTCTTATGATAAATTCAAATCAAACTTGATACTGCCCTGACTCACCATCTCTAATTGACCATTTAGTCATTTTACAAACCATTTTTCTCTCTAATCGTATTTACACCGTAACATCCTAAAAAATGAACAATTTCACTCTTACATGCTTACTAATATACATCGATAATACTATTAATGACATTGTAACGCCCCAAAACCTTACAAACTTCAACCAACTAAAAAATAGGATCAATTACTTTGTACAAACTTGAAGTCGCGAGTGCGGACGCCGCGCCGCCTCCGGCGTTAACGTGTTGGTGTTTACCCTCCCTTAATTCTCTTACAACGTTTAAATAAGCGTACATTCATCAAATCGAAGCCACAATTTGATTTAAACTAAGCCCTTTTATTTTGATTTGGTTAAATATAAAGCTTAAATTAATTTGGCTCAATCTATGTGGGTTTAAATTTTTCCGTGAAGAGCCTTTACCAAGTGTCTAACATATGCAATACTGCGAATAAAAACTGCGAAGTACAACGATCGGACTTGAGCATCCAAGGTTCAAAAGGTCTTTAAGGTAAACGCTCGTGATACAATTCAATGGCACAATAAAAAACGCATGGTAAATTAAATCGGTTTAACAACAAAAAGTACAAACTTATTATATAAACATAAAGAAAATCTCATTCATCCGTGACTTTATTTGTGTTGCTAATATACCTAGAGATATAGCGTATTGTCTATATTCTGGTATTCATAAAATTATTAGCGGAACGGGGTAGAGCACTGAGTTGCTGATTTGCTGTCCTGAAGCTCCTGGGTTCAAATCAGGCTTATTTGAAATAGACTTATTATTTAATCTACAATCTATAAGAATCTTTTATTATTTAATGAAAGATTCATCGTGGGGCGTAGTGGTACAGGTTTTTTTTTTTTTTTTTTATCTCGGGGCATAAACAACTTTGCTGCTGATATACAGGTCCCGGTTTTGTGACAGATAAATTACTTAATATTTTAGCATCTGATTAACTTTTAAAAACGTCCAATTACATCATAAGTTGAAAATTGCAACAACTTCCCTATTTCTCGAAAACCGGGCCTAATTTGCATACTACAAATGGAACAAAATTAGTCAGATAAATATATACTTCCTCAATTTAGTTGATTTAATGTTAAATGCTGATAGATGATTATAATTTTTAAGTGCTTAATATAAAATCTAAATAAATGGTAAATAGCCTTTACTAGAAAAATAAATCATTCATGGATTCATTTTCGGATGAATTTTCCTATAATTTGGTTGAAACTGATTGAAATTGAAACTAATTTCTACAATAATAATGGTAAATATTTTTTTCAAGATCGTTGTGTGATTTTTCTAAAATATTGTAAAGCATCATAAATTAGGATTAAAAATCAAAATTGAGCTTGTTATTCTTATACATATTATTGAGACAAAATATGTTGTGATTCTTAAAATTCTTATTTGTGTCTTTTTTAGCAATTGAATTTTCAAAACTTTAATGATTTTAAAGATTTCGAAATGTGTACTCACTATACAAATTTTGTTTCGAATTAAAGTTAAACGTATTGAAATTAAATAACAAAAAGGTTTTAAGATTTGCACTTATATATCATAAAATGTATCATTTATCACATATCAAATCAATCGCGGTTTCGTGTAAAACGGTTTTTACTGAATTGTTTGATGTTATAAAAACTAAGTTGTCTATTTCAAAGAGCTAGCATATTATTATTTTTAATTAGAATGTTCCTATTTAAAAAACGCATGTATGGATTTGAACCTATAATTGAGGAGAGGGAGGTGTTAAGAGGATGGAAAAATTAACCTGGTATTATAATTATTGAAGAAAATGTTTTTAAGCCAATAAATATAAATTTAGTCAGCTGAAGCAAACTTTTTTTTTCAAATTCTCTTATATTAGAATAAATACATTTATATTAATTTGGTTTTGGTATGGAAATTCAGCAATGGTTATATCAAGCTCTCTGTCAAAAAAAAAAAAAATCTACCTTTCGCAAATAAGCAAGCCTGATATCAGCAAGGTACCCGGTTTAAATCCCGAAGCCGCTAGAGTATTGTCGTACCCACTTGTTTAACGAGTTGTTCTGTTCATTTAAGCTTAGAGAAGATTTTAGACTCACGATGGTTCGGCTGCTCCATTGGTGCAGCCGGTAGTCACTTGCTTTCCGGTCTCGGGTTGTATGTTCGATTGCCGTCCTGAGTAAATATGTTTTATAGTTTGTAATAAAAAATGAAACAAGAATTGTCCACAATCAGTGACGTAAAGAGCAATGAAACACGCAAGTAAAATAAATGAACAAATTACGAAAGTACAAAAACAAAGCTGTGTCGTGTCGTGCGAATATTTCTCAATGAGTCGTGGGTTCGATGCCTGCGCGTGTTAGGTTTATTAGTCGCGCGCGGCATGCAAATGTCCCGCATTTATCTTGATTCTGTACCGATGAAGTCGATTTGTTGGTAATCATCGGGTATTTAAGACTACACACGCTCGAGCCACGGGTTATATACCGTCTGTGCTTTATGGAATTGTACGTAAGCTGGAAAAGTAAATTAATTTGCGTCAATCTGCTAATATAAACGAAAAGAATGTGTGCTATGTGTCCTCAACGCACACACATTAGGAGATAACAATTAGCAACAATTACATACATATATAGTAGGTATAACGATTACGTTAAATGTATATATTAATAAATACATACATAGGACTATAAACATCGGTTCGTCTGTTCCTAATGTAGGTAACTATTTTACCTATGTTTTAGATAACAGCCGACTGATACACAATTTTTTTTTTTTAAATACATACTAATATACCTAAACATCCAGACTTGCGGCGGGAATTAAACCCACAACCCACAGGAGTTCGCCCGGGCAGGGTTGCTGTCGACTGTGCCGACGAGCCAGTCTAGCTCAGACTCTATAATGTTTATTTATTCATAAAAAATAATACGTTTAAATATGTATATACAGGTAATTGGTGCGACGCTTAAAATACTTAAGGATGGTACGCGGTACTCGATTCTCGTTATAATGATGTAATAATAATAGGTACTTAACTTTTGACCAAATTTCCTTAAAATTAGTTAGTAAAAAATATTTATTTTTCAAATAAATTGAGACATAAGATGTTAACAATGAGATCTCTGATGTAGGTAAAAACCGGTATCTCAGAGATTTCGCTATCACCTCCAGGATATAAATCTAGTATTATTTATTTAAGAATAAATAATAAAATTACTATAAGTAAACAAGGATCCAGAAACATAACCTTCTTAAAAGAATAAGTAAAAAGTGTATACGTGAGTGAAAATGTGTGTTCGTGTTTGTGAAAATGTGTGTTCGTGTTTGTGAAAATGTGGCCTTACGTTCTGTGGTTAATTTGCTGTTCGAAAAAGTTACTTCGTAAATGCATTTACTAGCGTAAAAAGCTGGTCAGTTATGAAAAAGATTTAATGACGGCTGCCAGTCGAAATTATACGCGATATCAATAATAAATAGAACAATTCAGTTATTTTTTTGGCTATTTTTATTAAACAAATAAGTGAATAAGTGATGAGTGCAATAGGTATTTTCGCCTGTCCTAAGCCAGGACTAAAGTGTGAAGGAAAAACGGACTATCATCGTGCGTCCAAGCTAGTACGTCCATACATTCCGTACCATATTAGTTAACTTCCTCTTAATCTCACGTAGTAGTTAATTGATGTTTAATTTAATGTTAATGTTTTTCAGCATATATGATCCTCAAATATCAGGTCCCCGAGTGTCGTGTCTCAGTCAACCTGTATAAATTTAAATTATCTTGCTTATGACGGATTTTCGCATAGTAACGCCAGATTCCATCAATGAAGTAGTTAAATATTGAGCTCTAGTCGCATTGTTCATTGAAATATTTTGTCTAATGCCCTTTGCGGGTCGTGGGAAAGCTCTCGGCACGAAATTAATGAGTTTGGTGATTTGGTGGCGGTGACTCACGCCGGAGCTGATTGCTGATTGTCTATTAAATGCATTTTTAATTCATTTTCCCCGAAATACTATAAAGCTAAGTTATGTTAATTTGGTCTAAATTTAGGGTAATTGCCATAAAGCAAGAATTGAATTGAATTTAAGGTAATGTTCACAAAGACGATAGCATCACAGTTTTGTCTTTGTTGAAATGTTCGCCCACGTTTAATTTGATGATTTTGCCCCATTTCGATGGTTTTTAAATTTATTATTTTATAAGAGCAACAATTCTTACATATTTACAAGACCATTCTTATTTAAGGAATGTTACAATGACAATTTTTTAAGTTATGGCCTCGCCTAGAGAAATAGGGATAAATGTTATACCTTTTAGATGTAAGGGGGATATTCGTTATATATTCGTAGTTTAATTGCAATTAATAAGAGAGGACTTTTCCTCGTGTGACTAACTCACAATACGCGACCGACAGCTCCGGATGGATTGGCTTAAACGTACCCAATGATTAGTTATTTCATCTCAAATGAACGATGTTTGTTTTTTAAGTTTATTAAAACAATAACTTCTATTTTCGTTGAGAAAATTTTAACAAAACCAAATATAGAGTGGAAACTAAATAATCTTAATTTATTAATATAATTTATTTTACAAATTAAATAAATTTAGATTCTTTTTTGCGCATGAAAATAGAAATTTTTTGTATTACATTATTCGATAGATGCGTTATATATGGACGATTGTCATTAATACTCCCCAAATTTTAAAAACGTCCAAAATGATTTTAGAAATGACGAAAATTAAATTTTAAAAATAAATAAATATATTTCTTTATTTATAAAAGAATGTACTTTGTCTTTAGAACAAGTTGTCATTGTATTATTTTTGTGTGTGAAGGAAGTATTGATTAAATACATTTATAACCCGGACTAAAAGTAAAGTAAATTAATGTGATCAAATTTATTTCGATTAACCGAAGGAATATTCTCTCCGAATGTTGCACTCTTCTCTCCTCCGTCCATTTTGGTCTCAGTCCCCATTTTTGTTTTATGTTTAATAATTTCTATTTTCTAAGATTTTTTTCCCAGTTCATAGAACAAAAATATTTACCATTTTCCAAAATAAGATTATAAACTGTCACATTTATTATATAGTACTCATATTAAATAAATAAATAAAATTATTAAAATTTATAAATAAAATAATATATTTTAGTTTAAATTAGTAGACGTAAATGGTGTTGTTGATTTTTAGCTTTTACAATTAAATTAAAAAATACTGACATATTTTATTCAGTGTATTGAAATTAAAATGGGTATAAAACATTGTTCTGTTGTTTTAGTTTTTTTTATAATTAAATTTAAAATCGAACTAATTCAAGCTTAAGGTGGAAATGATGTAATTAAATAAACTACAATTTGAATAATTAGTTAAATGTTCTGGTTTCCTATGTTCAGGTAAAACGCTGCCCATTCAAAGGACAAACACTGGTTGTTCCTTTTTTGGGTATTTTTTGTCTTAAAAAACAGGACACACCTTAAATCATTCTGGACAGCCGCAAACACCCTTAAAACCAGGACATGTTCATGAAAACTTGAGAAACCTGCGACCTTAGACAACTCTTACCTATTAAAAATAGTAATTCCATATACACGAAGTAGCGAAAATCAACTAGTGCCCATAAAAATTTACGTGCAATAAACTGATATCAATTTTGATAGCAGTTATTTAAAATTTTCCAATTTACGTGACGATCTTATGTAGAGTACGCTTCGTATTTTATGAATATATGTTTTCAAATATATTGTGATAAGTACTTTTCTGCTTAAATTCAACCACGCTTTCCATGTAATTATGTGTATTAAGGGAGAGTGTATAAAATCACGTAGTAATTTATTTTAATAGTAAAAACGTAACTTGTGTGTATTCATTTGAGGATGTCGCAATGTTTTTTGTTTTAAGTCATAACCTATTTTTCCTTTAGCTAAGCGATATTATTTTCTTACAAGCATTATTACTAAAATCATATTTTAAAACCTTATTTATATTTAGTCATGCACATGTATTACCTTAAGCTTTAAATATTTATTGTTTATCAAACATTCTTCGACTTCGACTTTCGACGAAAATTGTAAGAATAATTAAGTTTTACATGTTTGACTTCGGTAAATTCGAAGTATAATGTATATTTTCGAAGAAATAGTTTTTATACGTTTATTTTATTTAAAGTTATTATGAAAACAATAATTAAGTCATAAAGAAAAAGATTATTTTTTTTAATCTAAATTACACTTGGACATCATAAGTTTCATTCAGCATAGATGCTAAAGAATTATTTTGGTACCTAATCCAGCTTGAGATAAATAAATTGTCTGCTGAGTAAAAATTCATATTGTCCTCCAAAAGAACAACGACACATAACTCAAAAATTGTCATTTTTTGAAATTTTATAATGAATTGGATGTAGTAGTTGTATTGGTTGACGGTTTTCAAACCAAAAACGAGATATCTAATATTCCATTTTCAGCCTGATGCTTATTGCTCTTGAGTGTAGCAGTGTGTGTTATTTATTTAAAACTGAAAAAGGTCCTGTTTTTCATAAAGCTATTCATTTAATTGGAAAAACATCTTGTTCGGGAAAGTTAGCAACTCCTGATTCATCGAATGCCATAGAATATATCAAAAATGATGTTCTATTAGTTAAAAAAAAATGCTTGTTGATTCATAATCTATATATGTATAAAGTAGATAAGAAATGGGGGAGCTGGGACACTTTTTTGGGCAGCCTCGCAATCGACAACTATTCGAATATAGTCTATCCAGAATAGAGTCATGCTCCACCTAACCAAAATTTATCTCCTTCGCCTCTTATAATATTCCCAAAATTAAACGACCATATACAACATCAAAATACGACCGGTCCTAATTGGAACCTCGCTTTCTATCTCCAAAATCAATAAAAATTCCTCAAGATACAGTCTATCTAGGACCTAGTATAGGTTGGTAACGTTCGAAATCAGCGCCTTGCAATAGAAAATATTGAATGTCATCTTGTAGTAGGGTTTAGCTATGCCTATTGAAGAAACCATTTTCTGTTATAACATTAAATAGCAGGTTCCTTCAACTGTTTCTTACTGAAAGAGATACTTCTTGTTTTGAAGGAGCTTCTGTTTGATTTGTGTTATGGTAGTAAACAGTCAAGAAGAGAAGATAACAGTTCACTCTTTGGCTCAGTGCCTGTTTTTAAATATAATTATGTATCACAAAGAGATTATAAAAAGAAACAAAAAAAAGCAAGCAAGCATATTTGTGTATTAAGGAAATTTAAAAACAAAATACTACTGGATATATATTTTTTTATAATAATCATTTATATAGGTAAAATGTTAATAAAAAAATCATGACGCGTTTCCACTTCGCCATTCGAAATAATTGGAAACTTTTATAACGAATTCGGATAGATTTTTATTTCGGATATCCAACTGTTTCGGTTACGGTTAGAACATCCCTAGCGAACACTATTAACGCATGTGGGTCACAGGAAACCGCATCAAAGTTCGTGATTATGACATAAATTAATTCTCTTATATCACAGATATACATACATAAACTAACATTACGGAACAAAGCTTCTCTATTGTAAAGGATAAATAAACTTACTCCGCTATACTGTTCCATTATAGAATGACAAAAATACTTTACAATTTCTTTCTAAACATGTATTTCAACGTTTTTTTTTGTTTAACACAAATGCATAAGCTTAATTGAAAACCAATAAAAGAAAAATTGATTAACAAATTCGGCGAATTAAATGTTTTTATGAAAAATTATTTAAAATGAACACAAAAATAAATAAATAGTTCGTAACTTTTGCAAATAACATTTTGAATTACCGCCATTTATAAAGATGACATGAAATACATTTTTAAATTTAAAACTGAAAAAATAAATTATATGTCACCATTAATGTATTAATAAAGATAAATATTATTTATTGAGAACTTTATAAATATTTATGCAATAGATGTAAAAAAAATAGTCAACCTTTAAACGAATTGGTTCCGGAAATAAAATGATAAATTTCGAAATTTTACCTGCAACTTCTCAACTACACTATTGTATAACTATTTAAAATTTGTTTATAATTGTTATAAGAATTCGTTAATGATTTTGAAAATTTAATGACTGTCAATAAGTGTTAAATTGCAGAAAATTGTAAAAATATCTGTGTATATATTTATACCTAACGCAGATAGGCGAAGACTAATGTAAATTGATAATGTGTACTGAGTTCCCTTTAATTTTTTTTTTATTTTTTATGTAAAATGGTATTTTTTATAACTCCTATCAGGATCTAACAGTCCAGACTTTCTACTCTCTCCTCATCCGGTCACGTGGTATACTGTTAAGCTGTTGACTAATTCTTTGGGAGATGCTATTCACTCCAGACGAAGGTGTAGCTTTTGCAGTCTACGTCCTCTTGTTTGCACTTTTTATAAAGGTATAATCCTTATTACCCGATATCGCTTTATAATTGTCCACCTGACAAGACAGGCCTTGTTCGACGTCTACAAGAATCCAATATCCTCAATCGAGTCGACACCATGGTTGTTGCAATTGATTAGAAAGTTTTCATGTTTCCATTGTTTAGTTCTATGGAAGGAGACTAGTTTATAAACCATCCTCCAAGGTATTCCATCTGTGTATTAGGTGACCACAAACAGCCTTCATTGGAACTCGTTATGATTCCTAAAGATGCTCAGAATTATCACAAACAGTTACAGTCACATTTTACAGAATTCTAGAATCTTCATATTTAAACTGGAGGTGTCACTGTTGAGGATGCAATTTTGGGTCAAAGGGAATCTGCACCACACACAGAAGAGACGGCGTTTGGACAGGTGGACAAGAGAGGACAGAAAGAGGTTTAGTCGAGAAACAACGCAGACAAAGCAGGAGTAACTGGAAATGAGCAAGTGAAGATGAGCTGGAATGAGAAGAAATAACACAACCCTAACAGTATACAAAATATTTACATCACTTTACCTGTGGAGATAGGATTCCACACAATCTGCAGATTCAACTACTTCTACTACTGCTTCTTCTCCCGATGAAATTAAATTAAAAATGATAATAAAATGCAGTTACGAAAGGCCCTTTATCCTGTCCTTGCTTCTATAGAGACAAAGAACAGTGTTTGAGCAATGGCTGTTAGCAAAGTGGATGGTGTTTTGAATGTGGTAAATGCAGACAGACTTATTTTGCAAGATTATTGAAACATAGAGTGTAAAAGAGGTAAAACAGTACTCCGTCATATGTTTTTGATGAAGATATGAAAGCTCATAACATATTTTTTTCTTAATAAGTGTTTCTCTCCCTATTTTAAGGTTTTCAGTCCTTGAGATACTATCCATCGATTCATTTCAATATTTCAATCAGGTTTTATTTTGTTTCATAATGAGATATTTACCGCTCTTATTAAAATTTTCACGTGATTGTTGTCGAGTTAGTGATGGTTAGGAATATATCTTAAAATTAGACCTTAGCGTTTATTTTTTTCAAGATTCTAGTTTGATTTAAACGATGAAAGATGTATATAAAAGCTTCTGAGAGTTATCCTTCATTCGGGTGTGATACAGATGCTAATGAATCGTGTATAATATAGAAATAACAAGAAAGTAAACTATCTGCTATGGAAATCGAATTCCTCAGGAAGGAAGGACAAAATTGTGTAGGGATACAAATTAAAACATTACAAAAAATGATACACCAACATAATAAAAATTGAAATTAAATAACTGGAATGGTACAGACATACTGTGAGAAAGAAAGAGCACGTGCCAATAAAAACAGGAAGAACTGAGAGAACAATAACGGAAAGATTTTATTATTTTTTTTACCATCCATCTTAATTTAAGTACCTAAAATGGACCTAATTCTTTATCTAAAATACTTCATTTGTTATACATAAAATTAACCAAAGGTTCCAAAAAAAATTATTACCGGCTGAAAAAGTCAATATATACAAACTAAATGAACAGAGCTGCAAGTGGCAGCCCTTGCTAGACAGTTTTCCCGCGCTGCGCCGTCGCGCTGTTACGTGGTGGATAAATTCGGAACTATTTACGTCATACTGTGACACTGAGGTTGCAACCATTTCTTCTTGCTGGACCATCTATGTCATCTTAATTTAAGTTAAAATTGTAATTAGGCTTAGTTAGAGGAATAAAAGATTTATTATTATTATTTATTATTACTCAGCGTCGAATATACCACAGCTGGACAAGGTCTTCTCAGATTACTTTCTTATATTTTTCGGCTAGACCACAAAGAATAAAATTAATAAACACGTATGATTATATGACACATGTAGGTCTCTTCCTAAGGTAGACAACTTAACGCCTGTGCTATGGGTAACAGACGCCTGTTACACACAAATATATTTCTTGTAGATATATATAAATTCATACGTATAGATAATATACCCAGACTTGAGGAGGAAATCGAGCTACGACCCACGGAGTGGAAGGCACAGTCTCCGTCAACTCGTCAACTGCACCAACGGACCATTCAAATTACTTCGCATAGACACCTAGATTTTATCAAATAAAGGCCAAAATTAAATTCAAATTAAGACTGAAGTTGTAGCTAGATCGATCGCTAGGTTAAGCAGTTCTTACCGATTATAAATGGGCGACCCATTCTAACAACGGTTTTCAAATATCCGACTTTCGTATTTCGGAAGGCACTTAAAACAGTGGTTCCCGATTAATGTCACAGAGTAACATCAATCGTGAGATTTTAATGATTGTGGAAGTTGATGGGATCACGCCTCACTACTTCATCCTTTGCAATTTAAGCGGACCCTGGTATAACGCTATTTAGTAGGAGACTTGCAAGTAGACAGTGATTCTTAGTGGGAAGTGTTGGTGGAAACATTATGAATACGCTTAACTGCTTCAGCACGTGACTACCTTGCCTCCTTTATATAGTTGATGTTTCTATGGAACTCTATGCTACTCCTTGACAGCAATATTTCTAACAGCCGCTCCTGCACTATACCGCTGGTAGCATCATAAAGCTATCCGCCCACTAACCTTCCACAAGAGCACTTTTATAGTGCCATTAATAATAAAAATTAGTTTCGTGGAAATTTCGCCCCTAAGGGATGCCAAATCAACCTCATATATTATGCCATTAAATCTTTATAGTTATCTATTATGCCACCAAAACCACAGGCAGGACGACACATTTTGAAAAATAGGTTTATAATGTTCTCAAGTATCTGTTATTGCCAAAAAAGTTAATATTTCTGCGGAAATTAACGTTTTTATAGCAAAAAGTAAACATTATAAATTCAAAGAATCAAATTCCCTCCAAAACGCTCTAATTTGTCTTGACGTCACTTTATGTATTTTTAGTAGTTTTAATTTTTTTTCTTTTGAGTTATAGCGAGAAATGTACTTAATTTAGGTTACATACCGACAGAAGCGCCACCTACTGGGTACAATTTATCTGCAAACCATCTACGAACCCCTTGAAATACAGAAACAAAATTTTATCCAAATCGTTAGAGCAGTTTAGGAGGAGTAGGTTGATAATGACTTGTGCAGATGATTTTTTATACCTAAAGATCTATAATCTATCTAGATACTAGCGGATCTGGCAGAGGTTGTTCTGCCCGCACGTTGGGTTACTTACTATTTACTATATTCTATTATCCTATAACATTATCCTCGTTCCCGTTTCGTGTCCGTTACATTTCTTTTCGCTTTCGCTCTGCCATTTCTTTTTTATTATGCAAACCTTGTCCTAGCAATAACGAACACAAAAAAAAAAAATGATCCAATTTGGTACAGTTGTTCGGAAGTTATGCACGTGCTTACATTTAAGCGACTCATTTTCATTTGCGCCTTTAAATTGAGATGCAAGTAATTCTATCTTTCAAGTTGGACAAAACTGCACACGGTGTGCGAATTTGAATAAAATCAATTCAGTAGTTTAGGAGGCCATCGCGGACAAACAACGTGACGCGTAATTTATATATAATAAGATTAAGAAGATATACACTATACACATGAATATTTATACCTTCAAGCAAATTTCCGCTTTAAA
The DNA here is from genome assembly GCA_024363005.1 of Charaxes varanes. Lineage (NCBI taxonomy): Eukaryota > Metazoa > Arthropoda > Insecta > Lepidoptera > Nymphalidae > Charaxes > Charaxes varanes. The sequence goes on from JANCMC010033613.1 coordinate 59,460,391, forward strand.
GCGCTGTCGTGAACAATACGCCCATTGTTGTAGACTCTTCAAACTACACCTCAGATGTATAACAATGGGATCGGAGAGCTTTTACAGAGCGGCGGAATTTACTTCTTCAGGTGCTTTTTTTAATAATTATTATTTTTCGGTTTTTATATCCAGCTAGTGGGCCCGGAGGATGTTGTCCTCCCCGACTGGACCGGCTTGCTTACTATAGAATAAACGGGGTTATAAATTAACGTTACATTTTCACGCTTAAACCGCCCATCTTTGATGAATTTTGGTTTTGAGATAGATTGGATTTTGGGAGAGAGACATGGGCTTCTTTTGAAATTTGAAAACGGTTAAATAGGAGTTGACACTTAGTGTCGAAGAAAGCAACGCAGATGAAGTCGTAGGTTGAAGCTAGTTTATTTTAAGGGAAAAATTTCGGCCGTTGTGGATTATAACTAAATGTTAGCGACCATTCACACACACTATGACCTTTTCAATACATCAGACGTTTCATATAAGATGGAAATAGCCCGCGGCGAGGACAGACAATTTTATGTAGCATTGTTAGAATAAAGGCGTCTTCACACTAATCCTACACTTGACCTTTTTTGTCGCTGGTGTAAGTTCTAAGCGATTTTCTCTAGAAATAAGTAAGAAATAATGAAAATATTTATATATTAATACGTGAAGCGAATACTTCCAGTATACTTGTGTGTGTAGCAGCCGCTACATAACAAGACGGCAACGATGTCGAGAGGAAAAGGTTACACCAAATCAAACTAGATGGCGCTGTACGGATGACGAAGACCGCAGTACAAACATTGCTAGCTATTGCAAAGCTCCATACAAACTAAGTCACGCTAGCGAAGTTTCTACTTACGATTACTATATATAGACCTTCCGACGAACAACTGTCGGCGAGGCGCAGCCGCCCCGGGCAACTCCAACTAGCCCGGACACGAAGATCTTCCTTTGCTATCAACTAGGTTGAATTTTCAATAGAAAAACTCTAGAGAGGTAAAGAGAAAATCGACTCGGAATTACCTATGACTGAAGATATTTTGTTTCCAGCAAGTCTAAAGAAATGGAAGAAGAAACAAGACAATAACCGGCAAAAACATTCGGAAATATTGAGCATATAAATTTAAATGGGATATCCCAATAACTGACATTCTCACTATAATTGTTTCCTTATGATCGAATACAGCTCTCTAGGACAACGAGCTCTCAGAACGAAATTTAGAATTTGCTAAATATTTGTTTTAGACTTTGAAGGCAAGATCAATTATTAATTTTGTGGAATTCTGGCAGACATAAGTTATTATTAGGGCTTTACAAATATGAATAGATGTCAATGGCCTAATTAAAATATGAAATAATATCGGATTTTTATATATTTTTTCAGCTTGAACCACTTTCTGAATAAATTAATTGAATGTATCTTTTTTTTAAATATTAAATAATGTAAAAAAACTTTTACTTCTTTATTTTTCAAGTGGTTAATCGACTGGGCCGATAAGGTTTTCAAATAAGGTGAAATAGGAAGACAACAACAAACTGGGTTAACGAAGGGAAAAACATTAAGAGAGAAATAAATGAGAGAGAAACGTATCGAAAAATGTATTGAAAATGGAAGGATTCCAACGCAGAACAGTGAAAAGACTAGTTCAGGGCCATAGGATAGACGGATGAAGCATAGTGAACGTATTAAAGCTTATCGAAGACAAGATCACCTATTCGAGGAAAAAATGTCAAATTTAAATTTACAAGTTGCATAACACAAAATAATATTTTTTTTTTTTAAGAGAAAAACTTAAACCAGATACGTAACAGTGTAATCGTTGATAAAGTGGCAAAACATATATACATATATATATCTTCAATGTAGTTATTTTTTTTATCAATATTTATGAGAAATATTTTGAAAATCTTTGCAGTAATTGAATGACGTTCATTAATTCTGTAAGCGTCAAATCATACTCAGTTTTAGTGGCACAGGTTTCTTATCGTTTAATCTGATAATTCACGCTATCTGCAGACAGGACAGGTCACAGGGCCATTACACTCCAGAGCTTCTGGGATCTGAGACCTTTTCCATATCATTAGCTGAAGGCTGTCTGGTCATTTGATGAATAGCATGATTAACCTGAACACAAGCTCAGTAAAAGCCACTTTGTTGTTTAAAGGGTAACTCAGTGATGACTTTTACATGTACGTGACGCAGACTGCACTTCAGACTCAGGTGAATGGACTGAAGTGGCTGAGTTAATATGGTATACAAAACTTTTCATATTGTTTTTAACTTGTCTGATTACTTATTTTCCTTCTATCTTCACATTTATATATTAATGTTGATAAACAAATTATCTTTAAGTTTTTAGGTCTAATTACTTAAGTTAATATTTATTTTAATGTGTTTCGACAGATATGAGTCGAGATAATAAGCAATGGCCGTACCGTTGCTCAGAATCCTCTCAAGATACAGAAGACAGTTCTGCAGTTTCCTTGGTTCAGCCTGGTACTTTAAATTGGAGGGGAATAATACCTAATTATCAAGTATTCCAAGAATACTTCTATAAAATTTTGTATAAATTTTAGCAACACAGAAACAGATTTTTTTATGAGTTTCTTTAAAGTAGTACTCCTCTTTTACGCAAATTCTCGGAAATAAAAAGAGTAAAGCAAAACACATCCAATTTTCCATTTTATTAAAATTGCCAAACAAGTAATTCTGAATAAAATGTAACGGTCAAATTATCTATTGACTGATCATGTTATTTCCTCGAAACCGGTTACTCTACGAGTTTGAATCATAAAAATAACCAAGTGACCACTTAATTCACTCTGATAAATTACTTATTTTTTTATTAACAACCGGTTATTCTAAATAACCGGCTATCCTTGCCATGAAAGCAATCCGTTCAGGCGAGTACTCGTTGCTAATTTAAGAACAGTGTCTTTCCGAGAAGGTTTAGTTTCAGTGACAGTCAAATTCACCGTGACCAATCTCCGGTCCCACAGTCACGGGGCCTCTACGCTTGTAAAATGACGATTTAAAAATACCTACTCGCAAAAGTAGAATTTAGCTTAATAATTATATTATCATTATTATTTAAAATGTATTTTAAATGTAATTAATGTGAAGGATAAAGTAGAAATAACTATGGTAATGTTGATAAAACAAAAAAATAATTTTTAAACGTTTTCAACAATTTCAAGAGAAAGCAAGGATAACTTCTTTTGACTTTTACATGATAAATGACAACAGAACTGTTTCATTTAATTTTTTATGCCAAGGATTGAGATATTAAATTGTAATTTTATTTAAAATGGTTTAGTTAAAGAATATTTTCCAACTGAATTAATGATCTATTAATAAGCTTTTTTCTCTTTCTTTAATCATGTTTCTAATTTCTTCTTCAGAGATTGTTACATTTTTGTTTGAAATAATTGAGCTTACAATCGAATATATAACTTCAGAAATTTGATTAGTTTTACTCGACTTTGCGTAATGAGTTCCAGTCGGTTTATGTTTTGAAATGTTTTTATTATTGTTAAGTCAATTGTCAAATCATGACATTTATTGTCAAGTCGATCGAACACTAGGGCTCCATACTAGTTATTTTGGATTATTTTTGATTGCCCTTGAAATTATTTTCAAATATGGGCTACAAGTTCTTAAAACTGGCTTCAACTCCACTGAGGGTGAGTATATAATTTTTTAAAAACGACTTTCTTAGTAACGTATTTAAACCGATTTTTTGACATCAGTTATGCAACCTCAATGCCTGAAAAATTAGAATATTTCATAAGTAAATACTGGTCATTTGCTAATTATTTTGTTTCAAACTTTAATTATGTGACTTAAAATATGTAACGTATTAGATGAATTTTAGTTTTATCTTAAAATTTAGTATCTCTGACCTTCAACATGTGACCGTCTGTCAAATCGACCAACCCCGTTTATGTTGAGATAACTGCTGGGTCGTGTCATTTGATTCAGTGAATTCATTTTTAATTTTGTAAATCTCAGTATAACAATAACCTCAAGTATATGTATGTATAACTATGGTAGTAGTACATTTTTTTAGAGCAACACCATACGAATTGGAATTAGACAGTATGCAACCACACATGAAGCAGATATTGTTGTTATTGGATCGGGCCCTGGTGGATATGTTGCAGCCATTAAAGCTGCACAGTTGGGAATGAAGGTATTATGTGATTGAATTTAAAATTTGAACTGATTGAACTGCTAAAACCACAGTTACAAAAATAACTAGCAGAATATCACTCAGAGTGCAAACAAGTTCAAGAGGAAAATATATATATATATGTGTTTTTGAGAAAAGTAACCGAACTGCACAATTAGCAAAATATTGTTTGCTTTTTAAAGTTCTGCATGAATTGTCTATTAGTATTTACAAAATTATAAAATATTTATCTTTACATAGAAATTTCTATTTTCTAGCAATATATATACCCCCATCTGTTATTTATTACTGATAAGAAATGAATTATAGATAATATTCACGCATTGCAAATATGTTGCCTAGTTAAATTGCGCCTGGAAAGCATTGTGTAATTAAAATTTATTTTATCTGCTTTCCTCCTTGGTTATACAAAAAAAAACTTGCACCAGTTAAAATAAGATCAGAACCCAACAGAATTGAATACCTGAGGGTTGCGTGCTTATACCACTTTTGTATGACAATTTATAACTAAATAACTAAGAGGCTATAACTATATTTGTTATAATGGATCTTAGACCATAAGTTTTTATAATGTAATTATTCTGTCTCAAATTTAGACAATCTCAGTGGAGAAAGATCCAACTTTAGGAGGAACATGCCTTAACGTTGGCTGCATCCCCTCCAAAGCATTACTACATAATACTCACCTATACCACATGGCTCAGCACGACTTCAAAAACAGAGGAATTGAAACTGGCACTGTTAGCATGAACTTTGAGACCCTCATGAATTATAAAGTTAATGCTGTAAAGGCTTTAACTGGTGGTATTGCTATGCTCTTTAACAAAAATAAGGTGAGATATATTATTTATGATATGTTATAGAATGCTAAAAAAATGTGTATAATATTTACTTCAAATATTTTCTTTTTCTATGTAAAAAAATTAAAATATATATATATATTGTTGATACTATGAAGCTAAAGAATAAATAGCAAATAAAACATCAACAATTAATTATTTTTAGCGGTTAATTATGTACAGGAAAGAGGAAGCCGGATCGAAAATGGGAGGGCTTTGCCCAGCAGTGGGACACAA